>CM021105.1:375570673-376044416 GCA_007115665.2 Sequoiadendron giganteum | reverse complement strand
AAATATGTAAAAATAGAATCTGTGGAAAATTGAATGTAGTTTCTAAACTACTAGGTTAATTTTTCTTAAAAAAAAATCTATTTGGTGAAAAATTGAAATTTCAATGTAGTAGTACTTAAATTTCAAGGAAAAAATAAGAAGTAGGTGTCTGTCTGACCACCCTAACCATAATAAAATGATAATATTTTTTTATAAGATTTTAGATATAAGTAGAGGATTCATATCTAAATGTGATGCATATTTTTTTGTAATTTGTTTTCAAGTAAATAATTAATTATGAATTTTTTTATTACAACTTTTAAAAAATATAAAAACTCGTATGTCTGACCACCTTAACTTGGTCAAAAATTCATGAAATTCATTTTTTTTAAATCCTATAGTATGCGAAGCATAGAATGTGACACATGTTTTGGATTAAAAAAATGTAATATTGTTTGAAAGCTATAAATGTTTTTCTATCAGACTATCAATTAGGACTTTAGTCGTAATTCTAATAGAATTTGAATAATAATTATTTATTAGATTCAAAGTAAAGTATAATTTAAATTTGGTAGAAAGCTGAGAAGCTCCTTTACAAAACCTTTTCGTTTCATCAATTTTGGGTAAAATAAAAGTCATCAGCCACATGGGCGAAGTCTAGAAAATCAAGGTAAGTTGTTAAACATGTTTTTCGTGCTGACTTCTTAGGATTGGTAGGTCCAAACCAAATTCCAAAGCAAGCCTGGGCCTTATCCCTAGGAATTAAATTTTGTGTCATCATATTGGATATCCGATTTGAATCTGATATCTAATATGTTTTAGATATGAGTTTCAAAAACTTTATACAATTTTTAATATAGGATTTCAAAAATGCAATAAAGTTTATAATTTAATATATATAATATACAATATAGTTTATTTAATGTAATATATAATATACAATTTATGATAATCTCTTACCGAATTATGTATTTAATACATAATATATTATATTATTATGTATAATATTTAAATATTATTTCAATATTTTAGTTAATCTATAAATATTTAAATATATATATTACTAATATATAAAATATTTAAACTTATCTCTTTCCCTCTCTCTCTCCACCTCTCTCTCTCCCAAGTCTCTCAATCACTCCTATCTCTATCCCCCACCCTCTCCCCTCAACCCTAAACCCCTCTCCCCTCCCTCTCCTCCCAATGGAAGTGGAAGGAAGGAAGGATGGAAGGAATGGAATGGAATGGAAGGAAATGGAAGGATGGATGGAAGGATGGACGGAAGGAATGGAAGGAATGGAATGGATTCGATCTGGGAATGGAAGGAAGGAAGGAAGGAAGGAAGGAAGGAATGGAATGGATCCTGATCCTGACCCGATCCTGATCCTGGATCTGACTGATCTGAGGATCCGATCCTGATCGAGATGGATCTGATCTTGAGGATCGGAAATGGATGGACGGATGGACTTTTCTTATGTGAGTGGGAGGTAGTTGCCCTAGATGCAAGTTGGTTACAAAAGAATGCAGTGTTGCTGATTTTATTTCAGATTTTAAGGACAATATTTTCTACAAGTATGCAAGGCATAGTCATAGGTCTTAGTGGTTGGATCAACAATTCATAATATGTAAGGACTCTTTTCTGATTGGCACTATTATATCAGTGGTTGATTTTGAAGAAAACTACACATTGCAACCAAAAAATGAGGTACAATCTTAGTATTACAATTCCATTTAGATTGCTATTTTTGTCCACATAACATTTAGACATGCACTTGATAGTATAGAGGAGGATCAAAAGATAATCAGAGAGTATCATTTTTATATGAGTGATGATAGATCTCACTTGTCCGAGCATGTCCAACATTTTTTCAAGATTTTTTTTGAGTTCTTGCAAGAGCATGATATAGCATTGGGCCGACATCTTATTTGGTCAGATAACTACACAGGTCAATTCAAGAATGCTTGTATGTTTTATTGGTTGGGTAGAATGCATGTAGAGAGGGGTGTACCTAATATTTGGAGTTTTTTTGAAGTTGGGCATGGGAAAGGGGAGCATGATGGAGTAGGTGCATGTGTAAAGAGAGCTCTAGTTAAGGAGAAATTGAAGATTTTAGGAGAAAAATTTAGTGATGCATGTTCTATTATTGATTGGTGTAGTTCAACATTGTCACAAGGAGGGACACTTGATACAACAGTGCACAAATTATTTTGGTTGGTTGAGGAGGGTACAGTGGGAGGTAGATTGAATTGTCATACAATCAAAGATTCTTCAAAGATGCATTCATTTCAAAACTCAGATGCAAGAACATGGACCATTTGGACATGATAATTGGCTTGTTTTTGTCAGAGTTGTATTCAGTGTGAGTGGGATCAATGCGAGTCAAGTGAGTGGGTGGATACATGGGTTCCACAGTATCTAACTCCTTTATCTCAAACTATATCCATGACAAATTACACAATGGAAAGTTCACTTGATTACGACCAGCTTTCAGATCTACTACATCCAAGACATGTTTTTGCAGTTGTTGCACCGTAGGGGAATGAAGAGAGATCATAATATTGGTTGGCTCGATGTGTGCGAGTAAAGCACAAGCTAACACAATCGATGGAAGATGATGATGGGTTCGTGTATCCTACAGGTTCAGTTGTGGTTGCAGGAACTTGGTTGTGAACATACATGATTAGAAAGAATGGCATACCTACATTTGAAGACTACGAGAAACACAAAACCATTCTCATGTATTCACACCTTGTTATAGCAATAAATGTTAAGTTGTTGAAGCATCATGCCAAACCAAAGACAAAACAACTATGGACACTTAGTAATGTTGATCATGAAGCAATATTGGATACTCTTAAGCAAAGAGATGACCCTTCAGGCACACTTGAATAGCATATTCAAGAATGGAAGGTACAATGCTTAGGTTCATTATGCTTAAGTTCATTAGTGTTCTTTATTTAATACTGATATTTTGTATACTATTACAATGTAGGTGTCTTTAATAGTGATATTTTGTATATACTTTTGGGATATTTTTGGCACGATTGATCATGGACCTGCTGCAACAATAGCCAGCTATGATCCTTTCAGAGAGGTATGCGACAGATTAAAATAATATAGATTGGTTATTCAAAATGTCTTTTATAGTTTGCATTACCATCTCATCATCAATTAGGTCATTTAGAATAATATATATTGGTTATTCTAAGCATCTTTTATAGTTTGCATTACCAATTCATCATCATTCAGGTTGTTTAGATTAATATATATTTGTTAGTCTAAGCGTCTTTTTTGTTGTGACAATATAGATTTATTATTTGACAACTTTTGTGATATTCCTAGCATGATTGATCATGGACCTGCTGCAACAATAGGCAACTCTGATCCTTTCGGAGAGGTATGCGACATATTACAATAATATAGATTGGTTATTCTAAGCATCTTTTCTATTGTATGTGGTTGAACTGCTAACTTGATGGTTTGTACAGGTGCTTGTCACTCTAGAACATCAACATACTACTGTGCCCTGAATGCCTCCAATAGGAAAATTTTGTAAATTTTGAATTTTGAAATGTGAAACAATGTAAAAATGTAAAAATTGTGTATAGGCATAATCTATATCCAGTGATGTTTTTTGAAATATGGGGCAAATGTCTGGCATTGTGTAAAGGGTATGTTTAAAATGTAAAGAGATTTTTGTACTTAATCAAGCTAAAACCGGAGGTTTTCTTCTTGGTTCTTTCCTATCGGTATGCTCATTTGAACCTGGTTTTGTAATATCTCCTATTTATATATAATAAATTACAGTGGCTTGCCACTTTTTCCAAAAACAAAAATGTAAAAAGTTCATGTGAAGGTCATTTCCCATGTGATTGATTCTTTGATCTAGCAAAGTGGAAACAAGGTATTTGGGTGTGCATGATGTTCAAGTTGATTGGTTAATATTTTTCTGATGCAAGAGCTAGGTGGCTTTAAAATACACAATTACAATTAAAAATGATTTAAACTCCAATTTGATCGTCAAAACCAAACTTGGGTGCAACTTCACTCCCCAAACCTTGCCACACCCTATAAACTCATCAAACACATCCATTAGGACTTGTAGAAGCTTGACCCAACCTTAAATATTTATGCCCCCACATTTCATTGACATTAGCATGTTGTAACCACCATTTTTCACCTAATTTCACTCATTTTTTCTATGCATGGCAACTCACCAACTCAACTACAGAACTTTCCAACTCTTTAAACCCACATATTCACCTTATACAGTCCTAATAACATCTACCATGGCCATACCATCAAGCTACAAACCGTACAATAGATGGTATGGCCTTTTAGCACTTTGGACTCTTAAGGGAAATCGTCGGTCCAATGTAGATCAAAGTGATTCGGTGTATTTGGGTGCAAAAGAGGACCATCCATAGCGTAATTGTACCCATCCAGACGTGTTGGAACAGTTTTTTTGGTCGTACGAGTTAGAGAATGAAAGTTGCACCACTTTGCAACTTTACACTGCTTGCATCTGACAACTTTTCCCTCAACTGAAAACTCATCACCATAGGAAAACGCCTCTGAGCTAGAAAAAACTAAGAGAGGTTATTATAGATGGCCCCAACACAATCCCATATCCTCAGACAAAGATTATATAAGCATCATGGTTTCTGAGAAATAGCCCTTCGAAGATTACTGCCTTTCAGCACTTTGGACTCTTAAGGGAAAACGTCGGGCCAATGTAGCTCAGAGTGATTCGGCATATTTGGGTGCAAAAGAGGACCATACCTAGTGTAAAATTACCCATATGGACGTGTTGGAATAGTCCATTTGGCCATATGAGTTGGAAAATGAAAATTGCACCACTTTGCAACTTTACACTGCTTGCATTTGGCAACTTTTCCCTCAACTAAAAACTCATCACCACGGGAAAACGCCTCTGAGATAGAAAAAACTGAGAGAGGTTATTGTAGATGGTCCCAACATAATCCCATATCCTCAGACGAAGATTCTATAAGCATCACATTTTCCAATAAATATCCCTTTGAAGATTGCTATCTTTTAGCACTACGAACTCTTAAGGGAAATTGTTGGTCCAATGTAGCTGAGAGTGATTCGGCGTATTTGGGTGCAAAAGAGGACCATCCCTAGCGTAAATGTACCCATCTGGACGTGTTGGAATAGTCTATTTGGTTGTACGATTTGGAGAATGAAAGTTGCACCACTTTGCAACTTTACACTGCTTGCATCTGACAACTTTTCTGTCAACTGAAAACTCATCACCATGGGAAAACGCCTTTGAGATAGAAAAACCCGAGAGGGGTTATTGTAGATGGTCCCAACACGATCCCATAGACTCAGATGGAGAATCTTTAAGCATCACGTTTTTTTAGTAACAGTCCGTCAAAGATTGTTGCCCTTCTACACTTTGGACTCTTAAGGGATTTTGTTGATTGAACGTAGCTCAGACTACTTTGGTTTGTTTGGGTGTGAAAGGGAACCATACCTAACCTAAAAATACACATCTAAATGTGATGGAATAGTTAGTTTGTTCATATGAGTTGTAGAACAAGATTTATTGGTGCCCTTACAAGTAGTTTTCAGCCTCCAATCGAACTCCAACAATGTCTTTCATGCGAAAAAAAATCATGAGACCATAGCTTGTTGTGAAAAACTAGTCAAACACCTTTATTTCAACCCTACCAAAAATTATAAACTCCTATCTTGCACTTCCCTTTACAATTTTAATAATTTTCCTTCAAAAGACTACATGGCAATTTTGACAATTTTGAAGCAAGAATGCATTTTTGGCATATTGGACCCCTAGACTCAAAACTTCAACTTAATACACCTTAAATGGTCTTCATTGACCTTATTTAGCATAAATAGATCACACCTAACCTATCAACCTATCAACCTTCAAATGTGTAATCTTGCAAATAGTAGTTTAGGTGGGAAACTAGAGAGGAAGAGTTGATGGTGAGTGGCCTAGTGAAGGCTAGAGAAGCAGAGTTTGAGTAATATGGTGTTAGGATAGGGGATTTTCCTTGGTTGTCATATTTGGTTGTGTGGCAGATGTATGCTACTATGGGGATGGTTCTAACCATAAAGAACCTAAGAAAGATTGTGAAGAGAAGAGTTGAAGGGCAAAGATACATGTCTAGTTGGCAAAAGCTTATGGAAGAGCATGAAATAGAGATACTAATGTATGAATGTTTAGCTTTGTGTACTGAATTTTTGTGTGTAGGTTTCAAATCTTGGGAAACACCATTTGCAAGTGTCAATGAAGACAAATATCAGCAAGAAGATCCATTTGAGAAGGATCAAGCATGGCAAGACCAAGACAACACAAAGCATGAAGGGTACAAAATCCCTCGGATGAAGATTTCCATGCAAGTGACTTGGAGCAGGTTTGAAGGGGTTGTGAAGAAGATAGGATTAGACCTATGGAGTGATTTATGGGGCATAAATCTTTTGTACCCGAGGAGTATGGTGCAGGAGCACCTAAAACATGTAAGATTTCATGAATTGACAAGGCCATTCCTCCTTCTGTATAGGTTGTACCTCAGAGGAATGGGCATGAATTAGATAAGGGTAGGCATAGGAACACGTTTTTAGGGGTGATAAAGGGATTAGAGTGGTCTAAGAAGGCTGCCCTGTTAAGAAACACAAATTTTTGTGCCTTTTGAGTAAGGCTAGAGAGTGATTTTTTGAGAAGTTGAATGAAAATTGGTTGGAACTTGTTGGAAACTATTGGAACAGGTGTATTTAATGGTTTTTAAGAGGTCTGAGTGATTAAGAGTAACCCAAGAAGAGTAAAAGTGTGAAACCCTAGTTGGAAGGGGCAAAAACAAGGGAAAATTGGTGATTTTACAAAGAAAGTGTAAGCCAAATTATGGGGCAGCATAATACAATGATGTTTTAAGTTTACGGAGAAAAAATTAAGAGGGAATGAAGTGGTTTTAGGATTGAGTGAGGTCAGAGCATACAATTTCCAATAAGCCCTACCAACAATCTCGTGAATTGTTTGATAAAAAGCTTTGGTAGACATGTATGAAAAATGTGGTAGCATAGACAAGGTAGTGCACTATTTGGAAAAAAGCCTCAAATAAATGTGGTCTAATAGAATTCCATGACAAGAAAATGCAATTGACAGCTGCTCCTATTTTTTAGTTATGCAATGTGAAGTAATTGCATAACTGCTTAGGTTGACTTTGTAAAAACTATATTGTAATTGAAATTTTTTCATCTATCAACATCTAGTTGTTAGTTATGCAATGCGAAGTAATGATTTGAGTTTGAAATATTTTCAATGCAATGTAATCAAAGATATAAATATAAACTACATAATATAACCATTCTTTTTTATGCTATTGTACATTGATATTTAACCATTGCTCAAGATAAAATTTTCAAAGAGTTTAATCATGCACATGAGGAACAAATTAAATTTTGATTGTCAACTTCTATATATCAAATTATCCAATAATCAAGTGTATGTCCATATACAAAAATGGCATCGACGCCAACTCAAACAAAGTTTTACAAAATGTGGCATATGCCATCTCAATATCTATTCAAAATTTACATGCCAAAATGTCTATCTCATCCTAAACTACTGGTGGATCATCAAAATGGAGCCTCTTTGAAGCACTCATTGGCTTTGAAGGTAGTTGCACAAGAAAAATTCAAACCACAATTGAGATTAGTTATACTATATAATTTAAAATCGAATAATTAACATCAAAATCAATATACATTGAATTTTAATTGAACTCTAAAATTGAAATCTTGATTACCTAAAATATATGTCTCTTCAAAGGGTAAAGAGTCCTAGAATATACCAAACCAATTTTTGAAATTCCAATCTATATATGTGAACAAAAACATAAAATTGATCCAAGTTAGCATACAATTATTGGTAATAGGAACATATTTACCAAACACAAAATAAAATAAACACATACCTCTTTAGGTTGATCTTTTTCTTTATCTCCTTCAGGTGTTTCGACACCTCCTCCTTGAGGTGTTTCAACACCTACTCCTTGAGGTGTTTCAACACCTACTCCTTGAGGTGTTCCAATACCTACTCCTTCAGGTGTTGTGTCACTTGTCAACAATGATGTATAGCTCATAATCGCCTGTACATAAAAATGACATGTACATATGAAACTACCAATCTATGTCGATGTATGTATAATCAATATAAGATCTTAAAAATCTTAATTCAATCCAATTTGAGTTCAATTACCTTCCCCTTATCTAAATTTGCACCTCCATAGTCTAGACAAGGATGCACCTCGTTCGCACTAGGTATTTCCTACATGAGGAAAATAAGATAAACATATAAGTTGTTATATAATTTCATTAATGACAATTCAAATGAAAAGCAAGTATATAATAAAAAAATGTAAACGAGTGAGTGTGAAAATATATATTATGTGCATGTCAAGGCCAAATGAAATGGCCCTAAGGGTGCTATTAGCCACCTGTGTGAGCTACTCCTTAGACATCAACTATTAAATAGACCATGTAAATAAATATTAGTACTTGATACTATCTCTTATTAATATTCATTTAAAAACAAATGCAAGTTATGAATTTACAACTTAAATCTTACCTGTGTCATTATTCCAATGTCCCCCTCTCTAGCAGGAGAGGACTCTATAGGGTGTGCTCCACTCCTCGACGTCTGATCTATAATGTCCACATCATGGAGGTCATAATCAAAAGTGTCCAAGGAATGCTCAACGGGTTGTACAAGAGGACCCAAGCATATCTGGTGGCACATAGTGCAAGTATGTGGCACACAAATATGTGGACTTGAGGAGGATGATGCAGTAGCACTCGAGCCATTGCCAACATCACCAAAATGTGGTTGAGCTACTGTAGAAGCATGTGAAACCAAATGACCACTCAAAGAGTGAATAGCCTGAATAGTCTGTGTGGCTGCATCCTGGATAATATCTGGATGATATACTAGAGGTGGTGGAGGAAGGGGAGGAGGGGGAACATATGGGTGCGAGACTACTCTAACTGCCCCTGGTCTATCCTAGGGCATACCTCCACCGATTCCTTGGAAGGGTTTAATGTCAAAGTAATTGACATGATGCCCTAACACAAACTCAACGTATAATTTTTTAATAAAGTAAAATGGTATGTCAAAATTGTTGTTCGGTGGTTTATCAAAAACCATACACCAATGATCCCAAAAGTTATCTACAATGTTCCTATTTGTGCACCATTTTATAGAAAGTTTTGGTTTATTAACATTAACTAGCAAACCGGTGCGGGGGTTAACGAACAAAGAGGCTATTTGGAGATCTTTCACATCATCGTAAGACAATCCACATGCATAATATTCCCTCATTTATTCTCGCCAAGAATGAAAGGCATTATGTTGGGTGGATAGGGTTTCTATATTTTTAATTATTTCCTTCAATGTGTTTGTCATCTCAGATAATCGAAGGATTGTATTATAAACTTCACAAATTCCCCTCAATTGCTCCAATTTTTCACCAATTAAGTCTTCAATTGGTGGCTACGGAGGTGGTGGAGCGTTTGGCATTTGTGCATTTTCATCCATAATACCTGATTAAAGTTAAAAACTAATTAATCTAATTGAAATTACACAATATAAATAAAATTATTGTAAAAAAAACCCTACTTTTTCACAAAAATCCATAACAAACTCTAGTTTTTGATAAAAATACATCAACAACACTAATTTTTAATCAAAATCCATAAAAAACATTAATTTTTAATAAAAATCCATTGTAAACTCTAGTTTTTAATAAAAATCAATAAAAAACCCTACTTTAAAAAAAAAATCCATAAAAACTACTTAAAATTATACAAATCACAGATTTAAATTATTAAAACAAAAAAAAAAACCAAAAACTTACCTTTCAAATTGGATATCTAGTAAAATTGGATATTTGGTAAAATCGGATATTTGATATTGGAGTTCTCACTGTGCGCCCGCCTCTTCAACATACAAAATGTTTAAAATGATTTTAAAAGGCCCCTGTTTTTTAATTTATATGCAGCTCCAATCGGATATCCGATTTGTAAATCTTGGTTTGGGCATTGCTTTGGAGCAATGTACTGACACCCAAGCCTAAAAAAAGTTAACTCGAGATTTTCATGTTTTTGAGTCGATGCAAAACGTAATTTTTTTCTCATTGCCACTTTTTGGCCCATCATGATCCTACACATACCTGTGTTATAGATTATCGAGGACGATGATTCACAAGGGGGGAAGTATGTTACACCCCAATTGTGCAATTACTATTTACTATTACTATGTAGGGTAAAATGTGAATGTAATGTGAATTTTGGAGATGAATAAATTATGCTTGTACTTGGTTATCAATGCATTATGAATGTATGTTATCACATCTGATGTTGTGTGAAATAAATGCATATATGTGGAATGATTTTTATTGAATTGATATTCTAACTTTGGAGATGTATTACGTGTACTGCATATTTTGTGAACATATGATTGTCGTGAACATGTGTTAGTGGTTGCAGGTAAATGTTCATTCCTCCAAGTGGAGGGGAAGTATCACTCAAGATAAGATCTTAGTTAGGTAACAGGTAATGTAAACTATCTGAGCATACATACACCATAGTTGAATGGTTGAGTCTAGACATAGAAGTGGGAAGTCGGTAAGTCATCTTTAGTTGATGTGTCTACATTAGTAGAGTCTTGCTTACTATTGAATGTATGCTTGGGTGATGTTTATCTGTCTAAGCTTGTGAGTCCTTATTTATGTTACTATGCTTGATTGTGTGGATCACTTGACTAACATGATTGTTATATAATATATATATATATATATATATATATATATATATATATATATATATATATATGTTTGTATATATGTACAAATACACACATAAGCGTAAAAGCTTCATAGAGGAGTGTGTATATACATATATATATAATATATTATTATCATGTGTGAATGGTCACTCATTTGTATATCGAATGTTTACATACTTGTTTGGCATAGGATATAAATATATATATTAGTATATATACATATTCATATATATATGAAAGATATCATTAATGTTATTTATCAAGCATGCATATATATATATGTGTGTGTGTGTGTGTGTGTGTGTGTGTGTATGTGTAAGTGCATATATAAATATATATTTATAACCATATGAGGTTGTTATGTGTTTGAGGTTTATGTGTCTTTGAGCTTTCCGTTGATACAAATCTACATCAAAATTATGCATGTATATGAATATATGCATACATTGATCTGTATTTGAGAGCATAATTATATGCAAGTATGTGTAAGTAGAAATACTTACAAACATACTCACATGAGGGATCAACTATATATATGTGAATATATACACACTTAATGAATATGTGTATCGACAAGAATATGATAACTTGATATATGTGTGAACACATTAGATATGTATATATACGTATATGCGTTTATGTGTATGTATAAGTGTGAGTGTATTGTTTGGTGGGTAATGATAAACAAGGATATATACATTCGAGTTATCGAAAGATTACTTGATTATTGAATGGTTGTGGTATATATTATATGGGAGTGCATATATATACATATATATATATACACATAAGCATTTATGCTTATATAGAAGTGTGTATATATCTATATATATCTATATATATGTATATGTGTGTGTGTATAACATCTAATATAAACATGTAAGAATAAATTATTGTTGTATAAATGGAAACATGGGGTATATGAGGTATGGCGCACCTCGCAAAACATGAGTAAACATGCAACACATATACTTGATATGTGGACTTTGACAAAGGTCGATATAAATAAGTTTAGGCTATGGTCGATGGAGTAGATATAGCATTGTCCTTAAGAAAGGACATTAGCATAAATTAGGATAGCTCAAACCATTTCGTAGCCACGCCCTCCCAAGGGTAACATGGTACTATCTAAACAAAGATAGAGGCAACATACTAGGTATGAAGGCGTGTGGGTATAAAAGAAAGGGCACTGATATGATGTGCAACATAGTAAGTAGTATTGAGGCTGATTTATTAGTTGAGCCTAAGCCACGTACATCATACATATAACTGTATCTTGAGAGGCCGATATTTAATGGTCAATAATAGTCATTTAAGACTATGTTATTGGAGGTCGATAGAAGTAGCTTATGACTATTTTGTGAAGTTGATTATCACTCATACTGCCACACGATATGAAACACTTATATTACTTTTTGAGTTGTTGTCTCACGTTGATACAAGCATGGACTTAGTTGATGCCTATGTTTAAGATCAAACTTTGACTTAGTAAACATACTTGCCATGTTATGTACATTTGTCGATGACTTTGTCAAATGTAGTCGACTCATCTCCAAACCGATTCAATGGATGCTTGGTGTTACGAAATTGGTAGTTGACTGTTTCTAAAGGCAAGGAAACTACACCAACAATAAGGAGTGTGGATGAATTTGGTGCCACCTTTAGAAACCCAACTACTGTAGATGTCTATTGCATGAGATAATTTGAATTGAGAATATGTAGATTTGAATAAGTCTTGGAATGTTGTAAGTATTGCAAGTCAACCTATAGGTGGTTTTGTTGAGTATGAACTTAGGAAGTCGCCACCTTTCTGTTGTGTTTCATGTGTTGCTTTGCATGGAGCTTTTTGTCCATTATCATGCCTAAACTATAGGCTATGAAGTTACCAAGTTGCTCTATAAATAGTTGAGCCATTTCATTTGAAGGGATGCATTCTTTCACAAGATTATGCTTCATTACAATTCCTTATTCTCTTGCAAATCTTTATGCTGATTTATTTCCAGCTATATACTCTGTTTTATATTGTGAGTGTGAAAGAGAGGGAGTTCTATTTTAATGTGAGGAAATTTTTTGTTTGAGAGAAGGAAGCTATCAACTTGAGAGATAGATTTTCTTTGTGACATTCTTGAGAAGTTGATTATCAAGATTGTTGCTATTGGAAAGGGATGCTTTGTTGTCATATATTTTGATAAGCGATAACAGGCATGAGGATCTCTTCTTCTTTTTTATTTACTTATGAATGATATGTATTCTATGAATGCTTGAGTTGTCTTTTCCAGTGTGTGCATTAGAGAAATTAGAGGTCATTGAAAAGTAAATTGAAAATTTTATGTTGTTTTCATGTTGTGCTTGTAAGTACTCCATAATAGGAGATTGGTGTTTGTCATAGGTATTACATACTAGGTATGATTGAACATGAGAGACACTTGTGATACACTTAGCTAAGTTATTGATTTAACTAGGAAAGCTTGTGTTTACTCCTAGGATAGTTAATCCAGTACAAGAGGTAGCTTGTGTACTTACTTGTTAAGCAGGTTTATTCCAAGTAGATTAAAATGGTGATAGGTTAACTTTGGGCTGACAAATTATCCATTGAAGGAAATACCTATGCGTAGTTTAAGATGGCCTTAAGTCAAATCGGCCCTGAATAGTGTATGTGATAGATGACCCTCAGTAGGAATATTGAATGCAATACTTTGGCCAAAGTAGTGGGAATGTCTGAAGAATCCACTAAAAAGTGTGAATGTTGAGACTCCACTATCAGTTCACCGTGATCTAGTATTACATGCTAGTCTGAGATTGTGGGATTACAAGTTCTAGTTATGTAGGACTCAGCCCTATGCTCAGTTGGTTGTTGTTATCAGTTACTCTACCAATTTCTTTGTTGAAGGGAAGGGCCATCTATCGAATAATAGAAGTGTGGGGGACCACATTAAGAGTCTATGGTTGGTGGAAAGGCACTTGACTAATGCTTCTCCTCCATAGAAGGCAGCAAAAGAACCAATATTTGAAAGGAAGGATCTTGGACCGTCTTACAACTATTTGTTCCAAAGCTCATTGAGCTATGTATGTAAATGTATGCATTCTTGTATTGTTGTAACTTGTGAAGTTATTGTAATGAAATGGAATCTTGATTGTAATTTATTATGACATATTGTTCATATATTCTCAATAAAGAAAATAATTTTTTTATTGCAATGGCTTGTTACTTAGGTTATTTACTCGAAAGGTGAAAACTTAAAAAAATTTACTACGGTGAAGGATTGGCATGTTACAGTGTCATCTTAGCTTGGGGTTCTTTTCTTGCATGCTTCATCATGTTGGAGGATTAGATAGTTGTGGTTGAGGTGGTGGTTGCTTGGTGGATTCAATAGATGCTTCATTGAAGCTCATGGACACAAAGGAGTCAGCTGGTGCAACATTTTTTATACCCTTGGTGATTATTTCACAAATTTGTTGGTAATTCTCTTTTTCTCTTGCAAGGTATATGACAAATAGAAGATTATAGGAATTATGTGTGTCACACCTTGCAAGTCCTAATGTTCAAATTTTTATTATTATTTATGCTGCCATGAGAAATGAGGTATCCCACTTATGGATTGGCCAAATGTTATTCATGTATTCATCTATGTATAAGAATTTGTAAGAGTACTATGTCATGTGAGATGTGTAAGAGAATGTAGAGGGAGGTTACAAAGTAGACTTATAAATGATCAAATTATGATATTCTATGATGCATATCATAAAACATCTTGGTAAAGGTAGAAAATGAAAAAAATGGGCATCCAAGTTTGGTGGGTAGGTTTATGAAATGTAAGAGAATATTATATTCTTATTATTTTGACCCATCATGTAAGCTTGGAATTATAATTTGAGTCATGGATTTGGGTGTCATACTTCCCATATTTTGTCTATTATATTTCCAAAGCCATTAATAGTTTCCTAGGTGAATATTTCCTATACGTTAGATGTTTGTGTTAAGTTTGTATCGGAGTTCTTTGCAATATATGGGTTATGCAATTGGATTTCCTCTAGAGTAGTAGGATGGTGATCTCCATGTTAATTTTGTGATTATGTATGTATTGTAATAGATTTTTTTGTTGGAATACATTAGTTCCACACTTTTAGAGGTTGGGGTTTTTACTAGGAAGGGTTTTCCCCATGTACATCTTGTGTCAATTTTAACTTCCTTGTCTTCTATTTTATTTTATTTTTAAGATTTATTTTGCATGTCATTATGTTCAAAAAATGTTACGTCTAAATATTACATTATTCTCCTCAAAGGATTAATGTAAGAAATTTATATGTCTTGATTTTGCTTTATGGGCATATATTATTTACACTTGTATCAAGATCTTATCTATAAATATTATGGTACTAGAGATGCTTGTATCTTAATGGATGCAATTTGGTGATACCCAATCTCTTTCCTATCCCACTTTCCAAACCCAAATGCTCCTTCCAAACTCAAGAGCACCCTTCCAATCATAAAAAATTCTTCTCCAACTCAAACCTTGATGATCTTTCTTTCTCTTTTCCTCTCAAGCTTTCATTTTGAGATATTTTTTCCAAGATGTAATAACAAACTCATAAGAGGCAACCCCTTCTCTTAAACCATTTCCCGTGATTTATTAAACTCAACTCTATTTTTTCAATCCTCACTAATATTCATTAAAGGATGGAAATTTTATAAATCTTTATGAATTACTAGTATAAAAGAGTAGTGTGCATGCATTCATTGTAGAATTCAAGAATACTATTATCCACAAATATGTAAAATAATCTCAATATGCTTGGTGTCTTGATTATCAATTTCACATATGTCGAGATACATTTATAGTGGGAACTATAATTTCAATGGTTGACTTTGCATAAAACTACATTCTCTTTCCACAAGAGAAAGTTTAGTCTTAATATTTTAATTTAGTATAGGTGTCCATTCTTGTTCATGTTGTATATAAATATGCAATTGATAGTATGTAAGACATGAGATTGCATTGTTTTCAAGACCCATAATCATCTTCATGTTTTGCATTATTTGCATAATACTTTACTTCTCCCTAAGTTGTACTTAAGGGGGGTTGTTAGTGTTAATATTGTTTTTTACCTTACTAATTCACTAGTAGGTTTTATTCACATGTTAAGTTTACTTAGGTCTTAGGGAATCATTCTAGTAGTTTTAGGTGTCATGTGATCTTATCTTGGCATTTAATTCTAGTGTCCTAGGTCATTTAATAATTTTTGAGTTAGTTGTCTCATTGTACAAGATTAAGACACATATAATGATGTTTTCTAATCCTATCTCACAACCTTTCCTTTTATAAACAAGGAATCTCATGTACATTTCATATTCAATCAATTAATTTTGCATCCATAATCATAGAAAGATATTCTTTCAATTTCTCTCTTTTGGAAGATATTTTATTTTGGAAGCTAATCTTGGGGTGTTGGGAGTTCACATTCAACTCCTACACTTTCCTTTTTTATTTGGATCTATTACAAACTATAAGGCCCTCCTTAGTTATTTTAAAATTCTTCCTTTTCATCTCTTCAAAAAGTAACAATGTAACCACCTCATCCATCTTGAATGAGGAGGTAGTACTCCCAATGGCCATCACAAGGTGGTCCCATGTATTTGTAAAATAATATAGCAAAGTAATGCAAGGATCCTCCTCCATTTTAACTCTAATAGATCTCAACTCTAGAGAAAAATATCATATTGAAGGAATTTAAACGATCAATTCTTCCCATCTCTTCTTGGAATATGATCTAGAAATACTCCATGCAAGCTCCCACTTAATCGAATATTAGTACAATAAACCCTCTACCTAATAAATAGGATCAAAGATTATCAAGATCTAATAAAATCCTCTACACAAGATCACATTCAATTGAAGATTGGTCCAATAAACCCTTCACCCAACAATTAAGATCAAAGGTGATCAATATCTTATACCAATTGAACTTGGAAGAAAGGTATGAAAAATGTTTCCTATAGTAATCTAATGAGGATATTAATGTGTAATTTTTTAATCTTTGCAACTATAAAAAGTATAAACATATATTAACATGAAATAAATAATATACCATAACATAGGTGTACATGGGGAAAACCCATTTGGGAGAAAAAAATGCCACACCCAAAGTAGCCCAATATATTATTAAGTAAATCAAGAGGTTACATTCACTTGTAGAGCAAGTCTTCACAAAAGTAACAACAACATACAAATATGGAGTGATTTTTTAGCATAATGCTACCTACAATTAACAATACAAACTATGACTCCAAGTACCAATTTATAGGTAAGAAGCAAATTAGAAACCATAAATAATTTAGGAAAACCATTAGTGAAATCACAATAAGTATGAAACCCAAAATTGGGTCTAAATTTTAACACCACGTTATTGATCTTGGCCCTCCTTGAAATTTTTAGCATATGCATGATATGCCCTACAAATACCATACTTGTCATATTTGACCACCCAAACTTGGGTGCCCCAATTTTTCCTCATTCAACCCATTCAAATATGCTCCATGATAAGTTTATATACTTGTCATGATACTAGTCAAGACTCCAATGTGAACTCCCTTCTACATGATCTTACATGTCATAAGAATCTATCAAATATAAATCTCATCATGATGGCCTTACAAACACTAGGATATCTTTTAGGGATGAGTTTGGCTTGGTCTTTCCTTTATTGTCCAATTCTTGGACATGGCATCAAATTTTATCATTCTCCTAGATAAATTTGTTGTATCTAAGAACTATTTAGTAGAGTATATTTATGAATGAAGTTAACTATGTGTTTTACTAAGCTATGTATAGGGAGACTTGAATGATTAGTGGACATCGTCATACTAGTGCAATAAAATGTTAAGAAGATGCTATATGCACTACACACGGAATTTTCACTGACCCATCACTTCATATGGAAAAATAATTTTTATTTTCCAAAGATCTTTGTTAGAATTGTGAATAAACATGAGACACAAGATCAAACAATGAACAAAAACACCTTCCATGCAAGAGATCTGCAAAACAATGCTTCACATGCTATTCCTCAACAATAAAATACTTACTGAATGAACCTCAAGAGTGTTCAATGGAGATCTTGAGATAATACAATGAGGGTGAGTGCTTTATAATAGAAACCCTAAATGATAAAGGTATTATATCATGACAAGTGCCATCATCCTATGTGATGAGACAAAATGATCTTATAATAGCTCACTTTAGTTAATAGAAAAATTCACTCCTAAGTTTAGCTTAAGTGCATGAAATGAATTAGACTAATAATAAATAAAATGTTAATTAATTATTTACTAATACATGATTACTCTAACACCCCCCTTAAGATGAACTCAAGGAGTAGCTAAAAACCCTAAAAAGTGAATGCATAAAAAATAAAGAATGCATGATGGGTCTCGACAAATAAGGCCTGATGAGGTACCCATGTACAAACAATCTAATGTCTCACAACTGGAGAAAAGGAGAAACCTCATGGGAAAAGCTCCTATCCAAAAGAGAGAAAGGAAAATGAAGGAATGAAAAACCTCCAAACTAATGTTCCAAAAGGAATATGAACATGAAGAACATTGCACAAGCACGAAGAAGCTCTAGAAAACTATCAAATGATGACTGCTATAGTGTTGAAATGAAGAACCTCCTCTAAAATAGATGATGATCAGGATCAAGAACATAAGAATCTACATGAATGCCCCCAATGAAACTACTTGAATTAGATGGAAAACAAAGGAAAACATTTAGAACTCGAAGATACAAATAGCACAAGTACTAATAATCTAAAGATCATTGATCAAGTGAAAATGAAAGGTTGCCTCCAAAAATAGGAATGTAAGAGTGTCCATATGGTAAATGCTCCATCTCACTGAAATGCATGGGTAACAAACCATTGAATTCGCCTAGTACATAGGAACGAGAACTAGACACATAGATCACTCAAAAAATGAACCAAGGAAGCATTAGCACCAACTCTAAAACCCCCCCATAATGTGAAAAGGTAGAGCCAAGACATGTCCATTGAAACTTTGTGAAACCAAGAAGTGCATGTAGGAGAACCAGGAACATCTGAATATGCACAAAAGAGTACCTACAAATAAAAGGGTGTGCAAACTAGGACACACATGCATGAGGCAAGAATCACTAGGATTCAATGTTCTCATGGAAGGAATACTCACTTGACAAAGGTGTGATGGCAAAAAAAGGCACTCACAACCCACTCATGACACTTTGTAACATAATGTGAGTATATTAGGCACAACAAAGTGCTTTGATAAGGGGTTCACTAAATCCACACTTTGAAACCATGTTATAATTATGAATAAACATGAGATGCAAGATCAAACAAACAAAAACACCTTCCATACAAGAGCTCTGCAAAACAATGATTTTTTATTCCTCAACAAGAAAATACTTACTCGATGAACCTCAAGAGTGTGCAATGGAGGTCTTGAGATAATACAATGAGGGTGAGCGATTTATAGGAGCAATCATAAATGATAAAGGGATTAGATCATGATAAGTGTCATCATCCTATGTGATGAAACAAAATGATCTAATAATAGCTCACTCTACTTAATAGAAAAAAACACTCTTAAGTTTAGCTAAAGTGCATGAAATGAATTAGACTAATAATCAATTAAAGATTAATTAATTATTAGCCAATGCATGATTACTCCAACAATCTCAACTAGGGTACTTTTATTAAGGCACTAAATCTCTTGTTTATTGTATTTATCATCAATAGGATCTAGTTATTGCCTTTGAGACTATAGTTTGTTGATTATGAAAATCAAAGTCTTTTGAGAGTGGGAATGGTGATAATTACATCATTATGAATTTTTTGGTCACTTCCCTTTGTCCTTATCTAGGATAGACATCCTAGGAGACTTTGAGTTTAGTGATGATGGTTAAAAATATTTTTGTGACTTTTGTGTTGGTGTATTTTGTATGGATTGTAAGAATATAAATTTTTTGTAGGTCTACTTTAAGAAAAATAGTTGTTATTGTTTTGTCTTTATCTTTACCTCAATATTTGATACATTATAAATCATGTTGTGTGCTAGTTACTTACCACCAATGATGTATTATGACCAAAATTTCTAGTGTTGTAAATAAGAAATTGGTATTATTAAATGTATTGAGAAAGAAGTATGGTTCAAGTTGTCCAATCTAATTATCTAATTTGTGGTGTCAAGTTTACCCTAGAATACTATAATGTAAAGGTTGACTTGTACCCTTAAAGGATTGTGATGGTGCACTATACCTAGCCCAAGTTGAGTCATGAAGTAATAAATATTTTTGAAAATATCCTCAAATGCAATGAGTAGTTGTTAGACTTCTATTTGAACAATAGGTATGCATTTATTTATCATTATTCTACTATTGATTTTTCTAAGATTGTTCAAATGTCGAGCGAAAGGGAAAAAATCATTTTGATAGTGTTGTGAGTACATTCAAAACAACATGAAAATAAAAAATCAAGATCTAATACTAGTTATTTGAACCCTAAGAGGATCAAAGGAAAAATCTTGAAATTAAAGTAATAACCTACAAAATTTATAGAATATGCATAAAAAACTCTAGACTAGCATGCAAATTCACATTTAATCAAATTGGAATACATTTTAATGTAATTATTTGCAAGAAATGAGATCTATACAAAATTATGTATGTACAAAATTATTGATGAGAACTTCATTGTCTATAACATGTACATGAAAACTATTTAAAAATATATAAAAGGCTATTGGCTAAACCTCCATTAATATTTTAACAAGTGTCACATGTGTATGGTACACTTTTCATATGGACAAAAAAATAATAAGTGTTGAGATTGTGTGTTGCCAAGTGTCAAACTTCTACAATTCTAGTTATGAAAATCCAAGTGTAGGCATGTGTGTCTATGTGTAGGGCCAAGTTATAAAAGAAAGTAATGATGTTCAAAGATGTATGATGGTAGGGTGCTAAGTGGTGCATAGGACTATATTATATATATTTGTGTTGTGATTGTTGCGTCTACATCAAGTGTGGATAAGAATAGAGATTGTATGAATGGGTGAGAATATAGTTGTGCATGTGGATATGCTTGGTCAAAAGGATATATTCTTAGCATCAATTTTAATGGAGACATAAAATTCAAGCTATCAAATCTATACTTCAACCAACAAATTAGGAACACCATTTCTCTCCTACTCCAATTCTTTTCATAACTTAGAAAATATCTTTATAAAACACATCTCTTAGTGAGAGATTAGCACTACTTTGTTTACTGCACATTTTTATTTTTTAAAGGAAACTAAACATGATCTTTCTTATATATATTTACACCGTGTTATCTTGTTTAATCCAGGTTTATTGTGCATTGCCTCCCATATTATTATATACATTATAATATTCTTTATTGTGCATCTCTTATGCTTAATTCACCTCCTATATTATTATTTATATAAGACCATGTTTCCTTTTGATTATTCAATGTTTAGCTCTTATATGTTCCTATATTCTATATTAAAACATTATTTGCATGTTTCTTGTTAATTTGTAGGTTACATGTTCACAATGTTCCTATATTCCATATATTTATGATGTATTCTTATGTTATATAGAGGACGTGCTTATTATGATTATATTTTATATGCTCGCAATTCTTACACATATTTATGATATGACTATATTTATCACATGGCATGGTCAAATGTGTCTCATGTTTGCATCTTATGTTACATGTGATATGTTTATGACATTTGCATGCTTTTAATAGTTATCACTCTCATCTCTTATGATATATTATATATCATTACATGTATAAATTATACTAATATTATATATTTATGACCCTTATCATGATTATTTCATACATCCTATTTATGCATGTACATAATTCTTATGTAGCATTTATGGTTATTATTTTCTTGTTATTTACTTTTTTGGAGCCAACATTAAGAAGCACTTATACTTTCCCTTATTCTATATGATTTCATGGTCACATTTTACCTATGTTTTTATATTTTTAAATTATTTGATAATATATTTATTAGTTTTGCATGTCTTGCCTCGATTTAATCTTTTTATCCTTACCTCTAATTCCTTGCATCCTCTATATGCAATTATTTGAAGGTAAGGGCATATATGTCACTAACATTCCTTTTGTGAATCATAATTTGTAATGACAAACTCATAATCAATCCATGTAGAAGGAACCTTTATTTATCTTCTATGTTGTGAGAATCTTCCACTTAACCGAAGTTTTGAATTTTTTATTAATATTTATCATCTATTTTTTATTTTATATGTTTCTAATGGAGCACTCATTGTGAAAATAGTACAAGAATCATCCTTGTTAACTACTTTTTTCTTTAAAATGCAACCTCATAGTAGTTTACATATATGCATCAAAGTGGAGTAAAATACAATTTGAATATCAAAACTCATCATATTTTCCTTTATGCAAAATCAAGTCTCCATGGATATACCTTGAATTAAATTTGACTTGTGATATTATCCTAAACTATCCACATCATTTATAACCCCAAGAACCTTAAGTTCAAATTGTCCCTTTATCATTCACATAAGAGATTATCTACTCTATGTTATAGCCTACAATAAATACTCAATTTCACTATGTAAAACAAAGATTGTGTTCAAAAACACATTAAAATTTATTGTGTACAGAAATAAGATTTACAACTTTAATAATGAACCATACTTCTTGACTAATAACGATACATAATAAAAATATATATAAGACACACAATACCTACAATATCAATATTGATATACTACTTTGATGTGGATGCAAATATTTGATGATAACATTTTTCAACCTTATCTCATCTTGAGTAATCATACACAATAAAAACCACACTACTTAAAAGATGCCATGAAAATACTTATTAATTCTATCTCATTACAATGACTAATTACCTAATAAGACTAAATACAAAATCTTCCGACACTGTTCTAAAGTACATATAGTGGAACGATTACATTCAATATATATAATAGTGGAACGATTACATTCAATATATATAATAGTGGAACGATCCGTGACTCTGTTCTAAACAGTTTTCAATATATTTAAACTCCACATGTTTTTACATTGTAAATTAGTTTAAATTCAAAATATAGTGTACGGACTCACATGCAAAATTTCACGCCTATAACAATAAATTCGCTTAATAATAAAAAAATCAATAATGTCAGATTCACGGACTATACATCTCTTAACATTACAATTCAGAAACCACTGATGCTTTCTATATTAATAGATTAAAAAAAAATTTAAAAAAAATTGAAAGCCATAACACTTGTTTAAAATACTGTGAAGAAATCTTCCACAGTCCACTTTTATATATATGTTTGAAATTTTTTTAACATATTGAATATCCTGCTGCTTCTGAACCTTTTTTTAATATATATTGAATATCCTGCTATGAACCTTTTTCCCTCCTTACATGTTCAATCTCTTTGAAGGGAAAAGGGAACAGAACAGCCTTAAAGTTGGGCTTGGATAATTTCAAGCTCCACACATGCAAAAGCAGCCATTCAAAACAGAATTTGAAGAGTAGATCGATTCAAGGCTTAGTATGAAGGTTGAACTTTGAAATTTTGTTGTGCATTAAAATAAATTATAACTGGGAATTGTGATAAGCCTTCTCATTAGCTTTTCCATTTTCTTGATTAGCATAGCCATCACGGTCCTCATCATCATCAATCAAATCAATGTCTCTAACATAGTTCTTCCAGAGCCAATGTTGTTTCCAGACTTTCTCTATCATTTCTTCAATTGGCACATTTTTTGTCTCCGGAAGGAGAAACAGGACGAAGACGGACATGATTAAAACCCAACCAGCGAAAAACAGGAAAATCCCGTATCTGAAATGGCAAAGCATTGATAAGAATGCCTGTGCAATGACAAATGTGAACAAAAGATTAATACACACAGTGATACTCTGTCCAGCAGATCTGGTTTCTAGGGGAAATGTTTCGCTGGGAATCAACCATCCAAGAGGGCCCCATGACCACGCAAAGGCCGAGACGAATGTGCATATCAAAAGCACAATCACAATTGATGTGGCACGGGGAAGCTCGCCGTCCCCGTTCATCCCTGTTGCCAACAGAATTGCAATTATCACCTGCAATTCCAACACAAAATCGTTACAATTTGTGATATAAAAATATTGAAAAAATTGATCACATGTGATTACAAATTATAGCAGAAAAACTGATGGCTAAAGAAAATTTACCTGTGAAACAAACATTTGCACTCCGGCTTCGAGCAGAAGCACTCTTCGCCCAACTTTATCAACTGAATAGATTGAAACTATAGTGGACAAAACATTTACTGCGCCGGTAATAACTGAAGAGTAGAGTGAGGCATCGTTTTTGAACCCCAATGTCTGAAAGAGCACAGGGGCATAAAACATAATGGCATTGATACCGGTAAACTGTTGAAAGAATTGCAAGCACATTGTTATAATTAGTTGAGGCCTGTTTCTGCGCTTCAGGAGATTTCTGAATGGATGTTTGACTGACTTGGCTATTCTGCTGGCCTCTACTAGTTCTTCAAACTCTGGTTCAATATTGTCGGTTCCTCTAATTTTTCTGAGAACAGCCTTACCCTCTTCATGCTTTCCCCTTTCAATCAAGCTGTTAGGAGTTTCTACTATAAAGATGGAACCTGCAGTAAGAAGAAGAGCAGGAATTCCTGCTAGACCCAGTGAAAGCCTCCATCCCCACGGCGTGATTTTCTCTGTTCCGTAATTTACCAAGTTAGCAAAAAGAATGCCTATTGTAATGTTTAACTGGAAGAGAATATTAAGACCCCCTCTGATTCTGGTAGGTGCTATCTCTGATAAGAAAAGAGGAACAGCCTGCAACATGAAATTTACCGCCCGTCAATTTAGTGCATTTGAGGGAAAAAAAAATTAACTGAGTAAATCAATTTATTTCAATTTAGTGCATGATTTCACACAGAAAAAATTAGCGGAGTAAACGAGGATATGAAATTAAATTCTATCATATTCAAAAGGGGCAATATTTGGAGAACGAAAAAATCAGATAATTCTTGTTACTAGGCAATTATATAATAAATACTGATTTAGATTTGGAAAAGATCTACCGCCACCAGAAAAAAGAACGAAAATAACCAGAATAAAGATTCCTGGAAAAAAATAGAGGATTTCGGAAAATAGAATGGTAAAACTGAAAGTTTAATTCTAAATAAGGAGCTAAATTTGTAACGAACAGGAAATAGGCCCAAAAAAAATGCAAACACAAAAACTACCGTAAATAGACAAATAAAAAAAATGAAAACAGTGCGTACCTGATTCGCAAATCCAACACCACATCCCAGCATAATTCTCCCAATTATGAGCATGGCAAGATCTTGAGCTGCGGCGTTCAACACGACCCCCACCAGAAAGAATATACCTGCTATTAGCATGGTCGGTTTCCGGCCATATACTCTGGTTGTATACGACGCAAAGAATGTTGCTATCAGACCGGCCAGATACAGAGACGAAGTAAACAGCTGAAGCCCTTGATTATCGTATTTACAGTAAGCATTATTGTCTTGGATCGCATTCTTTCTGCGATACACAACAGGGAAGAATTTCTCCAGGAAATCATTCATAGACGTCACTCCGCCTACACATTAAACAACAGCAGTCATCAGTCTCCTTAGATAGCCAATATTTGCATCAGATCAGCAAAACCTCCACACAACAAAGCATTAACCGATCTGAAAAAGAGAAAAAAAACACTAAATTTTTTACTGCAAATCCAAAAAGGGCCAAAGCTTACCTGAAATTCCAACATCATAACCAAACATCAGCCCTCCGCTCGCCGCGATGATGCATGTTATGATCACATATGGCGTTATCTTTGCCTCGAACTCCACTCCACGAGGAGCGACTGCAAACCCTCCAGGCATCTTTCCTTGCTGGATCTTTCCAACTGACACAAAGCTCTACACACAAAAGCTTCACACAGACTGCAAATTCTTCACAAGTCCACCACGCTCTCCAAATTCTGAAACGACCGCACGACTGAATGGCAAATTGCTCTGCAGTTTTTCACACTCCTATGAAAGACTCTTCTGAATCCCTTCGGAGAATAAGAGCACCCCTCCACTATGTATAGGCCAAAAGTTTCAATCGCCTTGTCCTAAAAAGTGCGTCTGTTGACACGTCAGCCACCTCACCGATCGCATCTAACCACAGCTTTCAATAGACCGACTAAAGGCCGTCCGATTAGCTTAAAAAAGTGGCGCCGTTCAACTTTGACCCGTAAAAAGAGACCCGTTTAAATGAACTCTTCGTTTAGTCTTGGTTGCCTTACAGAATTTGGATAAGAAAAAAATTAACACTCTATCGGTAGATAGGTATCCAGATTTTGGGGGGCTACTTTACACACAATTTTACCTTATCCGTTCTTCTTCATCTTGGATAAGGTTAAAAGGATTTTTAACCGCCGTGTATTTTTCATGTGTGTGGTGGGCCCACACCATTCCAATACCATGTTCTTTTTACAATATCTACCCTCTTTTGCCATTTGCATCTTTTTGCATGGTCCCACCTTTACACGACAGGTTGGCCGCAATTTTTATTTTTATTTTTTAAATATATTTAATCTGTCATATTATCCAGTTTAATATCTAAATAAAGCTACACTTTTTATAGTAACATTAGTCCCGTGATTGTAATTATTGTCCACACTAAAGCTGATCTCTCCGTCAAAACGGGCGGGACGGAAATGCAAATTACACGTGTAAGGGTAAACATGCCACGCACATAAATATATATAGTTTCATTAAATAAATAAATTAAAAAATATTTAATAGTTAGAATTAGATAAATTGGAGTTGGGATCTTAAATATTAAATATTAGGATTAAATTGTAATATTCAATCAGATTTTGAGGAGAAATTTGATATGGAAGATATTGGGAATTTATTCTTCAAAATATTTTTAGGATTTGTCTAGAAATCTATAAATTAATTGTATTTTATTCTAGTTTGTAGATAAAAATAGTTTTAATTATCATTTATTTTTGCAATCTATATTGTATCACGAATATCTATATTATGATGTCAATCAAACCTTTAAATCTACAAGTTAATTGTATTTTATTATAATTCGTAGATAAAAAAATATTTTTAATTACCATTTATTTTTGTAATTCATATTGTACCACAAATATCTATATTATGATGTCAACCAAACCTTCAGAATCTACAAATTAATTGTATTTTATTCTAATTTGTAGATAAAAAAATATTTTTAATTACCATTTATTTTTGCAACTCATATTGTACCACAAATATCTATATTATGATGTCAACCAAACCTTTAGAATCTACAAATTAATTGTATTTTATTCTAATTCGTAGATAAGAAAATATTTTTAGTTACCATTTATTTTTGCAACTCATATTGTACCACAAATATCTATATTATGATGTCAACCAAACTTTCATTTACCATTTTTCCTTCAACTACAACTTCTACACTACCTTATATTCTTGTGATATCATTTTCATACTATCTTATTATATTCTTGTATTATCTTACTATATTCTTGGGGTATCATCTTCTCGAGAATGCTAAAGCATTTTGTATCCTTTTATTCCACCTTTGACATAAGCATTTCAAAGTTTTCTATCATATATATCCTTGACTCTTTTAATGTAATATGAATTGGTCACTTTCCTTTACCTTGGAATCACCTTTATCTTGTCTACAATCATAGCTTCCTCAACTTCTACTACTACTCTAAAATAATTCTCTTCTTCCTCTGTTTTTATCATGCTTACCTTGTATTTTGTGGTTCAACTCTCTTTTTTCCTTCAAAACAAACCAATATATCTCTTTCAATATTTAGATCTCCATACACTCAACTCACCTTGAATTCTCCTATGTCATCCACCCAAATATTATACTAATTTTCTTGCATCATCATATTTGGTCACAATACTGAATTGTAGAATTTTTCTTCATGCCTCTTGACAATCAAAACATTTTGCTTCAAACTTTGTAACTTCTTTAACAATTCATATTGATAACTTGTAGCCATGAATTCAATTTTCAATTTGCTTACCTTATTATCTCACTCAATAATCTTTTATTTCACATGTCTATTGCTCCTTTGAAATTCACTACTTACACAAGTATCCACTTGCTTAATCTCTCTAAAATTTGTTATTCATTTTCTATTTCTATGTCCAAACAAATTGACATAATTCTTATGTTGCTTGCAACCACATCATACTTAATTATCTCAAATTTCTTCCAAGAAATCCATCATACAACAATACCATTTTATCATTCCTAACTTACAATTGCCCATTACCACATATTCAACCCATATTACAATAATATTAAATTCACCACATGCTATTGAATTCCACTCCAATCTCCCTCTCATTTAGAACTTCAACATATTTTGAACACATGTATAATTCCTAATGGTTTATGTGTAATTATATTTTATGATAGTGTTTTACACAATTAACATACATATATGTACAAGATCAACTTCAATTGTTTCAAGTGTAAAACTATTAAAATATATTTAAGTTCCCTTCTTTAAATTTGTCCTATTATATTCAAAAATTTGCTTTGAAAAAAAGATTAAAGTGAAGAAAATAAAGAATAACAACAAAAGAAAATGTAAATTATAGTTTAGCAGATCATAACCAAAGTAAAGTCCTCAGTAAAGTCCTCTCTGATTTTACCTGCATTGGCTCCTTCATGTCTCGCATGTTGTAGATATTGGTCACCAATTTTGTGTAGTTGCAAAATAATTATATATAATCTAGGTAGTAACAAACATAGAGCAAAATATCCTAATAATTTGTTAGTGTTAAAAATATAGCTACATAATATATTTCCATATTTAGTTTGATTTACAAATTACAGGTTCAAGCATATATGTGTATATGCATACAAAGATTGAAGTGCACGTGTGTGTGTGTCTATAAACACTTTACACATAGCTATGTATTTACACATTTAGTCATAGATATAGTTGTATATGCATAATATGCAAAGTTGTATATACAAGTATACATAGCTATATACATGCATCTATAGCCCTATATTTGCAAAAAGAATTGTATATATTTTACAAGCTTGTCAATTTTGTTTTACAAATATATAGAATTGTATGTTCAAGTCCCTATTTGTGTAGACAACTACATATATTTTACAACTTTGCATTTGCATATGGAACATATTTCCTTGTTAAGAAAAGTTAGCAAGGCTTTATTATTTTGTGGTTTCTCACTTTCTATTCTTTTATTATGAATGGATCAAATTATGTGTATTCAACATTGAATTATACATTAATACACATTTACTCAACACCCATTGTATTGGAAAAATTAAATACGTGCATACCAAAGTAATAGATTAGAATAACAAAAGCTCATATACATGCATATTTTTGTTTCATATTTGTGTTTCTAGAATACCATGTGCTTCTTTGGTAACAACACCTCATAATGTGTGTGTTTAATGTAAAATATAACATAATGTGAATTTGTCATACATCTTGGTTATTCTTGGCAACAATAGGTTGAATCACTTTGTCAGTAAACATTTAAAATATAGTTGTACATGTAACTAAGGTGAACCCCAAGTCATTTGAACCTTGTTAATTATTTATAGTGTGATATTGCTAGCATGTCCATGAAATTTGAGCAAGCTTCCATTAATTCTAGAAAGCCCGACTTGAATAAAATTAATGAAATATTATAGCTAGTGAAGAAACATTTCAATAGTCTTGCATAATGATATAGGCACTCAATATCTCATAAAATTAGAATCAAAAGGAATTAGTAATTACAATCTAATGGGTTAGGGTAAAGGCCAAAGCAATGTCCTTATGTACTCTTCCTACATTGATAGTTTCATGACTCCCATACCATAAAAACTAGTCACCCATTTCCCATAAGGTATATAATCTAGGTAGTAACAAACGTAGAGAAACATATATCACTAATGATCTTGTGTTAAAAAATGCAACTTCATAGTATACTTACATATTTAGTGGTGTATATGTCAATGGGGTTGTGCTTAAATGACAAGGCCATATGGTTCTCAAGATGGAGATCCATGTTCGAATCCCCACAAGTGACATCTTAAGTTGGAATTCCAAGTGGTGGCTCTTGGACTTCTATTGTGGCTTCTTGGTTGAATAGAGTTGAATAAGTGCTTCTAAGTTGAATATGTTGAAGGGGAGGAGGTCCCCCTTGTGACCTCCATTGATGTGAGGCCAATCTAAATAATCCCTCCTTACCGATCAAAAAATAAATAAATAGAGGTGTATATGATGTGTTTATATTAAGAAATATAACTAAATAGTTTGATTTGTAACTCATAGGTACAAACGCATATACATATATATGCATATATGTGTGTAAGAGTTATAATATGATAATATAGAGAAAACCCTCAATAGAAATAAACCCACATGAAATGTATTTTGATCAATGGTGGAAGGCATTTTAGGAAGCATGGAAAATATAACCATGGAGGGCATTCTAGTCAAGAACAAATATAACTAAAGGAAGCCAACTGTTGGTGTAATTAAAAGTGTTGTACCTTGTCCTAGGTCATAATTACACCTTAGTTAAGTTTACTTAGGGACCACATAGGAGGTAGTTGGAGCTTTTCCACTTTTGGTGGACTTATCATGTTATTACTTTATCACCTCCACCTTTCGTGGACATATCATGTGATTACCTCTCCACCTTTTGTGGGTGATCTACCATTTGTGGTGATTATCACTTTTCCACTTTAGGTGGAGTGATAGCTTTCCATAGTTGTCTCATGTCATAAGATTACGACACTTGTCAAAATCTTATGCCCTCCTATGTACTCACCTTGGCTATATAACCAAGGGGTCTCTACTACATTTGTACATTCATTCTATTTTCATTATTGGTAGAATACAGTTCATTCTTGTCATATTGTTTATATCTCTCTTATACTTGTGCTTTCTATTAGGCCTCTTGATCTTGGGTGGCTACCTTCATAGCCAATTCTTACACCAACAAATAAAATGAAAAAAAATAGTCGCATTTACATATAGTTGTAGTTAAAGGAGATTGTTACTTGAAATACAACATGTTTTAGTAGAGTTGTGAAAAAACTCCCACATATGTGATTTTGAGTGACATTTGAAGACATTAAAGGAAACAACAAAAAATGTCTATGTATGGAGGACACTCAAAAGACAATGAATGGGACATCTACGCATGGACGATCAGTCTTAGGAGAATGGAGATGGAATCATTGGTCGCAAAATAAAAATGGGAAAAAAATAATCTTGCAAATTAGGTTTAGGGTTAATATGGTACTTTTCATGGCACAAATATACATGTTTAACTTGGACATGAAAAGTATATAAAAACAACTTACATTTTGTTTAACATGGATATTAAGTTATAGATAATACAAGTCAAAATGTATTATGTGACAATCAATTTTTAATAAGGGCATTTAAAATACACTGTCATGTGATAAATGAGGGACACTCATGTCCACATCCATTTACATGGATTTCTAAGTTTCTATAAACACCTAAAAATGTCTAATGCATTCTTCTAAATTCATTATTTTCCATCATCATCACTCATCAACCCTTTCATCAATATTAATTAAATAATTTTCAATTATTTGATTAAGCTAACACTTTTCCCTCATTAATTAAATAATTTTAATTATTTAATTATTTCACCATTTTCATCATCAACTTTAATTATTTAATTAATTAATCATTTTTCCTCATCCACTTTAATTATTCTTCCATCTCCATAATTTAAAAAAATAAATTATTAAATAAATATTGCATTATCTTTTATCCACAAATTTTGTAAAAAAAATTATTTAGCCAAATCATGCAACCCTCTCATCGTATGATCTGAAACGTTGATGTAATGCTCTCTTTATCTGCTTATCATTCTGATGATGGATCATGGAGTATGATCTGAAACGTTGATGTAAAAATCAGCACACAGTTTATCCAGAAATCTTGAATGATTAATTTATTTAGTTTACACATTCCTCTAAAGATAAATAAGATTTTATTTATTTCCTAACAATAGCAAATCCTATCTTTATTCTTATATTCCTAAATTTAGAGACCAAAGCTAAATTTAGTGATCATTGCTAAATTTAGCGAGTTGACTAAACTTCAACCCTAGTTCACTCTCACTCATTTCACTTAATCTAGATCCATGGAGCCTCTTCAATCCTAGTTCACTCTCACTCACTTCACTTCATCTACCCATGTAGCCTCATGCATGTTCCTCATGATCTCTCATCAACCCTCATATGTCAATCTCATATCACATCTCACACTGTTGATCTCACATCTTTGAAAGCTATAAAACATCCATAATTTAATCTCCTTGAATTTGTAGTCAAATTATACTCATTTTTTATCACGCTTTTTCTTAACAAGGTTATGCTAAGATTTTATGAGCAATCCACATGTCATACAAATAGCATAATTTTATACTTTACAATGGAGCAAGGCTAGGTGATTTTCGGTGGAGGTAAAGTAGATTAGATTAATTTGATTTATGTTATTATGCTTTCATTTTGATGTGCATACGCTTCATTGAAATTAGGTCTACTTGATCATTGAATCGATATTCTTGATTGTTGTTAATTGTTTCCTATTTGATTGAATTCATTGATCATCGATTTAACCTATTCATAGTGTCAATTGAGAATTTTTGAAAGTTTTAGTGGTGGTCGTCATGTGTGGTAACCAAGGTTGTGAATGCGCGAGTTTTAGTCCACACTTGTAAATGAATACTTAAGGACCTATATCCACATAGTTCAACTCATTGCACAATCTTCATCACTATCCAAAAGCCAAAATAATAGCTTTAGGCTCTTAACTCAACTATGAAGACATGGTATTTTTTTTGTAAAAAAATGGTGTATTATTAAAGAGATCGATGTATGCAAAGTTAGGATGTGTGTATATTGAGTCCTCTCTCCTAATATTATAAAATAAATTTATGTAAGAACATTACTTATAAACTAATAATTACATTAAAAACACTAATTAAAAAAAAGCTAAAACATAAAAGAAAAAATGTGTATACAATTTTCATGATTACCCAAAAAAATTATAGATTGATCTATATTCAAACTTGGTTAAGTATAATTGGTAAGGGTGGTGATATGTTCCTTGATTACACTATTCAACAAGGTTCAAACTGCAAACACCTAAAAATTGTCTCTTATGCCATCATCATTCCATCCTACTCAATCAAGTACACTCTAACACATTATCACACATCCATTACCTAGAACCTTCAATCATCCATTCATCACCTAAGACATACATGTTATCACCTTATCACCTAAGCCTCATAATGTCTAACCATTTAATTAAATAAGTCCTAGTTATTTAATTAAATTAGGCTACCATTATTCATTAATTTAATACAATATTATCCATTAATTATCTATTAATTCATAGATTTTTTTATATTTATCCGCACATTTATCTATTTATTTATTTCTCAAATCATTCATTAATAAATAATTTAATATTAAATTTCATATCATGTGCACCAATAATTTAATTAATTAATTATTAAATTATTAAATTACATTTACTCAACTGACTATCTAGTATGATCAATTCACTCAAACTTTCTCAATCTCACCCATCAATCAAATAGTCCTACCTTTCAATCAAATCCACCAATTCACTCAAACTTACTCCCAATCTCACCCTTTAATCATATAGTATCACCTTTCAATCAAAGCCACTTCACTTATCCATACAATCAATTTAACTATCTGATGCAAATAATCAATTCCCTCTATTATTTCATGGAGTGAATTAATCAATTCCCCATGATTCTCTATGGAGTGAGTTAACTTCTTCATAGAAACAATATTCATATATGTAACTTCTTCATGGAAACAATAATCATTTATGTTATCTTCCCAATCAGTGTGAGTTGAAAAATAATATTTATTTTAAATTAAAAATTGAAATAATGTGCAGCTCTTTCATATTTGATAATGGATTCCCCTCAATTCTTGACTTTGTCGAAGAAGTATCAACAAAAGTGTTCCATATTAGATAACTGACATGAGTCACATAAAATCCTCCATTTAAAAATAAAAATAAAATAAAATTGATAGGATAAAAACCTAGCGAAGATTTGAAGAAAGAAGAACGTGTCCTAATTTCCTTTGAAGTAAGTGTAAGCTTTCACCAAATATCTTGCACATAATTTCATCTTATCCGGTACCAACTAACTTACAGAAACTTCAAATTTAGTTAGCAAAACTATTGCTTTCCAAATGTTTCAGCCATGTTTTTCAGCCATGTTTCAGTCTCCAGGTTGGACCACCGATTCATGACGTTGGATTGAGGTAGGTATGGTAAGCGTAATCGTAAAGTTTTGCTGTGTCGGTGAGTTTCATGATTCATCTGATTTCACACTGATTCAGAGTACAGGAAGCCGACCTGTCAATCGCCAGATCTGTTCCACGTAAACAGAATTGACTCTTCAACCGGTACCATCATTCAATTCAAAACCACAACGAATACACGCGTCTGGAAAAGGATATGCACGGTTGCGGACGATTCACTTAAAACAGTAAAGATTAAGCTCAGTATTCACTGTTCACAGCTCACTGTTGAGCATCAAACCCTAGTTTTGGACATCAAACCCTAGTTTGGCCTAAAGCACCAGACTTGCTCAAATTCCCATCAAAACAGTGTTTTGAGTATCAGAGGAGACTTGTCCGAGTCCCACTTTTATTCAAACTGTCAGCATAGATTTAGTTATAAAGCTTGTCTTGTACCTTTAGATACTTCCAAGTCGTCCAGTTAAATCCTTAATAATTTCCCTGTCAAAGCCACAGTATAATCCACGGTTTTAAGCAGCACGAGCCAAGTAACAAACAAATTTACCTCGTGGAAGTCGCCACGGGCAAGATCGGTCCAAAACAAGAGGAGATCTGTCACATAAGCATCTCTTACGATTCCAAAGTCTTTCAAGGGATGTAAGCATGACGACTGTCTAAATCATGGCCGCTGCCGTGTAACTTTTGACTTAAACTACGCAGATTAACGACTGTAAGTGCAGATGTTTTGGTAGTGGCCAGCACAGAAAGGACAGGAGACGTGACAGCTTAAGCTATAAAATCTTATAATGGTGGTTTTGATGGTCAAACCGAAATTGTGGGGTTTAGCCAGAAAAATATGCTATCTTCCATTCAAACTCCATATTTGTGCCCTAAATTCCTTAATGTTTGGAATGAATGTGCATCGTCCCTCCATTCTGGTGCTCCCGTTTTGGCACTAGGGTTTTGACCAATTGTGTAGGTGTGAAATGGATTTTGTGTCAGCAATGAATCGGAGACTTCTTTGTATTTGTAGAATATAATAGAATAGAATAGAATATCATATCTTCTTTGTATAGTAAGTGACAAAGTGAGACACGACAAGATCATGGAGAAAACAAAAAACAAATTGAGTGATAATAGTCTAACCACATGCTTTCCAAATGAGGGCATCTCATAAAGTAATACTCTAGCATTTGGACCATAGGTTCAATGGTCACACTCATAATATTTTAGTTTAAGTAGAACTTTGTTAGGAAAATTATTTTTCTGAATTGGAATCTTAGAAAATTATTTAAAAGATATTAGGTTATTAAATGTATTGTTTAAAAGATATTTAGTTTATTAAATGTATTGTTTATGAGATAGAAAATAGTAAAATGATTTTAGTTGTAAAATAATTAAAATTTTGTCTCATCTAAAATTTGTTATAATTAAATTATATCATGTTTGAAATTTTCAATTTGATATCATAATTAGTTTTAATATGATTGTACTTTAGGTAGTATGTTAGAATTGAAATACACTTCTTGATAGAATTTGAAAGTTTCTATTATAAAATGACGAGTGATTTAGTGGTGGAAAATCTCACTACCCATGAGCTAGTTTTAAGTTTGAATGATGACTTATCCAATATTCCTATTAAAGTATCTATAATTCTTTGTAGAAATAAAACAATGCTTTATACAAAGTAGTAAAAAAAATAAAATTAAAATATATGTAAAAGTGACTCAAATGGCTCAAATAACTCTTGTATGTGATAGTGTATGCACGATTCAAGCTCTTGGGAATGAGTCTACACCTTTACAATATTTGGTAATTTGAGCTCCATTAGTGAACGCCAATTCATTCAATATCTAAGAAATAAGTACCAACTCATTCAATATTTAAGAAACAAATGGACTTCATTAATTATCATTTTTTGTAGGGATGAAGTGTAAAATTGCTATTTGACTATTTGACCATGTTGAAGTGTGTGTTGTTTAAGTAGAGTATAGAGAGATGGAACACAACCCTCTCTACATAGTCTACTATGTTTGTATTGTGATTAGAATAGTAACATGAAATGATTAAATAAAATAAATATCACAAAAAATAATATTTTAATCATGAGTTCATAAGTTGACAACTAAAATTAAAATAATCTTCTTCAATATTTTAAAGTATTAAAGCTGAAAAAAAAAATAGTATAACATCAAATAACATAAATGGATTTAGCAAAGAGAAGTTGTCGACTCATGGGCTTTGGTAAGTTTACACACCATGAAATACTTCACTCTTGAGGGTAGATTTAAGACAGTCCATGACTACCACTTCCCTATCCTAAATCATATTAGACATGACAAAAAAATTAACTTACCTTTCTACATGTTTTTTCTCTAGAAACTTGTGTCATTGAAGGCGCATGCCCCCTACACTAGGGCCTCATTATGGCCCTATACAAGTATTGTCTCTCTATGATCCCTACCCTTAACCCCCCTGCCAAGAGTAATGTAAAAATCAAACTCTTGGAGATTAAAAAATCTACCCCCTCTGATGTTTCTCAAAATAGTGTAACCTTAATTTTGTGGGGAAAGTTGGGAATGGTAAAAAGGGTAAATTTTTTATAGGGGTTAACACTCCCTCTCCCCAACAAGAGATAATTTTGGTTACCCCTCCTAGAAAAAGAAGGTCTTGGACTCGGGCATGCAAGATGCTAAGCTAGATAAAGACAAGAAAAAATCCAAATGCTCCAAAAACCCTCATCTCCCTAAGGCTGGGGCGATTATTGAAATCTCTAACATGGAAGGTGGTGAAGAAGACAATGTGGGGATAATTTAGAGTGATTCTAAGGTGTTAGGTGGTTGCAAATTTTTTGGGTTGTCTCAAGCCTCAATAGTGGATAATTATAAAAAAACCAAAGGAAAAAGAATTATGGTGGACTTCGAGGAGGAAGAAAATGACGATGAGGAATTACTTCCTCAACAAGATGATGAATGAGGTGAGAAAGCTTTTCATAATGAATCTAATGAGAAAACTCGAGAGGACTATGAAGTGGAGGAGTGTAGTGTTCTTTAATCAGCTAGATAACTAGGAATATGAATTCCTCAACTTAGGGATTGGACATCACAACAAGCAGCTATAATCTGTTTAAAGAACCTCATTTACTTATCAACCCGAGGATGTAGACTTGAAATGGGACAGCAAAATATATGCACTAACCACCCTTCCAGACATGCATGATCTTCTAAAATGCTAGAACTCTAAATTCTGGAATTACTTTACTGAATAACTTGCTTGGAAACAAAACTGAAAGGTAAAGCTACTTTGTTTCTAGTGGCTGTAGGAACAGTCAACAACACTGTATTTCTGTTGCTGTAGGAACAGACACATTTAACTTCTATAAAAGCAAGTACAGTTATCCTAATCCTACAAAATGAAAGTATAGGCAATTTCCTAAGTGGGCCCCCTCAAGTCATGCCAAAATAAACAACAGATTAGGTGAAAAGCTTCATAAACTTTATTGATCTAAAGTGAACAAGTACATAGCACAATCTTTCTTTACTGTATTTCTGATCTGAAAAACGTATTACAATAGCAAGTTCTTCCAGCCCATTCTTTGAAGGAGAATGGGCTATTTATTGAAAGCTAATCCTAACCACTAACCAACCTTCCCTTATAAATTGGGAGGTATTTATTACATCCAACTAACTTAAGTAAAGAGGCGAATGACAATGCAAGGACTAAGTCAAATCGGTTTGGCAGTCTTAAAGCGCCATCACCCTGGATTTGTGCAACAGTAGAATGCCCGACCTGGATTTCTGGAACATTCTCCCTGCTTGGCAGATGAGTGAAAACTGACTCCCCATCTTTCACTGTTGAACCAGTCTTTATAGATTTGGCCTTCTACTTTTCAAGTGGAATTCGAATTCCTTCCTCCAATTGTGGTACCTACAAAATAACTCGCCATCTTTCCCTGGAGAAGAAGGTTAGCTCAACACGTTCATCTTTAAGACAATTCATTACTTCATTCATTCATTCATTAAGTATTAACTAAGGCAAACATCGTTTCGGACATGGTTGTAGGAAGTTTGGTAGTGGAGGCTGCAGGAAGGTTTTATGATCATAAAAAGTCATAACGTATTTTTCAGACTAATAAAACATTAAAGATAATAATCATGGGACTTTTTATCATAATATAGTCATCATTTTTGAGTTATAAAAAGGTCTATGTTCTATCCCATAATCAAACTGAATGTTTGATTTAGCATAATAAAAATAGAAAAGTATTTATAAAAATATGATCAAAATGCGCCAAAGTATTGGCTCATCACTCCCCTCAACCAACTACTTGCTGGACCCTTTAGCAAGTCTAGCATTCCTTCTTTTGGCAAACTCTCTCAGATTTGCACTCAGCTGCTGTCCACATTCACCAATCTGGAAACTCCAGAAGTGAACCCTCATTGCCTCCAGTCTTTGCCATCTGTTATCCTTTGAACTCCTATTGTAAGTGTTGTTGTCGCCCTGTATAGCCAATAATGGGCATAGGAGAATAGGCAGTTGCATAACCAAGGGCAACCAATCCTCCTTCCTTGTTCTGGTATTTCTCATGTACCTCTTTGCTCTTCGGGTTGCAGCATACAAAGTATTGGGGGAATGTGGCTCTGCTTTCTTTAACTGAAATGAAAGGTGCTCCCATCTGTTCTGAATATGCAAAGTTGTAGCATTAAAATCATTGTTTATGATCTGAGAATATTGAGAAAATACCTCTTGCCTTAGAGGCTCAATTAATGGTTTGGCTCTCTCATCTCGCCACAATTTTTTTCAGTCAAAATAAATACCCATGCCATTTTGAGGTTCATTTCTCACATACAGTGGCATATTCTTTTTATCATGCATATGACTGTCAAATTTTTCCCCTCTGCTGATTTCATTGGTGATCCAGGAAATCAAGGCGCTGATATGAATATCACCGACATAACATAAAGGATTCCATTCCTTGTCCTGGGAGACAGCCAAATTGTGCAGATAAAACTCGCACAGGAGGTTCCTGATATGCAAAGGTGAGTCCCTGTATGCTTCATAAAACTCCTCAGCAGTATTCAAAGAAGGATTCTTTCCTTTCCAAACTCTAATTAGCTAGAAGTTCAAATACAGCTCTTGGAGATACATTGCGTAGACGGGTGAGGGTGCTCAACATTGCATTAGCTGTGGAATTAGCTCTACTACCTGGTTGAGAGTGTCAGTTAGATTGGCGATTTCCAGATTCTTATTCTGGATTACTCTTTGTAGTCTCTCAATTTCCAGTGCAAAAGAAGTCTGTTGTTGTTGAAGTTCCTGAAAACATGCCATTCCTGCAGTAAAGTTTGTGATATGGAATGGCGGTCTATGATTATAGCACATTGTAGGTGTTTCCTGCACTTCTTCAAGTACATTCTTCTCTTCTTGTTCTTGTTCTTCTTCAATTACCTCTGCATTATGTGATTCTTTAGGGTCATCCTGTCCCAAATCACCATCCTGTTGCTGACCTTCCTGTAGCTGCTCTTCTTCGGCTGGAAACACAATCGGTTCTTCCTTCTTATCACATTCCATACCTTCCTGTAGTTGTTCGACAATAGTAGCTAACTCACTCAAACTAGCCCCTTCAGGTGTACTCGTAATTTCTTCAATATCAGGTTTTTCTTTCCCTAGTTTAGGGCTAGAAGGATTTGAAGGTGGTGCGGTAGGAGTAGTATTAGGCGATTGGCGGGCTGCCTAGTTTTGGAGCCTAGAGCTCCTTCTTATGGAAGTAAGAACTGTCTTATGCTTTTTGGAAGATTTTGCTGCAGGAACAGAGAATTTCTCCTTCTGCTTCCTTTTCATAGGTTAAGGGGTTGCAACAATAGGTGACTTTCCTTTCCTATTTTTGGAAGAAGACTCAAGGGTTTTAATAGGGCCTTGGGCCAGCTGTGTGGAAGTTCTTTTAGAAATAGGAACATCATCCTGTGAATCGGATGATTCCTCAGAGGACATAGCAAAAGAGGCCTGGCCTTTTGACTGGGAGGCTCGTTGTTTAAAGGTAAGGGGCTCACCCCTAGGTCCTACATTTTGAATTTCAGGGTTGAACGGGACAGTGAATTCCTCCCAGGTCATACCTGATGCGTCTTGGACAAATTTCTCAACAAGAAATGTTATGAGGCAATGGTGGGATACAGAATTAACCCTACCTTTTCTATATTCAGCGGCACTATTGGATAACAAGTTATAAAGGAAGTTGGGTACATTCATCAATAAGCCATGACGTAAATGAGACAAAAGCTTAAAGTGATGAGAATGTAGGACTGAGAATCTACCTTCACAGGTTATGTATTTCATTATGTACCCCACTCGTGGCACCCAGTCCTGAGGTAGACTCATTCTTTGCGTACCTTGCTTGTCTATTCGCAGAGGAGGATCATTAGGTCGGGTGAACTCAGCCCTGGCGCTTCTTGCATCTCTTCCTCTAGGATATGGTTCTCCGACCTGTGGTAACCCCGTAACCTTAGCAATTCTATCAATTGACGCATTGACTGTTATGCCCTTAACTTTTGCTTCCCCATTCTGAAATGTTCTTGTAAATTCCTCTGCAATGTCTGCATTGAAATTCCCGAGCTTCAAGAAGTAATTGAGCCACCCATATTGTTTGAATAATGGTTCATGCAGCACATCCTGCAACAGGGTGCTATGGTCTGTAGGTTCATGCCAAATTGGCTGACCTCCCATTTCTTTGGTTCTCTGTAATTTAAGTGCGTTGAAGTATTGCTCTCCTGGCTTTTACCACAGAACTTCTTGCAATCCAACTAATGAATCCCTCTACAATTCTTCAGCACTCTGCCCCTCCCCTCAACCAAGACTTTTGAACTACTCTTCAAAAGTTACAGAAAAAAAAAATAGGGAAAACAATGTGTTTATGCAATGTTGTTGAAGGCGAGAGCAATCATGAATTGAGCGGAATATATTTAGGTTATTATTGCAGGAAGGAAAGGCTGTAGGATTATTAATTATAGGTTCAAATATCGGGGGTTCTTGACAACTAACAAAACGAGGCTTATGGCGGCGGTAATAAGGACGTGGCAAAAATTTGAGTTATGGAAAAACGAGCTCATGCATGCGGATTAGCCGAAGGAATTGCGACCATATAGGAAACCCGTTTGCGCTAATTAATACGAAATTAAATGCAATAAATAAAGCAACTTAAGTGATCTTAAAGTGAAGTGGAGCGTACCTGGAGAGAATCGCTGCAATTATCTGATATGACCTCCTTCTTCATTGCAATACGTGACACGGAGAACGTGGATGATATGGAAAATGACAGGTGGATGATGTGGAAGAGAGAGGGTGAGTACGGATTGTGGATGACGTGATGAAATGGAATGGAATGGGATGGAATGGGGATCTTAAAAGATAACCCCTTTATTATGATTTGTTATGCACTATTATGCATGGCCTGGGAATTTGAGCCTAGGCTCAATTTCTTTGGCTGCAGGATCACTCTTTTCCTGCTCAAGTTCGAATTGTCTCAGAAATGTTTCCTTGTTAATGGGCTTAGAATAGAGCTTGAGACGATTCCCATTGACTAATAGCTTGAATCGGACCTCATCAATGGTTCTTAATTGAACAGCACCGTTGGTGAATACCTCCTCTATCTCATATGGACCCAACCATCTGGTTTGTAGTTTGTCTGGACTGTCCTTATATCGTGAGTCATAAAGCAGAGCCCAATCTCCTGCCGTGAACTTCTTTTCCTTGATGTATTTATCATGCCACCTTATTCGTTGATTTTGTATCATCTCTGTGTGTTGCAGGGCATTCTTTCAGAGCTCATCCATTGCATTGAGCTGTATGACTCTATCCCTTTGTGCAGTTGTTAAATTCATGTCCATCTCTAATGCTGTTCTCAGAGTCTTATGTTCAAATTCTATTGGCATCACAACTGTTTTACCATACATCATTTCAAAAGGTGTATATCCTATAGCAGTCTTCCAGGTAGTACGGTAGGCCCATATAGCTTCTGGTAACCTTGCAGCCCAGTCCTTCCTATGCAAATCTACAGTTTTAGTCAAAATGGCCTCTATGTCCCTATTGGTGACCTCAACCTGGCCATTGGCTTGGGGATGATAAGGGGTTGATTTCATGTGCCTGATGTTATATTCAATGACTAAGGCTGTAATCAAAGTAGAGGTAAACTGTGTCCCCTGATCTGTTACTATTTCCCTAGGGACACCAAATCTGGCAAAAATTTCCTCATAGAGGAATTCTACTACTTTATTATCCCTAGCATGTTTCATAGGTTTAGCTTCTACCCATTTGGTCACATAGTCTGTACATACAAGGATATAGGACTTACCATTTGAAGGTGGATCAATTGGTCCTACAAAATCCAATCCCCATTTGTCGAAGGGTGTAACAACTACTTGTGGAAACAGAGGCATCGCATCAGATCTAGTTGGTCTTCCCATCCTTTGACATCTGTCACATCTCCTGGTATATTTGGCTGCATCTCTATGCAGAGTTGGCCAATAATAGCCAGTATTTAAAATTTTCATTACTGTTCTTTTGGCAGCAAAATGTCCACCACACGACTCATTATGGCTTGCATGCAATATATCAAAGTGTCCTCCTCTTGTACACATCTCCTCAAAACTTGATCTAGCCTTGTATAAAACATGCAATCTACAATCCAAGAAAAGTTAAAACTTTTTTCTACCAATAATTTCTTTTCCTTAGGGGAGAATTGAGGATGAGTTCTTTTTGCAGCTAGATAATTTGCTATATCGACATACCATGGGTGAATAACCTTGATTGCTAATAGGTGCTCATCAGGAAATGAGTCTTCAATGAGTGCAGAGCCATCTTTCCTTTGAATTCTAGAAAGGAAATCAGCAACCACATTCGTCTTACCTGGCTTGTCCACAATTGTAATGTCAAATTCCTGCATCAGCAACAACCACCTTACCAGTCTTCTGGCTATTGAGCTTTTGTTCATAAGATATCTGATTGCTGCATGATCAGTGTGGACAAATATCTGATAACCTGTGATGTAATGCCTGAATTTATTGAGGGCATAAATGATTGCCAACATTTCTTTTTTTGTAACAGTCTAGTTTAATTCAACCCCTTGCAGATTTTTGCTTATGTAGTAGAGTGAATGTTCTATTGAACCACCCTTCTGTCCTAACACAACTCCAATGGCATAATCTAATGCATTAGTATGAATATGAAATGGAAGTGACCAATAAGGTCCTTTCAAAACAGGTGTCTGTGTAAGGGCAACTTTTAAATCAAGGAATGCTTTTTCACACTCCTCTGTCCAAGAAAAATCTGCATCTTTCTTTAGCAGACTGTATAAGGGGCCTATTGTTTGGCTGAAGTCCTTGATGAATCTTCTGTAGTATTTAGCATGGCCTAGAAATCTCCTTACTTCTTTTTGCTTGGTAGGAAAGGGTAGATTAGAGATGACCTCAATCTTAGCAGGATCAACCTGTATTCCTGCAACAGAAATATAGTGACCAAGCACTATTCCCTCTTGCATCATCATGAAACACTTTTGACTATTCAGTGATAGGTTGTGATCTTCACATCTTTGTAGTACTTTCTTCAAGTTTGCTTGAGCTTCCTCAAACGTTGCACCATAAGCAGTAAAGTCATCCATATATATTTCCATGCAATAATATGAGATGTCTGAGAAGATGCTTATGACTGCCCTCTGGAAAGTTGCAAGTGCATTACAGAGACCAAAAGGCAAGACTGAGTAGGCAAAAGTTCCCCAAGGGCATGTAAAAGTAGTCTTTTCTTGATCCTCAGGAGCAATCTTGATTTGATTGTACCCGCTAAAACCATCTAAGAATGAGAAATACTTTTTCCCAACTAAATTATCTAGAACTTGATCAATGAATGGAAGAGGAAAGTAATCTTTCTTTATTGCCAAGTTGAGTTCTCTGTAGTCTACACATACCCTCCATTTTCCTCCTTTCTTAGGAACAATAACCAATGGGGAAACCCACTGACTATCTGAGATTGGGTAGATAAAACCAGCATTCAACATTTTCTGCAACTCCCCTTTAACAATTTCTCTCAAAGCTGGATTTATTCTTCTTTGAGGCTGCCTGACAGGTCTGAACTCACTGTTAATGTATATGTGATGTGTACAGAGTTTGGATTCTAAACCCTTCATGTCACCATATTCCCAAGCAAAAGCTGACTTATGATTGGTAAACATTTTAACCATAGATTCTTGTTGCTCACTGGTGAGGTTTTTATTGATGCTCAAAGTTTTTCCTACTGCTACCTCAATTTGGGAGGTTAAATCAACCATAGATACTTCAGGCAGAAATGGAATTTCTACCTCATGGGGTAGCAAGGTGTGTAAGCAGTCAGTTGCTACAGGATAATGAGTTGATGTAGGCGAAGGAAGAATGGTCTGCAAGGAACATGATTTTTTTCACAATCAAAGTATTTGGTACCATAGTTATTCAGTAGGATATTGGACAGTATACCTTCTTCTTCTTGTTGTGCAATGAAAGGCTCTTTGGTAATCATCATTAATTTGGCCACGAAGTTGACTTCCTCTTCTTCTCCCAAATCAGGCCAAGCAGCTTCTCCAGACTTAGGCTGGGGTTGGGCTGGAGAATAGAGGGTAAGCTTCTTTGTGTTATACCCATCAGATATTGTCATGTTACTCGATCTACAACCAATGTAAGCATCAACAGTAGCCAACCAAGGCCTTCTTAGTATGACATGATATCCCCCCAATGATGCCTTTGGAGATAAGACCATAAAGTCAGCGGGGTACTCCCAGGAATCCAAGGTGACTACAAGGTCTTCAACTACCCCATTAGGTTTGACAGTTGAGCTATCAACAAGCTGCAATATTGTAGGTGTAGCCCTTAGGTCTGAAATACTAAGTTTTACAACCAGGTCCTTTGTCATGACATTGATAGCTGCACCAAGATCTATTAAAGCATTCTTAATTTGCAACCCATTAATATTGATCTCCACAACAGAGCTTCTTGGATCTGAATATTTTGGGATGGTAAACTTCCCTAGCATTAAGTCAGAGAGTTGGCCTATGACATGGACAGTTTGAGGGTCTTTCTTTTTCCTCCTTGGTTTCTTCAAACATGCCTCCTTAATGGCTTTGCTATAGATAGGTACCTCTTTGATTGCTTGGAACAAGGGAATTTCCACATATATATGCTTTAGTTGGTCAAGGATGTCAAAAATAGGTTCTTCTTGTTTTTTTCAGATTTTCACCTTCCAACCTTTGTGGAAAAAGAGGGGACACTTTATTAGATGTCTTAGGTAATGGTGGAATCTAAATTGGCTCATTTGGTTGGGCAAGGTCATTTGTATCCTCATCTTGGTCAGCTCCCTCAAATGGCAATTCTGAGATTATGGGAGGAGATGGTGTGGGCAACATAGTTCCTGAACGTAAATTGATATTATTCAAGTTAAGAGCATAGGCAAGCTGATAATTAGGATCAACAAAATAGACTTGCTGTTGTTGTTGCTGCGGCTGCTGGTTATTTGGATTGGGTGCTGCTTGAGCAGATAATTGGGTTGGCTTTGGATTCAGACCTTGATTAGCTGTAGGAGGTGGCATAATGGACTACTGCTGGGGTTGCTGCAGGAAACTAGTGGGTGGATTTGACCATTGCTGGCCTCCTCTCCATTGGTTAGACTGCTGCCAATTTCCTTGCGGAGGTTGCCACTGATTTTGCTGTGGTGGTTGCCAATTCCCTTGTGGGGATTGCCAACGGTTTTGCTGGGCATTTGGCCAAGGATTATTCCATTGAGGTTGAAAATATGGGCCATAACTTGGAGGGTATTGGTTCTGCCATTGATTATTATATGAACCAAAATTTTGCAAGGGGTCCTAAGGCATACCTTGTCTTGGGGCCCATGGCCTATGCTGAGCAACAAAGAACACTTCCTCGTCTCCTTCAATGGTTTTAAACTTGATAGGAAGATGCTGCACCTCCAAATTGGCCATTGCTTTGCATCTGCAGTCTTTCTTTCTTTGTCGACAGTGGGGGAAATATTCAACTAACATTGCCTCAGCTTCCTCCTTCTTTCTCCTATCTTGCATAGTATCCAGTTGAGTAGCTACATCATTGATGATGTCCTGCTTGAAGTCAAACAATAGATTGGTAATCTCCCCTTTAGATACTCTAGAGCCACTCCCTTTTATAGAAGAGGGTCTAAACCCCCTTCCCTTCTTCACAACTGCTCTGGAATAATTGAGACAGATTTTTTTGATGTCATCCCAATCGCTTTGGGTGACATCACCTCCTGCCATGAGGTCAAGGGTCTCCATGCAGGTATCATTAACTCCTCTTAAGAAGAGAAGTTTTTGAGATTCCTCATTCAGCTAATGATGGTATTCTTCTGCACACTAAACAAGAATCTTGACACATAATCCTTCAAGGTTTCATCCTCCTTTTGTGACATTTTGAAGATGTCATCTCCTCTCATATCATTTCCTCTACAATACTCTTTATATTTACTCAAGAACAGAGTCTTCATTTCATCCCAAGTGTTAGCTACATTGCCTCCCAATCCCATGAACCATCTCAAGGCTGCCTCTTTTAGAGTAGAGGGAAACAATTTTAGCTTGTGTGCTGAGGTTGTATAATCATAGCTTCTGCAAAGGATGTCGAATTCGAACAAGAAGGTATGAGGATCCTCAGTAATAAGTCCATAGAACTTGGGTAGTAATGAGGCAGGGATGTTCTTGAGGTTATTATTGTCATGTAGATCAGGGATTGGGAATGGAAAAATAAGATTTTCCATTATTGGTTGTATCCTTAGATTAGCTCCTGGTTGATGAACTACAAGAGCAAGTGGATTAATTGATTTTGTCTCTTCGGATAGGTTAAAGCTTTGTTCAGAGGAAGAAGATGAGGTAACTAAGTCTTGGCCAGCATCCAAATATAGGTCATCTTGGAATAGGTTCGGTTCAATCTCTTCAATATCTATGCTCCCAGGAAGGAATTTTCCAAATTGGTCTCTTCTTCTATGCATACAACAAAAGTAAACTAACTATGGGGATGTTGGAATGCAAAATTCTAAACTAAAAATACTAAGAATGACATCTTAACTCCTTACTAGCATGCCTATAACAGGTCCTTAGTTTGACACCATCCCCGACAACGGCGCCAAAAATGCAGTGTTCTTTAATCAGCTAGATAACTAGGAATATGAATTCCTCAACTTAGGGATTGGACATCACAACAAGCAACTATAATCTATTTAAAGAACCTCATTTACTTATCAACCTGAGGACGTAGAATTGAAATGGGACAACAAAATATATGCACTAACCACCCTTCCAGACATGCATGATCTTCTAAAATCCTAGAACTCTAAATTCTGGAATTACTTTACTGAATAACTTGCTTGGAAACAGAACTGAAAGGTAAAACTACTCTGTTTCTAGTGGCTGCAGGAACAGTCAACAACACTATATTTCTGTTGCTGCAGGAACAAACACATTTAACTTCTATAAAAGCAAGTACAGTTATCCTAATCCTACAAAATGAAAGTACAGGCAATTTCCTAAGTGGGCCCCCTCAGGTCATGCCAAAATAAACAACAGATTAGGTGAAAAGCTTCATAAAATTTATTGATCTAAAGTGAACAAGTACATAGCACAATCTTTCTTTACTGTATTTCTGATCTGAAAAACGTATTACAATAACAAGTTCTTCCAGCCCATTCTCTGAAGGAGAATGGGCTATTTATTGAAAGCTAATCCTAACTACTAACCAACCTTCCCTTATAAATCGGGAGGTATTTATTACATCCAACTAACTTAAGTAAAGAGGCGAATGACAATGCAAGGACTAAGTCAAATCGGTTTGGCAGTCTTAAAGCGCCATCACCCTAGATTTGTGCAACAACAGAACGCCTGGCCTGGATTTCTGGAACATTCTCCTTGCTTGGCAAATGAGTGAAAACTGACTCCCCATCTTTCGCTGTTGAACTAGTCTTTATAGATTTGGCCTTCTACTTTTCAAGTGGAATTCAAATTCCTTCCTCCAATCGTGGTACCTACAAAATAACTCGCCATCTTTCCCTGGAGAAGAAGGTTAGCTCAACACGTTCATCTTTAAGACAATTCATTACTTCATTCATTCATTCATTAAGTATTAACTAAGGCAAACATCGTTTCAGACATGGCTGCAGGAAGTTTGGTAGTGGAGGCTGCAGGAAGGTTTTATGATCACAAAAAGTCATAAAGTATTTATTAGACTAATAAAACATTAAAGATAATAATCATGGGACTTTTTATCATAATATAGTCATCATTTTTGAGTTATAAAAAGGTCTATGTTCTATCCCATAATCAGACTGAATGTTTGATTTAGCATGATAAAAACAAAAAAGTATTTATAAAAATATGATCAAAATGTGCCAAAGTTGTTAGTGTAATTAATATTTAATTACACTTGCATAACTTTACTTAGGTTGAGCTAATTTTAGGTCAACATTAGGGTTGCATACTTTGCTTTTATAAAGCAAATCATCTCATTGTAAATTGAATTCCTGAATAATAATATTTTGCACATTACATGCAAAGCTCTACTTTTTTGATGTTTTCTCTTCTGTGGAAGGTGTTTAGGTTTCCATGTCTGATCTAGGGTTTCTAACATGGTATCAGAGCCTTGACATGCAGCCCCTTCTCAAAATCTAGAGAAATTCATTGTAGAGTTCGTTCGGGGTTCCTCGAGGATTTTATGCAGCATCCTGGATCAGATCGGGCCTCACCATTGGATTCAAAGCACTGGAAAAAGTCAGGTTTGGCTTTTATTTTGCAGATTTTGGTCATCATTTGCTAGATCTATGAGGGTTTCAGTTTTGGTATTTTTTTGCAAACTCTGGAGTTAGCCATTTTTTTGAAGCATTTTGAGCAGAAACGGAGGTCACCATTGCATTCGCAGTGGCCAAAAACCCTAAAATCACCTTTCGTTTCATCGATTTTGGTGAAGTTGATCCGGAAGGCAAAAAAAGTTTGCCAGAGAAGCCGTACGGCCTCTCCAGCACGCATTTCGAGGCAGTTTTCTTCACGAAAATTGAAATTTTTTTTGAAAAAGTCCATCGATTTTCATGCCTAAATTTTTAAGCCGGTCACCGCCGTCGCGCCACCGGGCGGCCACCCGTCCGCCGCCACCGCCGGTGGCTGCCCCTCCAGCTCCGCCGGCCCTCTTCAGCCCCCGCGGGCTCCAATGCTCAGACTGCTGGTCGTATGGGGTACCCGGCGCTATGCGCCCAGCCCCCGGCTGGCCCTTAGCACCTCTGGCGGTCATATGCACAACCAAGGGCTCCACCGCAGCCCCTGTCCGCCAGCCCCTGGTCGTATGCAGGACCAGGGGCCGAGATTTTTTTAGCCCCTTAGGCTGCCTGCAGGCCTTATTGGCCTTTCTGGAGCACTTTCACGAAATCGGGTGTAACTTTTGCGTACGGTGTCCGTTTTTCACAAACGAGATACCGTTGAAAAGCTGATTCCAGTGCCGATCTATTCAATGTTTTAGTTTTTTCAGATTTTTCTCCAATTTTATTTTGCAGGTCCTTGAACTTAGATGTTCTATTTTTCACTTCGGAGGGCATATCTTTTGACTCGGTGATCCTTTTTTCACCATTCTTGCGGCATTGGAAAACTGGTTCAGTCCTCTACATAGATATGAGGTCTATTTTTATTTTCTATTTATGCATGTTAGGCATTATCTCCTTTTGCAGTCATTGGGGATTGTAATAAATGAACTGATATAAAGTTCCATCAGGGGGGTTTCTTGCATAATAATCTTCATCATGTTTTGATGGAAACTCGCATGGGTTGTAATCTGGTTTCTTAGTTTCTTTTGGCCATATTTTGTATTAGCTTGACACATACCAGATTCATTTTGGTTCACACTTTAGATTGAGAGCCTATGGTTAGTGATCCGCATCGGATCCATCTCAGTTTGAGGGCCACTAAATTTGTGGTTATTGTTCCCGAGTCTGTATGGTACTTTTTCCCATGGAAGAGTTTTAGTCTTAGTTTGGCATCGGCATCGAGATTCACGGCTTCCAGATTCTGTCATCATCATATCATCTACTGTTGCTTTATGGATTCCAGGGTTGTTCCAGTTTGGTGTTTTCGAGTGTTCCGTGGCATCGGGTCTGCTGTCACATTATTATGATTCCGATATGGTTTCTTGTAGACAGAAGTATCTTTCCTTGCTTGCCAGATTGCGGTTCCAGTGTTACTCCACAGTGTTCTTCCAGTGCTTCTTTGCAGCAGTCATCTCATTGTAGGGGGGGTTGTCCCACTGGGTTTTCCTTCTCTACCTCATTATTGCATTTGTACATGGGTACCTGATCAGGCCTTGTTGCCGGGACCCATTCATGCTTTCTTGCATTCATCTTAGTTTTAGGTGCATGCTTATCTAGTCTCCCTAAGTTGCACTTATGGGGGGGTGTTAGTGTAATTAATATTTAATTACACTTGCATAACTTTACTTAGGTTGAGCTAATTTTAGGTCAACATTAGGGTTGCATACTTTGCTTTTATAAAGCAAATCATCTCATTGTAAATTGAATTCCTGAATAATAATATTTTGCACATTACATGCAAAGCTCTACTTTTTTGATGTTTTCTCTTCTGTGGAAGGTGTTTAGGTTTGCATGTCTGATCTAGGGTTTCTAACAAAAGTATTGGCTCATCAAGGAGCATGATAAAGAGGAAAAGGAAGAAGATATAGATGAGCTTAACAAATAGGAAGAGGCCTAGGAAATAGAGGTGTTGGAGATGGAAACTATGAATCCTCTTTCTCTAGGGTCTAAGGAAGAGAAGGATAAAATATGGAAAGGAGACCTACACCTGATGAGGACCAGGATAGTAGAGGAAAGGGAAACACCAAACTCAAGAAACTCAGGATCAAGGTGAAGGAGCTAGAAAAGAAAATGGAAACTGACAACAACCAAGACAAGATGAAGCGCATGGAAAATTTCCTTTCTAAACTCTTAAATCTAACTAATGGAATTATGAACAAGGTAATCATGGGTATGGTTTCAAGTCACTCAAAAATCAACAAATAGAAGAAGAAATTGACTAAAGGTAAATAGTACCAAAATGAGGAGGAAAAGAACAAAAAGGAGTTATTGGACAAGGAGGTTTGGGAGGAGTCCCTGAACTCTCTTATCACTAATTGGAGTTTGATCAATTAGTTTGATTTAGTGGTTTGTTGCTATTTTTACATTGTTTCTTATCTTTAGTTTTGTTGTTTTGTAGGGCTTGCATGCCCTTGTTTTGTTCGGTTGGGCTTGTGTGCACCCTCTTGTTGTTTCTATGTTTTACTTTATGTTTCTCTAAACTTATGGGATTAGGGCCCTTTCCGTATTTTTTTTAATCAAAAGAATCAAATAATATTAAAGTTAAGAATGGAATATTACAACATCAATCAAATTAGTAGTGAGAATTTCCATAATTGAGCAATTGTTGGGCTAGGCACAAATAAAAATATACAGAAAAGTACTTTGCTCTTTTGGGGTTGGGCAAGAGAGGAAGGTGGTATGATTATTGTTGGTGTAAATAGGTTATTTACCTAACTAGTTAATTGGTGGGTCCTATTGACATGTTAAGTCCACTTAGGTCCTAGGCATCTTTCTAGAAGTTTTAGTTGTCTAGATAATATCTTGTCCAATCTTATCTTTTTAATTTTTATTTAATTCTAGTGTCCTGGGTCATTTAATAATTCAATACATTCATTTAATATATTGTCTAACAAAATTATTTTTCTCAATTTGAATCTTAGAAAATGCTTTAAAAGATATTTAGTTTATTAAATGTATTGTTTATAAGATAAAAATAATAAAATGATTTTTTTGTAAAATAAGTAAAAATATAATTAAAATTTTGTCGCATCTAAAATTTGTTATAATTAAATTTTATCATGTTTTCAATTTTGAATTTGGTGTCATAGGTAGTCTCAACATTATTGTACTTTAGATAGTATGTTGGAATTGGGATACACTTCTTGATAGAATTTGAAAGTTTCTATTATGAAACAATGAGTGATTTAGTGGTGGAAAATATCACTATGCACAAACTAGTTCTAAGTTTGAATGATAACTTATTCAACATTCCTATTAATGTATTAATAATTCTTTGTAGAAATAAAAATAATTCTTTATGCAAAATAGTTAAAAAAAATGTTATTTGACTATCTAGCCATGTTGAAGTGTGCGATGTTTAAGTAGAGTATAGAGAGATGGAATGCCTCATGCATAAACTTTCTCTACATTGTCTACTATGCTTGTATTGTGATTATAATAGTAACATGAAATTGTTAAATAAAATAAATATCACAAAAAAAAAATATTTTAATCATGAGGTCATAAGTTGACAAATAAAATTAAAATGATCTCATTCAATATTTTAAAGTATTAAAGTTGAAAATAAATTTAGTATAACATCAAAAAATATAAATAGATTTAGCAAAGAGAAGTTGTCAACTTTGTGGGCCTTGGTAGGTTTACACATCATGAAATACTTCACTTTTGAGGGTATATTTAAAATAGTTCAAGACTACCACTTCCCTATCCTAAATCATATTAGACATGACAAAAAAAAACAACTTATCTTTCTACTTGTTTTTGTCTCTAGAAACTTATATCATTAAACATGCCTACCCCTTGCACTAGGGCCTCATAATGGCCCTATACAAGTATTGTCTCTCTATGACCCCTATACTTAACCCCCTACCAAGTTAATGTAAAAATAAAACTCTTGGAGAGAAAAAAATCTACCCCTTTTCATGTTTCTCAAAACAAGTGTAACCCTAGTTCTGTGGGGAAAGTGGGGCTTGGTAAAAAGGGAAAAAAAATAGTAGGGGTTAACAATCCCTCTCCCCAACAAGAGCTAATTTTGGTTAACCCTCCCCAAAAAGGAAGGTCTTGGACTCAAGCATGCAAGATGTTAAGCTAGATAAAGAAGAAAAAAACCAAATGCTCTAAAAATCCTCATCTCCTTGAGGTTGGGGGGGTGATTGAAAACTTCGATATGGAAGGTGGTGAAGAAGACAATGTGGGGATAATTAAGAGTGACTCTAAGGTGTTGGGTGGTCATAGATCTGCTAGGATGACCCAAACCTCAGTAGTGGATAATTATAAAAACACCAAAGGAAAAAGAATTCTACTAGATTCCAAGGAGGAAGATAACGATGATGAGGAATTCCTTCCTCAACAGGATGATGAATATGATGAGGAAGATTTTGATATGTCTCTAAGGAGGAAAATTAGGAGGACTACGAAGTGGAGGAGCAAGACAAAGAGGAAAAGGAAGAAGATGTGGAAAATGATAACTAATAGGAAGAGGTCGAGGGAACAAAGGTGTTGTAGATGAAAACTATAACTCCTCTTTCTATAGGGTATGAGGAAGAGAAGAATAAAATATGGAAAAGATACCTATGCCTAATGAGGACCGGGATAGTAGAGGAAAGGAAAACACAAAACTTAAGAAACTTAGGATCAAGTTGAAGGAACTAGAAAAGAAAATGGAAACCAAAAACTACCATGAAAAGATGAAGAGTATGGAAAATGCCCTTTCTAAACTCATAAAGCCAATTAATGACATTATGAAGAAGGCAATCTTGAGTACGGTTTCAGGTCACTCAAAAATCAACAAATAGAAGAAGAAATTGGCTTTAAAGGTAAAGAGTACCAAAACAAGGAGGAAAAGAACAAAAAGGAGTAGTTGGACAAGGAGGCTTGGACGGAGTCTCTGGACTCTCTCATCACTAACTAGAGTTTGATTAATTGGTCTAGTTTAGTGGTTTCCTACTGTTGTTTGTTGTTTTTTGTCTTTAGTTTTGTTGTTTTATAGGGCCTACATGTCCTTGTGCTGTTTGGTTGGGCCTATGTGCCCTCTTGATATTTCTATGTTTTATTTTATGTTGCTCTAAACTTATGGGATTAGGGCCCTTTCCTTATTTTTTCAATAAAAAAATTAAAGAATATTAAATTTAAGAGTGAAGTATTATAGCACAAATAAAATTATTAGTGAATATTTCCATAATTGAGCAATTGTTGGGCTAGACACAAATAAAAAAATAAAGAAAATTAATTTTCTCTTTTGGGGTTGAGCAAGAGAGGAAGGTGGTATGATTATTTTTGGTGCAAATAGGAAATTTACTTAACTAGTTAATTGGTGGGTCCTATTGGCATGTTAATTCCACTTAGATCCTAGGCATCTTTCTAGAAGTTTTAGCTATCTAGATAAGATCTTATCCAATCTTATCTTTTCAACTTTTATTTAATTCTAGTGTTCTAGGTCATTTAATATTTGCATTAGGTAGCTCATCACACCTTGTCTATATAAGAAAGGTTAGTATACAATTTTGTAATATACCTCATCATCATATTTGATAGATATTAATATCAAGCAAGCTCATTTATTGCATACTCTCTTGTGGAAGGTTTTCATTATTTTTGTAGGTGGTCTTGGGTATTGAGTCAATCTTTGAATCTCCTACATGGTATCAAAGCCATGGCCATGCAAATCCCTTCTCAGATATAAGGGTAGAGATATTTCCAAATAGGAGATCTTGGTGGATTTTAGTGAGGTTGAGTATGATCTTCTCTTGCACCATATATTGATTTGGAGAATAAAAAAAACTTTTAAGAAAATACTAGATTTGGGGTTTTCTATTTGTGGGTTTCTATTTTATTTTTATTTTGGCATGTTGTGGAGGTAATAGGAATCAGATAAATTCAAGATCGACTTTTGTTTTGTCAAAATCCGACATATTTTGTCAAATCTACAAGGGTTTGAAGTTGGGAGGTGGTTGTCAAATCTAGGAGGTAGTTGATTTTTTGGAGCACTTTAGACCAAAACAAACCCTCCCATTACATTCAGAATGCCCAAAAACCGTAAGAATGCTATCAAATCATCGAAATTGAAGACTTTTGCCCCATACATATTCTTGTTAGATATTGATAGAAAGCTAGTTATATGTACTTTGCAGTGGTTCAGATCATTTTTTCTTATTTTTCTACAAGTGCATTTTATTTATGTTTGAAGTTAGATTTCCCTTTTGGACCTTTGAGCTCATAAATTTTTTCTTCGATCTCTATTTTTCGTGGTTTTTGTGACATCAAAAAGGTATTGAGGAGATCTATCATTATGCACATGCACTTTTCCAGTTTCAGCCCCAAATATCATTTATTCAGATTTTGGCATATTTGCATTTTGGTTAATCACTTAGACATCCTGGTTCCTAGAGAGGTTTTGTCTTTTTGGGAAGGCTTCACTTATAGTATACATCATGTTTGGGGGTTTCTAATTTTTGTTAAAGGTTTTAGTCTTTGTAATTTGGAGATTTATCTTGGTCCTTATGGGTTTTTCATTTCATCCTTATATGATTATCTTAAAAAATTGAAACTATAAATAATGGAGAGATGGTATCATAGAACATCTCTATTGGCTTCAAATTTTGTCACATTTGTATGATCATGTTCCCCTCCAAGTACTAATAGTAGGAAATTTGTTTGAATTGCAAAAGGGATCATGTCTTAGGACTTATTTCTATGCATGTTGATGATGATGTTTTGAATGATATTGTTCATTTGAGTTTCCTCAAGCTCTTTGGACTAAAATTTGGGAGATATATGGAGATCCTAATACTTATCCACTCCCACATGATTATGTTTCTAACTGTCTTGTGCCTCTTCATATTTTAAACAAGATACCCTATGACTATGATACTATTCAAGAATTTGATTATTTGGAGTAATTTGAATCTTTAGAAGATGAGGATGAGGTTTCTTTAGATTATCCTTCTTCTTCTTTAGAGATAGTTAGTGTACCTTCACCTTCATTGATTCCTTATGCAAAGTCATTAATTGAAGCTCATATCATTCGTATTCAACATGACCATTCATCTTCTATTGGTGATTAATTAGAAACTTCTAGTAACTCATTACAATAGGTATCTGATTGTCTTCCTAATTGGGATTCCTATTTATCAAACATTGCATCTTTGTTTGTGGGGTCACACATTTCAAATTTGGAAGACATATTTGACAGGTTACCTCTCCTCTTTGATGAAATTCATTGAACTACTATTGTGAAACCATATTTGTCTTTGGAGATTGTTCAATATTAGTTTCCACATAGTCCTAGTTTGTCAGCTTCTTCATTGACCAAGCATGTACCTAATTTGATTGTCGCATATTCATTTTCAATGGACAAGGAGACACATGAGAAAATTTTAGAGACATCATCATACATATTTATTCTTATTCCTTTCAATTCCTATCCAAAATTGGAAGCATTCCTATATTTGTACTTTGTTTTGTTTCTTTTGAAAGTGAGACAAGTTGTTTGTTGAAATTGTATCATGCTTTGTCTTCAGGCACTTACCTTTTTGGTAGAAGATTACACATTATGGGGGTTATCTCTTTCCCTCTTATGGGGGGTCATTGATTGTATATTCATGATGGATGTAGTCCTTGAGGGTTATCATTGAGTCCTCCATTCATCATCCTTGTTTGAATCTTTTCTCCCTTTTGGAGGGATTTTTCCCAAGTGGTTTTCTCCTTTACTCTATTTATGAGAGACCATTTATACATGGGTACCTAACATGGCCTCATAGTCGGGACCCATCTTTGCATACTTACATCATTTGCATAATAATTGCTTCTCCCTAAGTTGCACTTAAGGGGGGTGTTGGTGTAAATAGTTAATTGGTGGGTCCTATTTACATGTTACTTGTCCACTTAAGTCTTAGGCATATTTCTAGAAGTCTTAGTTGTGTAGATAAGACCTTATCTAGCCTTATCTTTTTAACTTGTAATTAATTCTAGTGTCCTAGGTCATTTAATAATGACATCATTTATTTAATATTTGCATTTGGTAATTTATCACACCTTTTCTATATAAGCAAGGTTATTGTACACTTTTGTAATATACCTCATCATCATATTTGATATATCTTAATATCAAGAAAGCTCATTTATTGCATATTCTCTTGTGGAAGGTTATCATTATTTTTGTAGGTGGTTTTGGGTATTGAGCTAAGCTTTAGCTTCTACAATTATCTCATTCTTTATGTGATCCTCTCACATGAATAAGGTCAATGTCCCCAAGGGATCTATTCAATAACAATAAAAAAATCCATCATGAAGGTTTGATTGAAGTAAAACTTAATGCATAGATTGAAAACATCTATATCAAGCATCATCCTCACATTGTCACACTTGTGTTTCACTTGCACAAAATCATTTCACCAAAAGATTTAAAAAAATTGTTCTTGCAAAGGAAATCAAGAAAGAAAGAAAGAAAAAATTGAGTAGGCACTCTTTTGTTTGTAAAATCGAAGACTTCATCATAATGAAAAAGTACATTTTAACCATCGAACTTATCTCCAAGATAGTCTTCCCATCTTTGGTGTAGACTAGGAAGTTGTAAAGGAATGTATACATACACACAATCAATTAAATAATAGAAGTATGCAAAATAAAATTTAGAAATGATTTTTATACCTTACAAAATAGTGTGAGAAGTGGTTCACCCTAGGAATCCATGAGAATAAGGTGGTTGGAAGCAAGATCATATGTATCCACTCTATATATAACTCCATTGGTATCAAAGATCATAAAGCCCTCATTAAAATTTACAGAATTTGATAAAGAGAAAGATATTTTTAGGATAAAATAAAATTAGAAATGTCTATGACTATGAAATCAAACATAAAATCACATAATTTATTTTCTAAAAAATAAAATTATACAAGATTTTCACAAGAAACCATAAGACTTCGTTAATGACCTCTACCAAGCTTTTCCATAGAAAATTAAAATATGCTTAATAATTGAGTACACACAATTCTTTAAAAAAAATTATAACAAAAAAACCACATGCTATCTCTTTTTATTTATTTATTGTACAATAATTGAATGATTAGACTCCCTCAATTATACTCTCTTTTTATTTTTTCTAATATATAATGATTGAATAAATAACCTCTCTCAAACTATATGCTATCTCTTTTTTTATTTTTGTATTGCATGATGATTGAATGAAGTGTATCTCTATTAATTATTTAGTAAGAAATATTATTTGATATCATTTAGTAAGGATATATTCATAGTTATCAACAAAGGGGTGAAAGCTACATAAATTTCCTTCTCACTTTCCTAAGAAATATTGTAAGATACAACAAATTTTAATTAATAAATAACACAACATTTGCAAACAATTAATTTTAGAAATTGTAAAATTGTCTAAAAAGAAATATATACTACTTGTTTCTATAAAGATATCTTAATGTTCACATTTAATTTTTTTCTTTTTTTGTGTTATGCTTATTTTCTTTAATTTTATTCTTGATCCTATTCTACTTTAAGTTTTGTAATTATCTTTTAGTTTTGAAGGGTTGTTAAAATTTTATGTGGTATATATAATTTTTTATTATAAATATTGAGCATTATTCACCATAATTTATTTTTTTATTTTGGTACGGTGGTTGTTGGTCATATATTTTATTTTTATTAATTTTCTATTTTTTATTGTTAATCATAAATTTTATTTATTTTTTATTATTTTAAATTAAAAAAGATATTTATTTACTTTATATTTTATTTGTATTTAAAAAAGGATGTTAAAATAATTTTAGGCGAGAGTTATACGTTCACAATCACAATAGCAGATGCTTCTCCCCCATTATTGTTATAGATTATGCCTCTCAACATAATTAATCTAATAGCCATTTGAGGGGCATGCTTAACTTTTTGTGTCCTTAGAGCATATGAAGTTTTTGCATAAAAATGGTTTCATAATTTGTGATTCTTTTTTTAATATTTATTTGGAGATTGTGTATTACTAATCAATAATAGATTTTTTAAAATAACAAATTAATTTGATTGATTTTTGTAAGAAAATAAAAATGCTTTTATTTAATTTTTTAGATACTTTATCTTCGATATAACATGATTTATATTTTCATATAGATAACATATTAATAAAAAGTTGTGAAGGGATAAAAGTACAAATTATATTAGATAATTTATTGATATAATTATTTTTGGCTAACTTTCACTTTAGTTTTTTAAAAAGGATTTATAATCAGGTATCTGAAAGACAGGTTACGACACCTTCAAGTTGTGGCAGAGCCTCTGGGTATATGCAATCTTATGGTTGATCTTGTTTAGGTTGTAATGATTTATTTTTTTGAGTAATATGTTTATCTTTGGTCTCTCTCCTAGTTTGTTTTAGAATTTTTATAGTGTGTAATGGTATTGGTTGGTTTTTATGAATTTGTGGGAGAGGAATGGTGTTTGGTGATCTATAATGTTGTTTTTTAGATAAAATTTATGTAGAGTTTACAATTCTTTTGGTTGATAATATACGATATATATATGTGTTATAAGTTATCTTCTATGTATGTGTTGTGTATATTGGTAGTTATGTTTTTATTTTCCTGTTGTCACTAGATTGGGAGTCCACCTATATAACCATACTTATATATGTTAATTTTTTATTTTGATTTCTTGGTGTGCTACTAGATGTGATCAAGATGTGGATTTGGTTATGGATATTCTATTAGGAACTTGTGTATAGCTTTACCATAAATTGACATGATACAAACATATTTGCACTATGTGACCTAGTCATAGATAGGGACACATCATGCAACTTGGGACCAAACATGGTCATGTTGTAAGCATAGTCCTTGTTGTAAAAGCTATTCTCATGTTGATGTGACTATAAAATATTTTCACCTTCATCTTTTAACATGTTATTGAAAATGGGTTATTCTAGAAAGCACATTGAAGCTTGATTTTAATGTAAGAGGTGATGACATAGGCTTATGCTGATTATAAGTCAAGCCCCTATATGTTAATATACTAGATCATAACCATGTCACACAAGTAATGCAAGATGTGAATGACCTAATAATTTGATGTGTGATGCAAAATGTACCTTCAGACACTCATATTTGAATGTCTTTGGAGTGATACTCATTGTTTTGATTATATGGGAAAAATAGGTTTTGAAGGGACTTGAGACCCTTTACTTACAACTTTAGGAACAAAATGCTGCTCAAAAGATACTACACTAAACTATCAGTAGTGACCTAAAACCCAAAACCACATAAGATACAAAATGCTGCTCCAAAGATAAGCCACTAAACTATCAGCATAAACTAATAGCAAAAAAGCAGCAAAATAACAAGAAAAAAATTGAAACCCAGCAGCAGAACAACAACCAAAAAATAGACAACAATACACTAATTCATACTTCTTAAGGTGTTGGCCACCTCAAGTTATCGGTTCCTATGGAGCCTGATCATGTCCAACAACTCTTTTTTCTTGTCCTCAAAGAACTTTCTCCAGTCATCGAACCCTCTAGCAATAAAGCCTTTACCATCATCCTTTGCACCTTTTTTACCTTTACCTTTAGCCAGTTGCTCCTTCTCCATCAACTCAAAGAAATACAAATGGTCCTCTAAGTTCACTGATCTTGTGAAATAGGACCTCCAAAGAATCAACACTATTCTTCACATAAATATGAAAAGCATGGAGAAGTTTCTTGATATCCACATTGGTATCCATTACTTTGGTTTCTAAGTTAGCCAAGCGCTACTCACAAAGGGACTTGAAATCAATGAATGAGCACTCAAGATCAACAATTATATCAATCAAAATATTTGAGGCCATTCCTTTTGAAATATTCTGCACATTCTTCTTCAATCCCCTTATTTTGATGTTGACCCCGTTGAATTCCTGAAGAGTCCATTTTGCCAATTTGAAAGTGCTGGTGGCCCCCACCCTCACCATGTCGAGAATCTCAAACATTGAGGTGGTGTCATCATTAATATATGATAAACCCTCTAACAGAGGATTAACCTTTAGAGGCTCAGGCTTCACTTGCTTTTGATCAACACCCTCCTCATCTTGGCAATGTGCTTAGAAGCCCTTCTAGTCTTTTCCTTGACCTTTGTTGCCCCTACATTCTCCGGAAACCCCTCCTCCTTGGAACCTTGCCTCTAACCTCGGTATCAATCTAACCAATTTTCACAGCTTCATCATTGGACTTAGAGTCACTAGAACCCACCTCTATATCATTACCATCAGACTAGCCCATCAAACTAGGACTCTGAATCATGCAGAATGAGCCACTTGGCTGCCCTTTTTCCTTTCGGGTTACCCTTCTTCCTCTTCTTAGAAGGGGCAGCCATAGGGGATGGAGTCCCATCCTCCCCATCATCATTCCACTCCTCTTCCTCAACCACACTGGTGTTAGAGCCAAACGAGCTAGAATCCTCAATAAGAGTCTATATGTTTTCCCCTTGAATGCTAATGGCATAGGTAGACATGTATATAAATACATGTAATTATCACTCAATTTGATATTATTTGGTGTAGATTCAATGAGATGAATATATTTCAAAGAGGTTACCCCTTAGGCAAGATATATGAATTTTGGATGATGTGGACTAGGTTAGCAACCTAGATTGAATTAGGTTAAGGATTTGAACTAGGATTGGTTCAAAATAAGGAGATATGTAGTAGCCACCATTTGGCATGATATGAGGTAGGAGTCCATTTGTAAAGCCCTCTTTTGTGTATACCTATGTTGTACATTATATCAAAAAACTATTATGATGTTATATTGATATATTTTTGTGACACTTTATATGTATGAGACTACACAGAATTTTACATTATATAATGGTTATATATGATTATAGATATTTTTAGGTTCATTATTTCTATATGATTCTATCAATATACATATTCCTACTTTCTATGTATGTGGTTACATGAAATTTTATATTATATAATTATAGATATTTTCAAGTTCATTGTTTCTATATGATGTTATGAGATGTGTGTGTGGATGGGTGATTCTATGATAGTGTGTTCAATATTTTACCTAAGGGGGACATTAAAATCAACATTTTAAACCAAAAATAACTTTATGTCACCTATAGCAAGAAACCATTGGTAATTTGAAGGTAATGTGAACTAATAATTTATTAGATTTTGTGAAAATTCTCTCTCTCTCTATATATATATATATATTAAATTTTAAAAATATTTTGTTCATTTTTAATCATTTCTTAATAAATTGATTTTTTATATTTTAGGGAATTTTTAATGAGTGATATTATTCTATAATGCCCTTTTATTAGAAATAGGAAAATTTCATAATTTCTTTTTTTTTTTTGGTCGGTAAATATTAGTATTTTATTAATAATATAGAAAAGCTTCAAAAATTACAGTGCAAAATACAGGGCCATTCAACATGATATATCTAATGCTCAATCCATTAAATCAGAGAGTGTTACCCTGACATCCCAAAATACCCCATTTTACCCATGATTCATACAAAAAATTCTGAATTTAGCTATAGCAACATTTCAAAAAACACCCATTTTCAAAGTGTTGAGATAAAATCAGTTTTCTTTTGAATGTTCTGCCACCTTCACACCAAAAAACCGTCACCATCTAGCATCGCTCGCCTTCCTGCTACCTTTGTGCATACCCATTTCCTTGCATCCATTCGCTTCGTTCCCCCACATTTCCACCCCACTACACACCACCTTTCAACAAAGGTTTCTGTTTCGATTTTACCATCAATCACCATACAAACTAAGTACCATGTCTAGCAGATCTCCCTCCCCTTGCTCTTCCCCTGCTCGCAAACCATCTTCACCTTGGTAGCCTATTCGACATGTCACCACCCTCCCGCCTCTCTACCTCTTCTTGCTGTCGAAGCACATGTTTTAGATTCTCCCATGCCGTGAGAATTTCCAATTTATATTCATCCCTGTCCACACTCCTCCGCCACCTCACAAACGGAATTAGACCTTCTTTTGTGGCTTCATCTACATCTTCAATTCCTTCCGAGATGTCATATCCTTTCCCTGGAACTGCCCATTCTACCAAAGATTCCATCTTCCCAAGCAGCTCCTCCACAAACAGAGATCTCATTACCCATTTTACCACTTTGATTTCTTCATTCAATTCCATGCCCCACACAAATAGCATCGAGGCTATATCAGCATTCAAGTGCCCTCGATGGGTGGCCTCCATAAAATGTGGTCCCAGTGTCTCCAACACCGCTTCTATCACCTCATCATGTGGAATTTTCAATAGGTACTGTAGTCTGAACTTCGACACTAGACCGAAGAAACCTTGCTGCTGGAGTTTTGTTGAAAATCCATACATAGCTTCCATATCCTCTGCTTTCAGAAAGACCAACACACCAGTCTTCCTCTCACCCTGCACTAAAGCTTTCACCGGATACAAATTTGAAATGAATGCTAAATACTGCACTTGCTTGTTATAAAAAGCCATCACCTCAGCTAACTGGCTATACCTCCTACCCATCCTTCTCCTGTCAAAACATTTAAGACCTATGATGTCAACACCAGATGTGCGATCGTGGACATCATTAAAGATTACTACTTCCAAAGCTTTCATTACAAATTGGCTCGTCTAGCCATCACAAAGCCCAACGAAGATAAACCTGGCTGTCACATCCAAAGCATATCAACCTGCTTCATAAAAGAAAACCCATCTATCTTCAAAGTAACTGTTTTTCCTCTGAAAGTACTCCTCATTAAGCCATGCAACTAGCATTCTGTCCTCCTACACCACTCGCAACACCCGTGATGACAACTTCCGCGATAATCACTACCAAAGATAAAGAAACAAAAATAATTAGAGCTAAAACCATGACATATCCACCTGACAGAATTCCTCCTTCCTAGTTTCCCCAATCACATCAAAAGACGTTGCCCATTTGGATAGGCAGTCAGCTTCTCCATTACCCGCACGACGAATGTGACTTACTTCAAACTTGTCAAACGTGTTTAGAACCCCTATGATAGCTCGGACAAAAGCTTGCAAGTGCCAAGCCAAAGTGCCACCATTGATAATTGCTTGGATTATTATCTGAGAGTCACCCTCTAGATGCAGATTTTTGACCCCCAGAGATTTTGCTAAACCTACAGCCAGAAGGGCCACCTTTGCTTCCGCAACGTTATTTGACCCATCTTCCAACTTTTGAGCTCCAAAAGCAACCAGATTTCCTTGACTATCACGAATAATAGCCCGTGCTCCTGAAGGTCCAGGGTTACCTTTTGCAGCTCCATCAAAATTTGCCTTGTGCTAGCCTTCCTTTGGTTTTTCCCACACTACCAATTTCTGCAACAACTGAGCCCCTCCTAGCCCCAGCGCCATATTCCCAAATTTTACCTTTAGCCCTAGCCACACCCTTTGAAACTTGCTATCCTCCACTAAAAATGAATACTTTTGATGCTGATATTGTGCCACTGTAGCATTCACCACTTCCGTGATTGCATGATCAATTCTGTTTTTGATTCTGGGAACTGTTTCTTTTTTATCCTAAAAAATCCTTCGATTTCGCTCCTTTCATAGTTCCCAAATCATGAGTGATGGGCTTACAATCCAGACACTTGAGAAGAGGGACGAGCCAGAAGGGCATGGCCATCCTTCAAAAACACCCTTCACCATATTTTGCCAGGGACCTTGCCAACCAAGTTTTAACTGAAGGGAATCCCAACAAGAAGTTGCAACTTTGCAGTGTAAAAGTAAATGATCAGTAGACTCCTCAGCCACTTCACACAGAACACACTTAGTTGTACCAGCTAAACCCAATCGCTTCCTCCTTTCTCTTGATATAATTCTTCCCTTCACTGCCAACCAAGCAAAAGCACCAGCCTTGGGTAGACATTCCTTACTCCAACACAAATTTTTTGCCCAAAAAACTTCATCCTCATTAGATTCCAAAAGCTGGTATCCTACCTTAATCGAGTAGTTCGCATTAACAGACCCACACCAAACCACTTTGTCTGCAGTGTTTGTTGGGAGTACTTGACGCCCCCTCAAAAATTCCTTCATTTTTTGAAATTGGACTCCAGAAAGCTTGCCACAACCAACATCTTTCCAACCCCATTCCTGGCCCAAAGGGCCTCGCTTAAGTTCTACATAGTTGCTTACTTTGTCACCCCATTTCTGGATAAAAAACTGTCTTAGATCCTATGACCCTTCAACATCCTTTAGAATTGGATACCCAGTCCATGAGTCATCCCAAAACTCCGCATCTAACCCATCCCCAATTTGCCAAGTAATCTGGTTAACTATCACCGGCCTACAAGAAACAATAAAGTTCCAAATAGCCGATCCCTTTACTGGATTTCTAATGGTGAAAATCCGGTTATCCGCCATTGAATCCAAATATTTTGCTTTTAGGATTTTAACCCATAAGAGATCAGGGTTTGTGTAGATACTCTAGACCAGCTTTGCACCTAAAGCTTCATTCATTAAGTGCCAATCTCTCAACCCAGCCCCTCCCTTTGCTTTTGATCTACAAATTTTCTCCCATGCTAACAGGGGTATTTTATCTTGATCATTTGCACCATTCCAGAAAAAAATTTGCATTCTCTACCCTATTGAATTCACCACCTTTTTCAGAATTTTCAAACACATCATGGAGAAAACAGGAATGGCCGAAATCACACTTTTTAACAAAAGTAAACGCCCAACAGCCGTTAGCCATTTGCTTTTCCACCCACCCATTCTGTTTAAGCAGCTGCCCACCAAATCCTTCCAAATACCAACTTTATTAGATCCCCCAAACAGAGGAATACCTAAAAATTTACTTGGTAGTGAGCCTACCCGCATACCCAAAGTCCGATAGATTTCAACTTGTTTTGCTATGGGGACTTGAAAAAAGAAAATCTCAGATTTCCGCCAATTGATACATTGTCCAGAAGCCTCCTCGTACTCATCTATAGAGGCTTTCATCACCCGAGCTTCTCTAATGGTTGCATCCCCCATGAGAAAGGTGTCATCAGCAAATTGTAAATGTGAAATCGGATCAATCCCATCTGCAACAACAATGCCTTTCCACTGCCCACAATATCTTTTCTTTACTATCAAATGCCCTAAAGATTCAGCTAGAATAATAAAAAGGAAAGGAGAGATGGGATCTCCTTGTCTGATCCCTTTACTAGATTCAAAAAAGTCCTGGGGGCTCCCATTTAACAACACCGAGAAACAAGGAGTGTTGATACAACTCCGAATCCATGCCACCCACTCACTACAAAAGCCAAACTTCTGTAGGACCTTTAAGAGAAAGCTCCTATTAACTTCATCATAAGCCCGTTTGATATCCAATTTCACCATAAATTTCTCCACTTTTGCCATCCTTACTGAATGAATAGCCTCATGAACCACTATAACCCCTTCAAAAATAGACCTGTTTGGAGAGAAACCACTCTGCTCTACTGAGATCACCGAGGGTAAAACTTTTTTAAGCCTGTTGGCTATCACCTTAGAAATGATTTTGTAAATTGTGTTACAAAGCGAGATAGGACGGAAATCTTCAAACATCATCAGATCAGTTCTTTTTGGAACCAAAGCAATAAAGGTATTATTCAGGTCCTTCAACACAAAACCACTCCTGCCTGATTCTTCCACCACTTCCCATACATCTTGTGTTAAAATTTTCCAGAATTTTTGGAAGAAAAAGGCAAGGAAGCCATCCGGCCCAGGAGCCTTGTCTCCCCCCAGCCCAAAAACAACTTTTTTTACTTCTCTTAAAGAAAATTTTTCCATTAACATGGTGTTTTGTGCATCAGAAACCATATTAGGAATGTTCTCCAAAATCTTCCATTCATGATTTTCATCCCTACTGTTCTCCTTGCATAACCCTGAGAAAAAATTAACTACTTCTTTGGCTATTAGAGTATTATCTGATAGTATACCTCCTTCACTATCCTTGATTTCAAAAATCTTATTGCTAGCTCTGCGCACTTTCACTGAATTGTGAAAAAACTTTGTGTTCCTGTCCCCCGCTTTTAACCAGCATTCCCTAGATTTCTGCTTCCAAAAAACCTCTTCACATGCTAAGATTTCAGAATAAGCTTTGTTTAAAGACTTTTCCATTTCAAAATCTTCTTCAAACATCCCATTCTCAATAATTCTTGAATGAAGAGTCTTTAACTCCTCTTCTAGCCTTAACTTCTCAGAAAAAATATTTTTGAAAGATTCCCTATTCCACTTTTTTAATTGTTCTTTTAAAAATTGTAGCTTCTTAAAAAAGACATAAGCTTTGGTTCCAGCCCTTACAGGGGCATTTTCCCACCAATCTGCCACTAGCTCCTGGAACCCCTCCACCCGCATCCACATTGCCTCAAACTTGAAAGGACATCTTGCCGGTTTTAACTCCTCTTGAATTCTCAAACCTATTGGATAATGATCCGATCCTGTTATGGGAGTTACCTCCACTTCACATAACCATTGCATCTCCACCTAGTCCCCAGCCAAAAAGAAGCGATCAAGCTTTTCTGCTATGTTCAAAAAACCACTTCGCCTATTCATCCAAGTGAAAACCCCATTTCTGAAAGGGAGTTCTATAAGCCCATTTTGCAGAACAAAATCAATAAAATCTTTCTGGCTTTGACTAGCCCAACAAACTCCACCAAGCTTGTCAAACGGTTGAAGGATGGCATTAAATTCACCCCCTAAGAGAAAGATTCTACCCCTTTCAACATTCAAAACATTAGAGAGCTCCTGCCATAACTGAAACTTCTGAACACCACCTGAAGGGCCATAAACATTAAGAATATCAAAGCTGGCTCTTAGCTGTTTTGAAACAACACTGACCCATTGCCAGCACCATTCTTGCCTCTCCACTCTGACATTAACTAGAGCATCCTTCCACAAAATCCCAAGGCCACCAGAGGCCCCAACAGCCCTAGAGAGACACCGTTTCCACCTTCCAAAACATTTTAGAAAGCTATCAAAATCCTTTTCCTTTATTTTCGTTTCTTGAAGCAAAACAATACTCGGCCTTGTTTGATCAAAACAACGCTTGATCAAATGAATTTTTTCAAGTGCATTGCAGCCCTTGACATTCCACGATAGGATTTTCATGGCTGTCGAGAAAAGGCATAGCCTATTCCCGGTCTCAATTTGCTTTGACCTATTGCATTCCTAGCCATTTCAAGGCGCATCTTATTAGTTTTAGGGCCACACCTACGCTTCTCACCAATGTTTACCTTACTATTCTGTGCAGAGGATTGGGCTAGTGACCTTTTCTCCACTAACCCAATTTGATCATTAAAGCCCAATAAATCTTCTCCATCCTCCTCCGAATCTGAAGCTGATACAGAGCCCGAACCTTCCAAAGATCCCCCACTATCTTTGACACCTTCAAAGGCACTGTCTAAATTTTGAATAGGAGAGATTGGAATGTCCTTAAATAGTACCCCATCTGAATCACCTGGACTCTCCCCTTCACCCTGTAGCACACCATCCATCTGATCCATGCTTCCATTGACTGAAAAATGTTGAGGACACCCATCATCAGATTTTTCAATATGGTCAAGCCCACTACCATTCGAAGTGACCTGATCCTGAGGCTTGCCTAATTCTTCCCCATAAAGAGATGAGAGAATTTTAGCAGAAACCTCCACCTCTCCTCATTTTGTTTGAGATCATAGTGATTTTGTTTGGGGTTGCAAGAGTTAACTCTGTTGCCACATCCTCACCAAACCTTTTAACCTCTCTCAGAATCAATCCAACATAAATTAGATTTTGAGAACCCAAAACACATTCATTTTCATGACTAAAAATGATTTCCTGTTTTCTCCTAATATCCCATGAAAGGGATTCCTCTTTAGAATCTTGACTTAAACCTTTCATTAGAACCTCCAGAGAGCCCCATTCCTTTGATGCTGCCACTTTTCAACAACCACAGCTTCTGTGAGGAAATCACCTCCTCCACAGGCAGATTTTGAACAACACCTTTCCCTTTTGAAGCCTGCCCTCTCGGGACCTCAATGCATCTAGCACCTACCTCACTCCCAATAGCCAGATTATGATCCTCCACCACCAGATTCTGACACCACATACCTTCACCAGATTTCAACTCTATCATTTTCGGTAAAGGGTGGATTATCTGTCTTAGAATACAAATCCTTGGGAACATACTACAATCTACTTTTTCCACCGCTATCTCTGAATTTACAAAGATGCCCAGTTTGTTTCCAATTTTCCTTAGGGTTTCCTGATCCCAATATTCTTGCGGAAGATTTTTTAGACTAATCCAAACTTCAGAATCCACAGACTTTGCCTTGTTTAGATCAAAATTTGGGGTCCAGTCTAAAATATACAGACCTCTACCATCCATTGAGAAAGGGCCACTTCCTAAAATCCAGTCTTTATCTTGATCAGTTTGGCACACTACCAGGTAAAACCCATTTTCCAAAGTTTTAACATCACACCCTTTACCCCAGTTTGCATCACACGACTCCTTCATTTTTGTGAGTGTCGGCCAATGCCCTCCCCAATGTACAAAGAAATCATGCGCTTTAAACGTACTCACTGAGTCATTCCATTCATTGTTATTTATCAAAAGAGTAACCATAGTAGTGTGAAGAAAGTTTTTCATTACCTGGCTTGGCTCTCCTTTTTCTGTTTGGTTCTTTGGCTACCAGAATATTTTTTCCAACATTTTGAAATCCACACGCCCCTTCGAGTACATGGAATGAAACCTTTCGCCTCTACCCGCCACCACCGTGCATGAGCGAGAGAAACCACCAGATCCCCCATAACTATCATGCTGATTACCCTGAGCCTGCCAAGCCTTGGCATAACCACTATGCCTCCCTACATGATTATAATTCCCTCTTTTCTTCCTATTGAAAGGCCATCGAGCTTGCCCTCCCTCATAATGCAAGCCATTGTGCCTGCGAAAACCTTGGTTGCTCCGCTGCTCCGCCATTCAAGGAACTTTAAAATTTCATAATTTCTTAAACATAGATCATAAACATTGATATCTAGTGCATGCATATTTTCAAAGAAATGTTACATATACTTTTATTTATTATTAATTTATATTAATCTTATCACATAATGAATAATTTTTGTAAAATATATCCAAATTAAAATTTTCTTTCTTTTTCTAGAAATAAGGGCATTAGTATGGGGTGCACATATATTTTTATATTATTTCTACCTTTTGAATTTTTACACATGCATCAAATAGAAACATTTATGTGTGGTAAAATACCTATGTTCACTAGAAAATAGAAAAGTAAGTATAATAATTAATTTTTTAAAAAATATAAATTATTTTTTAGAAAGCTTACTTAGAGATCTATAATGGATTGCAAAATTTCATATAATGATGACCCTATTTGATGGTCCAAAACTTTCTTCAAAACATAATATTCTTCTAAAAACTCTAAAAGTAATAGGAGGATGGCATCAAAAAGATCTTCAAATGAAGTTACCTTCATTTGAGGGTATTGCCTTCATTCAAAGGTACATTCACTTGAAAGTCACAAAATAAATGGTTTTGAACATGAAATATTTAAAAATAAAAAAATTCTTCATTTAAAAGTGTACACCTCTATTTAAGTCCCTTCATTTGAAGGTTTTTCATAAATTTTAGCACCTTAGACTCGTTTTTTTCCCAAATTGACAACTAGGACACACTATTATGGTATCAAATACATATATGTATATATCATGTTAAACTATGATTCATGACTTTTGATGTGATATACTATCCTTTTGGCTTATTTACAAACTTATTGGAATGTATGTTTTTATCAAATATAATATTAGTTATAGATTCTTAAATCTATTGTATAATGTGAATTTTGAGATGAAAACTATTCAGATAGTTTCTATGCATATTTATATCATTAGAGATGCATTTATTGTATGTGATTGTATTACTCCTTGGCTTTAGTTATTTTTGTTTCAACTATTATTATTTGATGTGGCTTGATGTGTACAATGAGTGTACATGATATAAGTATAATTCAATGAGAGAACTCCGAGAATGATAACACGAATGCTTGTTCAATATATTAATCTACTAATTGAATGATCAAGATGTATCTATGTGTATATTGGTATTGTCATAATATCTAAATCCAATAATACCTTAGGTATCCTTGTGACTATCTTGTAAATATTCTCTATGTTATCTAATATTTAATATTTGATGTCTAAATATGGTATACATGGAAATGAATTTTACTCATATATGTATGAATTCTTAAATTAAATCAAAAAGTGCTTGGATGGATTTGTGAAAATGGTATCTTTAAGGCATCTTAAAAAGGAAATGTATTATTGTTTAAATTTGTCTAGACCTTGATTAGAGGGATTTTAAATTATAAATATGTACAATTATATGATTATACTTCAAGATCTCTCTAATTTCTACATACATTGATATATATTAGTAGCAATAGATTAAAAAAATAAAGTAGATAACTTGCTCAAAATTTAAGATTAAGAGTTTGGTTCTACATACTAACAATCATGTCATTACATTTTTTTTTTTCTATAATTAACCAAAAGATTCATATTTTTTTGATTTTTTATGATCTTATAGATAAATATTTATTAGATCAATCCACAATTTTATGTGCATTAATAAATATTATTAAATTCATAAAATTTAGTTACTCCTTGGAAATGTCTCTTTTCACATATGCTCCATCTCCATTATTCTCTTGTTTACCATGCCCAGCTTCAAAGAGACTTCATATGTATTGGGAATTATTTTATATATGGGCCCTAGATAGCCAATGAAAAATTGAGAATTTTTAAATTATCCTCTAAAATTGTCTAACCATGTGTGAGATATTGTGTCATTTGGATTTCTCTTTCCTTTAAATTGTCATAAAATACACTAAAATAATTCTACATAAACTTTGACAAATGTGACTAGTTATCACTCAAATAGAAATGATATTTCCTAAAAAAAATGTCATGTCTTGCATACTATCAATTGCACATTTATATACAACACGCACAAGAATGGGCACCTATACTAAATCAAAATATTGAGACTAAAATTATAGTTCCCACTATAAATATATCTCTACATATGTGAAATTGATAATCAAGCCACCACGCATATTGATATTGTTTTACATATCTTGTGCACAATATTATTCTATAATTCTACAATGATTGCATGGCCACTACTTTGTTATACTACTAATTCACAACGAGCTTTCCAAAATTTCCATCATTTAATGAATTTTAAGTGAGAATTGAGAAAATAGAGTTGAATTTATTAAATCATGGGAGATGGTTTAAGAGAAGGGGTTGCCTCTTTATGACTTTGTTATTACATCTTGGAAAAAATATTCCAAAATGAAAGCTTGGGAGGAAAAGAAAGAAAGATCATGAGGGTTTGAGTTGAAGGATTTTTTATGATTGGAAGGGTGTTCTTGAGTTCGGAAAGAGGATTTGGATTTTGAAATTGGGATTGTAAAGAGATTGGGTATCACCAAATTGCATCCATTAGGACACAAGAACCTCTAGTATCATAATATTTATAGATAATATCTTGATACAAGTGTAAATAATCTATGCTCATAAAGCAAAATCAATACACATAAATTTCTTACATTAATCCTTTGAGAATGATAATACAATATTTAAACCTAACATTTTTTGACCAACATAATAACATGCAAAATAGCACTTAAAAATAAAATAAAGTAGAAGACATGGAAGTTAAAATTGACACATGATGTACATGGGAAAACCCTTCCTAGTAAAACCCCACCCTCTAAAAGTGTGGAACCAATGTATTTCAACAAAAAAACCTATTACAATACATACATACTCACAACCTTAACATGGAGATCACCATCCTAGTATTGTGGAGGAAATCCAATAGCATAACCCTTATAATGCAAAGGATTTGTACAAATTTAACACAAAAAAATCTAATGTATAGGAAATATTCACTTAGGAAACTATTAATGCCTTTAGAAAAAATATAATAGACAAAATATGGGAACTATGACACCCAATTCCATGACCCAAATTTCAATGCCAAGCTTACATGATGGGTTAAAATAATAAGAATATAATATTCTCTTACATTTCATAAAACCACCCACCGAACTTGGATGCCCATTTTTTTCATTTTCTACCTTTACCAAGACATTTTATGACATGCATCATAGACTATCATAATTTGATCATTTCTAAGTCTACTTTGTAACCCCCCTCTTACATGCTCTTACATGACATAGTACTCTTACACATTCTTATACATAGATCAATATACATGGTATAATGGCCAAGCCATACTTGTGGGACACCTCACTTCTCATGGGAGCATAAATAATAATAATAATAAATTGAACATTAGGACTTGCAAGGTATGACACGCCTAATTCCTACAATCTTCTATTTGTCATATACCTTGCAAGAGAAAAAGAGAATTACCAATAAATTTGTGAAATAATCACCAAGGGTATAAAAATATTGCACCAACTGACTCCTTTGTGCCCATGAGCTTTAATGAAGCATCTATTATATCCACCAAACAACCACCACCTCAACCACAACTATCTAATCCTCCAACATGTTGAAGCATGAAAGAAAAGACCCCCAAGCTAAGATGTGACACTCAATGCCACATAGACACACCACTAAATCCTACCTCAATCCACTATCCAAACAAAAAATCAAATTCTAATCTCCTCCAAATATGATAAAGTGTGTACCACATACTCCACTAGCTAGAAAAATTCAACCATAACTATTTACTAACAACCAACTAACACCAACACCAATAGGACTTTTCTCACAACATATCCAACCTAATCCACATCCATAATTTCTTGTATATCCACTACTATATACACAGATTCTACACTAACACAAGTTAGTTGTAGGTTAGCTATATAGGTGATGTATAACACCTCTATATATTAGTTACAAACAACCCAAGAATACATCTAAAGCCTCTATATCATATTCTAACGATCATCATGACTACCAAGGACACACATACCTCCTAGAAATCCCATTACAAGGCTAATTTTTGGTCTAGTGTTGACCAACATCTAAAAGTACACAAATAACACTCACACAAATATGTGGATCATGTCATCAAAACAATTTTTGAAGAACGCACATAATGATCTACAAAAATGGTCATGCTCTCATTGCTACTCTCCCTAGATCATAATTTCTCATATGAATTAAAAATCTAGGAAGACAAAATAGACCACAAAGAGAAAATATTGTAACTATACTAGATACCATGTCCTTTTGCCAACAACATTGAGTGCTCAAGATGTAATAATTAAGATCCTCATCTCCAAAAGATTGAATAAAAATCATTCACAACACCCAATTATTTAAACTCAACGTCAAACTGATAGTAATAGGTCAATAAATCAACAAGGATGTAAGCTTCTCAATTGAAGTAAGATCAAAATAATAACCATTATCACCACTAGGGAATATTCCCAACACAATCCCTTGCACTCCTCAAAACTATCCTCAAATTAAACTCATGCGTGCATGAGAAGGGAAAAGAAAAAGACACCATGCCATGCACTCCATAAATAAGCCCTCTAAAACTAACAATTGTAGCTCAAGGTTCATTACCATGAAGAGACAAAGCACAAAAAATATAATGCATATGGAAAAACTAAGTGAGCAATGCCTATCAAATGATTCTTTGTTGAAAGGACCAAAAGTGAGGAATGAGATTGCTCCATCCACAAACAATCTCCTTATTAGGTCCATGTTAAGCTTGTGTTCAACTCTAGGTGAAGGCTTCTTAATCTTTCAATTGAAGCCTTATCAAAGAGCCATGTTCTAATATTCAATCTCCAACCTCACCCAAGTCTCTAGTGTCCATGAGCACCTAATAGACCATCTCATGATTGAACTTTAACTACATAACTACAATCTCCAAAAGCTCCCAAGGCAAAATGACCATTGCGCTCAATACTAAAATACTACCATAAATCACTGCGAAAGCTCCCTTTGCATAATGAATACAAAATCAAGAAACCCACTATGATGTAATTTACTTCTCCCTCACACAAAATATATTATATGTTTACAATCAATTGTTAGTGAGGTACATAAATTTATTAAGAATCTTTTATCACTATTAATTAATTATCATTTGCCTAAAATAATTCTTATTATATTTTTGAAAAAATTATTATTATTATTTTTATTAAACTGAAGTTTGAATTCAACTAAAACTAATATCTTGTTATATTTTTTAATTTCACATTTATATTTTAAATTATAATTCGATATCTTAAATTTCCAAAATAGAACTTGCCTTTCAATTTAAACTAAATTAAAATAGCAATTTGGCTTTTATTAACTTAAAAAGAGTTTGATTTGAAATGACACAAAATTCCTTGCATCTAATCTTATGGGATACTTCGATTGAAAACTAAAGAAAGGAACCTTAATTTAGAACAAATACTTTAATACTAAATTTTGTCTCTACCTAATCTTTAAAATTATAAAGACTTTTTTTTAAAACTTAGCAATTGATAACTTCAAGTCAAATCTGTTTTATTAGCTAAATTCATTAGGTATAAAACTTTAAGTTCATTGTCATGTTGTAATTTTAAAAAATATGCTTAATATAGTCCCGCCCCTCCAAAAAAGAGATTGTTGTACTGAAATAAGCATGGAAAACGTGTTTTCCCACAACTACACTTTAACACGTAGTGAACGCGGTGTTTGGACGGTTTTTCTTGGTGTTCAAAGTGACCGTTAGGTGGCTGGTGTGGGCCCATTCCACCCGTTCCTTTCACTCCGTTTCCCTTACCACTCCCGTTAACCGTTGCAGTCAGCAGTTATCAGATTGTAGTTGCAATTACCTTGGTAGACATGTATGCAAAATGTAGAAGTGGAAGCATAGAAAGGGACGGTAACTTTTTGACAGAATGCCAATACTATTTAATGGAATGTCATGATTGCAGGATATGAGAGCTCAAGAACAAGTTATAAACATCCATCAAAGTTTAACAAAAAGGGGTTTTTGTCAGATATTATTGTTGGAGCATTGGAAATGCTCCAGTAGACATGTATGGAAAATATGAAAGCATAGGCAGGCACGTAAATTGTTTGACAAAATGCCTCAAAGAAATGTGCTCTCATCGAATGCAATGTTTGTGGGATATGTACAAAAGGGTGCTCTCAAAATATTTGAATTAATGCAGCACTTTGGAACATATTCTGATATTATAAACTTTGCTTTTGTTATATGTGCATGCAGCCATGCAGGCATTTGGATTATACATACTCAATCAAATGGATAATTCTTATTGTATTATACCTACATTTGATCTTTATGTGTGCATGTTTGACCTACTTGTTCATTTTGGCTATCTTGAGTACACCCTAAACTTTATCATTAAGATGCCAGTCAAACCTATGGTGGCTGTGTGGATCTGTTTTCTTGCTGCCTGTAGATCACATATGAATATAGGCTCAAGAGTATTTACAACGATGCTGCTTTTCTATTTGAATGGATATGTTTTCTTGCTGCCTACAGATCACATATGAATATAGGCTCAGGAGTATTTACAGTGATGCTGCTTTTTTATTTGAATCCTAAAAAAGATGACTTATGTTCTCTCAAACATCTATGTAAAAGTGGGCAGGTGGTGTGAGCAAATAGTAAGGAGATTGATGAAAGATCAGGAATTAAAAAGATCTCCCGATTTAGTTGGATTGAAGGCCATAAAATAGTACATACTTCTTGTTTAGGAGATATATCACATCCACATCCATGATAGATCTATGCAAAGTTGGAGAATTTGGCTTGAGATGAAGGCAATAGGGTATTTTCCAAATGCAAGACATTTACTCAGTGATGTGGAAAGAGAGGAAAACAGATTATTTGTTTGCCACCACAGTGAAAAGTTGACAATTACTTTTGATTTTGTAGACATGCCCCCTACAACAGCTATTAGAGTTGTTAAGAACCTTTGAGTATGTGTTGATTTTAAGACTACAATGAAATTCATCTTCAATATTGTTGCAATTCATACTTCTAATGATTAGTTTAGTTGATTTCATGGGAGAGGAAATGAACTCACTTCCACACACATTTTGCCATGGATTACTCCAAGGCCTTGTTAATTCACGATGATTACTTTCTTGTATGAAGTAATTTTGAGAATCCTTAATTATGATAAACCTGAATATATGGGTTCCTAAGTTGGTTTACTTATCTTAGAATGTTTGGGAACATTCTCTAATAAAGTTTTCATTTCTTTATGCTTTGCAACACCATCTCTAATTTTAGATAAAATTAGGGAACCCCTCCTTTGGTGTGTCCTTTTGAGCCTTTACATTGCATGTCATTCTTAGTCTAAAGACTGTAGTGTGTTTCTAATTCTTTTTTAGTTTGATTTTGTTGCTTATAGAGTCCCTCATCGATATTTGATGAAAGATTTATATTTTTTTCCTTATAGTTGCTATGTGATATCTTTGTCTTGCCCCATTTTAGGTGATGTTGGGGCCTATATTAGTGAGTTCAAGTTTATCTAATTCTAGTGTTTTCTTTCTTAATAGAGCCATGTTTTGGCCATCATCTATAACCAATCTAAGAACTCCTTCAATGGACCCTCTTATTCAAAAATATTCTTGTTGTAGTGCTTTGCCTTTTGTTATACTTGCCATGTGCCTAAATACCTTGAACTATGGAAAATTCTAAAGTGTGAGGGGTAATTGTGTCTATTTCTAGCCTTTTTTGGGTTTATAGGTTTCTTCTTGCCAATGTTCTTTTACTCCATTCCTTGAAACCCAACATTTCAATTTTTGTTTGAGACCTTTGACTATTTTAGTCTTTTAGACTTCTCATTACCTATGTACTTTATCATGAATTTCCCCTACTTCATCTTTACCTTTAGCCCTATAATTTTAGGTCTCCATAAAATCATGTACTTCTTAAGCTATAATACTGACCCATGAATCTTAAGTATTCTCCACTTACTCTTTTCCATGTTTCCTCTCCTTTAGCATTGAGTATTCACCATTGTTAATTCTTAATTTGAGGATTCACTTTTCCTTTAGTCTCAAAATCTTGGACTTTTAGTATTTTCCCTACTCATTTCCCTCACCCCAATTCCAATCTACCTTCCATCTTATGGAACCCACACTTGTAGGCTTACTTATACCATCATACCCAAAAGGTATAAGGCATGTGGTAAAACCAACCTTTGAACCTTGAAAGTCTTCAACATTATTTCCATTTCTCTCTCTTCTTCTAGCATTAGGCACACTACATTAATGATCCCTAACCTATTTCTCTTGAGTCATAGATTTTAAGAATTTTATATTTTTATTTACCAAAAAGTGCATCTAGCATTGAATATCCTTGATCCCTTTCCTTCACCTTTTTGTCCATATTATTTAGTGGTATCAAATTCTCCATCACCTTGATCCTATTTCTTCTTCCATTAGTATTGGGTATCCCTTTCACTGATCCTCACTCTTTGCATATTTTTCTCTCAAACTCCTATGGTTCTTTATACAAGCTTCCTTAAAAGTAAGTCAACATGTGGTAAGCCTAAACCCTAGTTCCCAACTACTCAATGCAGCTTAGACTTCTATAGATTCTACCAACCAATTAAAACCCACCATAAGATAATATGTTAATGACCAAACCAATGCCATATGTGGATAGTGACATTTTTATGTGTCACCTAGTCACTTTCTTGGACTAATCACAACCAGGCACATGTCTTATATGCTCTTAACCACCAAAAGAAAGTGGAAAAGTGCATTTTGATGTGATTATATTTGATAGCCTCCCTATCCAAGTAATGATTTTCTAAAAAATAAAAGAGTGACTAATCGAAAGGCCCCCATATCCAAGCAACCTATATACCTATCCAAGAAACCTCTAATCATATCCAAGCAAACTCTATCCCTTTTCACACTTTTTCAACACAAATAGCTTTAAGTTTAGCCTTAAATAGATAGGAAATCTACCCTCAATTAGTATAGATTTTCTTATAGGGACCACCCTCATTAATGATCTAAATTGCTACCAATAATAAATTTCACGTCCTTAGTCCTATGCAACACATTAGCCCTTGGAAAAGGATTTTAGACTGAGCCATGATGTTCCTATGAATTTCTTTCTAAAAAATCATATTCCTATTAAGTTGAAAAATAAAAAGAGGGGCCTAATGAAGACTAATGAAAACCTATAAGTGCACTAAAAGGTAGGTCTTGTAAAATTAATTTTCTAGAATATAAAATAAAATAGAGATCATAATAGGTATTTAAAAGAAAGATGTGGTAGTATTAGGTGTCTTTTGCTACACCTTGATAAATTAAGGTATTAAAAAAAGAGAGTTAAGGATGGACAAATTAAATCAATTAAATATTTATGGAAATTTTGGATAACAAGAGAGAGAAAGAATTTATTGGTGAGATGATCAAGATAGGTTTTGAAAATAATTTAATGATCATGATAGAAAAGAAGGAAGAAGAAATAACATTGAAACAATCCTAGGATTGAGAGGAAAGATAATGAAAATTATTAGAAAAAGTGTGAGACACATCAAGAGAGTGTATCAAGAGGGATGCAACAAATACAAACCTAGCATTTAGATAGGCATATCCTCAATGGACATGGCATGAACATGAATATTAAAGAAATAGAGTGGTTTATAGCCTAAATTAGAACTATAGAGAAAAATCTTACTAAAATGGTAAGGCAATTGAAAGAATATAAGGTAGCAATGAACTTAGAGAACTTTGACCTTATTCTTAGGGATACTACTAATGTGGCTGCTATAGGGAAGAAGAGGAATTAAAAAGGGGGGAAGTAAAGTAGTTAATTGGTGAAGAAGAGGAGATAATAGTTAGCAATAGAATAAAATAAGTCACCAAAAACTAGACAAAGAAGCCATGATAAAAATAGAGAAAGAGATACAAGAGTAGAGACTATATTAAGAGAAAGGATACAACCTAACCATACAAAATAAATCAAGACCACCTTTACCTCCTCCTAATATGGATGCACATATGACTAAGCTCCCTATTTTTGGTAAATACACCAAGGATGCTAGCAAACATATCTTTACCTTAGACTTCCATTGGAGTGGGGTTGGCATTAATGATGACTAGACCCAACTATATGATTTTGTGGATACCCTCAATGATGAGACACTAAGATGGAATATTAAGTAATGACCTAAGCATGATAAAAATATGGAAAGAATTGAGTGACTTATTTGTGAGAATTTTCCATTCACAGGTAATGTATGAACAAGAATAATAAAGATTATGGAAGATGAAAAAAACTTTGGGATTAGTACAATTTTATGAACAATGATTTAAAAGTGTGGTTAGAAAATTAGAAGAAACATTGACATAAAATAAATGTATTGAGTAGATTATTTTAGGGTTATCCCCTCATATTATAACATAAGTAGATGAAAATATTTCCTCTTTGTATAAGGATGTAGTAGAACTGATCACTAGAATATAATCCTAGTCAAAGATATGGGAGAATGATTTAGAAGGAAAGGATGAAATTGATAATTTCAAATTAGAGTTGGAAAACATAATGTTGAAGTAAGAAATTCTAATAAAATGTGATAAGGATGAGACTTCTTCGCCACCTCAAAGAAGTAAATTTTGGTATAAAATTACAATAGGGAAGAACATCTAAGGAATGGATACTTGATCATCAAAGGCACCAAGAGGGCTACCACACTAAGAGGGGAACTTGAGAAATCCCATAGAAAGATAGTAAGTGGATACTTTAAAATATAAAATGGAACAAACACGAAAGAAAAAGGTGTCTAATGTTACTTCATGAACAAGATGAATATGAACCAATGGTTCACATAGATTGACTAGGGAAGCATTTTCTGAAAATGGGTATGGATAGAGTATAGGGTTTAGCTATAAGAGCATTGAATGTTTATTTGGAACATGGCTAACTTGGGAACTTCAATTGAGAGCAAGTATAAGACCACTTAATAATATACAGTATGTGGTACCACAAATTCAAGATATAGGACCCTCCATGAGTTACCATGATAACTATTGAGAAGGAGGCGGTAGGGGAGGCTACCACAATAATAATAGAGGTATTGAAGAAAGAGGAAGGGTCGAAAGGCCAAAATGTTATAACTATGGTAAACTAGGACATTATGCTAATGAGTGTAGAAGAAAACACGAGGAAATTCCACATGTGATTTTTGTGATGATAAATCACATGATACTTCTAGTTCTAGTTGTCCCAAATTTAATAGTTCAATATGAATGTGTTGGCACCATGATCAGAAAGTGAATCAAAAAAATCACATGATACTTCTAGTTCTAGTTGTCCCAAATTTAATAGTTTGATACAAATGTGTTGGCACCATGATTAGAAAGTGAATAATTTACTAGTCTAAATGTACACTTATGATACTAAATTAGTAATGAGTAACTAAAGTAGATGATAAAATGTTAGACAATGTAAGAAATCAAATATAGAAAACAAATGTAGAATAGGAGAATACTCATTAAGATAAAATAAATTAGAAAATAATACAAAGGAAAAAAGAAAACACTCAAGAAAAAAACCATGTAGAAACTTAAGAAAAAGAGAAAAAGAACATCAATAATTAACTAGGGTTGGATTAACAGAAGCATTTCCTAGGAGAATTTATGAAATTGAAGAAGAAGAAAACATATTTTGGTAAAGGGGTATTAAGAAAAACAAAAAGGAGAGGATGATAGTAAGGCATGTTTCAAAGAAAAATAGGTGCATTGACTAAAAGAACTAGAAAATTTGGTAGAATAAGAAGAGGTTAGGGTTCAAGGGTTGGATAAGGTTATTTTAAATAAGCTCTTCAAAAATGAAATTGGAGGTTTTCTAGATTCATCCAATTAGTGTTAGCTTGTGAAGAAAGGGAGATAGTAAGTTTAGACGACGAGAAGGAGTAAGGCAATTTTAGTTACTTTAATTAATTTTTTTGATTAGGGTTGGGTTAAAGAGAAAACTATAAGTTATTGGTGGAGGGACATAAGGACCCAAAATGGATTTAAGAGATGAAGGAAGGACATGGATGGTTGTTTTGAGGTAATATGATGGAGGAGGGGGGATAACGACAAAGGATTTGGTAGAGCGATGGGTAGTGCCTCTCATTCCTTTAGAAGAGGATCGTTTAGGATGTATGGAGGTTGTACCAATATTTTTGGATTATGATTCTTGGAAGATATATCCTAGACCCTGTGTGCCTAGATGTTCTTTGACTTGGATGGGATCTAAAGTACCTTTCTCATGAAGGCCTAAACCTTTTCCTTGATAATGTATGTTCTCAAGCATGTGATCTATGGTAGGATGCTTATTCTTTTGGAAGCATGATGCGAGTCCATTAGCATATGGAGGAGGAAGGGTGGTGCATATACTTTGTTTTTCTTCTACAAGAAGACCACCATGGATGAGTGTAATGTTACCAAGGTGATATAAAAGTGGTGTTTGAGTGACAAGGCTAGGCAGTGATGGAGGATCATGCGATGGAGACGAGGGGATAACAACATCCTGATCAGGAGGAATGAGTGAGAAGGGATCGGGAGAGGGATTAGGTGGTATGACAAGATCTTGATTTATGGGAGTGGGTGATAAGGGCTCATGAGATGGGGTGATTGGTGTACATCATTTCAAAAGAGGTAATTGAAAACTTAACTGGGTTTTGCAAAGATGAAGATGTCCCTAGGAAGAAATCTATTTGGAACAAAGAGATTGAAACCCTAACTAGAATAAACAGAGATCAGAGAGCTCTAATGATCACAACAATCAAGAATCATGTTACGAAGTATATTGCACATGGAATAAAATATAAAATCTTCTACAGAAATCAAGAAGGAGTTACATTAGCTGGCCCAGTATACATTGCTCACAAAATGATAATTGAAGGTCAGGACTTTGACCTATGTGGGTTGTTAAAGGATCAAATCATGGAGAATGTTACACTGACAAAGGATTCAGACTATCCATTCAGGTTTGGCACTTTAATTATATGTCTGGTAATGTATTTCTTGAATTGGTTTCCAAAAATCGACAATGTAGTATGGAAATCAGACAAACCGGTATGCAATAAGATATACTCTTATTCTAAGAACTTGACAAATTGGGATTTGGAATTTGAAAATTTATGTAAGAATGTGCTTGTAAAGTGCAGACCATTCAATATTTCCCCTCCAGTAAGATCAATGGAAGTTGGTTCCTATTCTGGTAGCACTAACAGAGGACATTAAAGAGGATAGGAAATTATTGAATACAACCCTCTGGAAAGCAAAGTTCCCAGGATTGAGGGAAAAGGAAAGAAAATTATGGACATTTTGGATAAAGAATCTGATCAAGAACCTGAGAATCCACTAGAAAATGAATCTGGTCTAGAAAAATGTTGTGAGGAAGAAGAAGATCTGACAAAAGAAAAGCTACATCAGCTCATTCAAGGTGTAGGTGGCATGCAAAAAATTGCAAGGTTATGGTCAATTAGATGATCATATGATCAGGATTTAATTCTAGAAGTTTTAAATGCTCATGTTGAGCACTATAAGATAAGATTGGAAAGTCTGAAGGACATTCTACCTGAAGAGATGATTGAGTGTAGCAAAGAATCAATAGGCTCAGAGGTCAAAAGCAAAGAAGAAGGTGAAGTTGTCTCTCACCTGAAGGAACAATTCAAACTATCCCTTTCCAAGCTGAAGAAGAAAATGAATGAGTTGAGGCTATGCATTAACTCAGCCATAGGAATCTACAACTATTGCATCTATTGGCCCCATGCATTCAATAATTACAAGGAGAATTTGGATAAGATTGAAGCAGAATTGAATTACATTGGCAAAAACTTTAACATATCTCAAGATCCGGATGGCATCATCAGGAAAAGAATCTGGGAGCTACAGTCAGAACAAATAAAAATTCAACTCTCCAAGAATGTTCTTGTGGATAATTTTTGGAAGGTAAAGGATCTAATTGAATGCAGGATGGAGTGGATGGTGGAAATACTGAATAATGGTGAGAAACTGGAAGAAGCAATTACAATTCCCGAATCTCTCATTGAGATCATTAACAAGACTTCCAAAAATAATAGTTTGATCATTATTATTGGAATTACAATTGATGGTTGGAAGAAGGAAGAAGTTCCTATCGGAAGTGAAGAAAAACCATAAGATAATCTTCTAAAGTTAGCAATTAATTGTCTTCAATTTTTTGCAATTTTGATCAAAGGAGGAGAACTGTAAGAATATATGTGTTAAATTTTTGAAGCCTTGAGGATTTTGAACACATGTTTTGTCTCTTTTTGTCTTTTTGGCATATGGAATCCATGCTTTGTCATTGATGTCAAAGGGGGAGAGAATATAGTGAAAAATTCCCCATAGAGGAAGAAAAGAAAGCAGTATAGGAGGAGAGAATGCCTTATAAATCTCAGGGGGAGAAAGTGTAGTAAAAAGTTTGGCAGTGTACCTATAATGATTCTGACACTTAGTCATTTTTCACTAAGTGTTGCCATCAATGCCAAAGGGGGAAATTGTTGGCATATGGCTAGGGAGATTGATGGAATATGGCTTGTAAGTGTTGTCATTGATGGCAACCCAAGTCATGCAACTTAAGTCTTGCATCCAAATGTGCAACATAATTTTGGTTCCTACTGACATAATAGAATAAAAGAACAGGGAATCCGGTTAAAGGCATAAAATTTGATCTAAATACCTTACCAGACACATATTTTGGGTTGTGGATCTCTTAGGAAGGTCTGTTGATTTTTGTAGTATTTTGGTTTTGATGTGCACGCACTGGTAAGTGATCTAGAAGATACAGTGCACTAATTTTTTTATTATCTATGATAGAAAACCGACCCGACAAGGATATAAATCATGGATGTATAAGATGTAATTAATTATAATTCTTCAGGTTTGATTAAGTGTTATTTGGGTCCTCTCTTGGTCTTAACCAACTTAGGAGGACGCGCATAAAGATTTAGTGGTGGATCTGGCCGACAAGTTAAAAGTAACTTAATATTTTATAAAGTCAACTGATGGATGAATGAATCCTTGATTGCGGATATATATATAAGAGGTTGGTTTTTATCATTTAAGGATGAAAACATAAGGGTGTGTGTGTAGAAGTGTGAATTGTGAGATCCAATAGTGCAGTAGTGCAAATTTGATCATAAGTAATGCAAAGAATAGAAAAGAGCAGAATAGGGTAGAGCGAAGTGCAGAGTCAGAAAGCAGACCCAAAATCAGATCTATGAGCTTCATCGGAACTGTCACTTGGCATAAGTTGATGATACTATATTAGTTCACCTTTCAAATGGTTTTAATCTGAATTTTGTATGGCAGTAATCCTTTCTCTTGAGTAGTGAGCTCTAGGCAGTGTGCCTGAATGCAAGTGCATTCTCTTTTGTAAACAATTATATTTGAGTACTCAAATTATGGATTATCCTCCACTGTGGTTTTCCCCCTAACAGGTTTTCCATGCAAAATATGTGTCATGGTGTTATGAATGTTTACTTTGAATGCATACATATTTTCTTTAATGCAATCATCAAATGGTTTCAAGTTTTGAAGTGATGGAGTTTAAATATTATTGAACATTGATTCACCCCCCCTCTTAGTGTTCCCTTGAGTCCAACATTGCATGCATGAAATGACATTAAGACGCCACCATTTTCTTTGATAATATCCCTTCTTTACTGCCTTAGTCATAATCATAATGCCACTAAAAGGGAAAAATTGAGAGGTTATACGACATTGGTGTTACTATTGGTGAGAATTACAGGAAGCAGAAGATAAATTAGGTTTTCGGTTGAAAGATTAGAGGAAAGAATTCTTTGCAGAGGCATTTGACAGAGTGTGATTGGAGGCAATGGGAAGTTAGTTAATAAGAAGTGAACCAATAGTTCACCAGGTAATCCTATAGGATGCACTTTGTGAGCTTGAATTTTGGAATTGTGGTTGGCTAGATTACTTTCTGAAGCTAAATAGTTTTGATAACATTGCCTTAGAATTTGCACAAACATTTTCTTATGATGAGGCAAAGGTGAAAGGATTAAAATTTATAGCCACCAAAGAAAGGATTGTTGAAGTAATAGGTTTTCCTGTTGAAGGAGAACCCTACACTATTTCTAAGAATGCTCGATCAGCTAGAGCAGAATTCACTGAGCCTAGTGATCCTCCACTTGTTAGAGATAAACAAGGAACAAGAAGATTTTCTTTGCCAGAAACATGGAAGCAAGTTGATTATATTGTCAAATACATTACCTACAAAGGTCGCCAATCCTGTGCTCATTCTGTGCATTTCAAGCTTTTGAATCACATGAGACATGGTAGGAGGATGAATGTAGCAAACGTCATGTACAATCTTCTTGCAAACATGGCTATTGAGACACATAAAGGTAGGGAAAACTTTGTTTCCCATCATTGTTTGATTAAATTGCTGGTAGAAAAATCTTTGCAAGATGTGTCCAATATTTCATGGGATGAATTTTGAATATTAAAAAGTTCATATTGGAAAATGTGGGTCCAAGAGGTTGACCCCTAACTCATAGGGTTAGTGGGCATAAGGGGGTTATTAAATTCACTCCTGGAGCTTCAACTTTTGGGGAAATTCCTAGCACAAACCCTCCTGCAACAACCTGCAGTAGAAACTATTTCCTCTGAATCTGAGCATACAGATGAAGATAGTTCATCTTCGGACCCCAATGTCAATGTTTCCCCTAAAACCACAATTTTCACTAGGGCTACTATTCGAAAGGAGAAAAAAAAGAAGAGAAAAGTAGAAATTAGCAAAGGGAAGGTTAAGAAACAAAAACTAGAAAAGGTAAACCCTAGCCCTAGGAAGCAAAAAACTTAAGAAACTGAGCATCCTGCAACCACTAGGAAAAATAAGAGTCCAACAAAATCAAAATTGACTAAGTCTGCTAATGTTGTGCCTCTAAGAAGGAGCCATAGACTTAGAGAGAAACTTGAAATGAATGAGGAAACTCATGAGGAGTAGACAAATATAGGATTGGCAGAAATTGGTGTTGTTGCAGAGCAAGTTGAAATCATTGAATATCAAGAACTAGTGTGGGGGAAGATTATAGTAGGAAAGCACATATCCCCTATTTTTTCATGGGCATCAGTAGCTCTAGATTTATGGAAAGTAATGCAAGAGAAAGAAGAAGAATGGAAAAGAGAAAAACTCAAGCTATAGGAAGAGATCAATAAGAAAAATGAAGAAATTGAAGAGAAGAATGGTGAGATTACTGCATTAAAAGATAAGGTAAACAATGTGGTGACTCTAGTACCACAAATTATGGAATGTATGACTCTGCTAAGGGTGTATGCACTGCATCTAAGGGAGTGTCATATCACTTTTAAGTTGTCAAGGGTTATTTCCAATCTAAGCTCTTCCATTGAAAGCCCACAGGAATTTTTCCAAGTTTACCAGTCCTCTCCTCCCAAAGTTAAGAATTTGTTGTGTGAGTTGCATTTGCACAACTATGTTGTTCCCAATGACCATGAATTGAATCCATTTCTATATATTGGGGATGTTCACTTGAAGGAATTGATGTCATGGACTCAAAATGAAATCGGTTGGGGGAAAAAATTCAAATTATATAGAGAAAGAGAGATCCATACACCCTTTTATCTTAGAGTTGAATCAAGTAATCCTGAAGATATCTTCCACACATGGCATAGATTTCTTTATAGACCAACGTAAAAATAGAGGATCATGCAATTTAGGGAAGAATCGTACCTAGAATATGAATAGGTAGCTGCCACTATAGGAAGGACAGTATTGAGATATTTATCACAGAGATGGAATGACTTGCCAGATCAGTTAAAATAAGCTGAAACCCATTCCCTATAAAATTATTATGCAGCTTGCAAATGAAGCATTAGGTATATGCATCTTGGGAGAACGAAGCAACAATATTGGCTCCCATTAATATTTCAGTCACCTATTTTGTTATGGCCAGTACCATACCACATAGCCTATTGGTGTGATATAGAGGTAGAGAGGCCAATGTGGGGCTGACTAGAAAACAAGTAGAGGTTCTATTGGGATCCAAATTCAGAAACTCGTCAAGGGAAAACAAAAATTGTTGATTTTAGGGATTTAGTAAGGCAAATGAATTGAGTTCCCCCTGTTAGAGGACCAACAAATCATTAGGTTGGGGGGAGATGATGAGTCCAAATAATGACGCATATTTTTTAGGATTTATCATATGTTTTTTTATTATTACTATGGGTTTTAGCACCTGGTTACTAATACTTTCTATGTTATTTCCCTAAACTTATGAACTTTGAACATGAACTTATCCCTATAACTTTTGATAATATTAACTTGCTATGTGATATATCTATATTAATTTTAATGCGATTGGATGAATGTTATTCTAAGGTGATTATGGATATACAATTGTCTTGTGTACGCTAATGTCATAATGTAGGTTTAGATTAAGATGCAGATATAAATAAAGCTTGCAAGGTGGAAGAAGTTCATGCCAGCTGCCAGGTTGTTGAAGGAGTCAAATGGAGATGGAAATTGAAGAGGTCAATGGTTGGAAACTTCCAACTCGCGTGGAAGTGATAACTAAACTTTAAATGGCCATGTCTATTAGTTGAGTAGATTTAGGAGGTGTTGCTATGTTGGATCCTCGTTGAGGCAAGACTGATTTGACTAAATCTTGTGCATGCATAGCCTCCTTCCTATTTTTCATGCTTTCAATAAATGGCATCCTCCTAGTCTGTTGGATTCGACTGTCCAGTTAGTTAGAATATTTCCTTCTATAAATAATGATAAGATATTCCTCTTCACAAGGTTGGATGTTCTAATATTGTACTTTCATATTTAGTTTTAAGGAATACAGTCATGTTGTTGTTGTTATGTAACAATGTTTTCAATGAATAAAAATGATACTTTAATTTGTTGCATTTGAGTTAGTTTTGGGAAGACTCATTCAAGGGGAGCCACTTGGTGAGAATTCCATCCATTCAGTTCAGTAGTTACTTTTCTAATAAACACTTAGTTATATTCTTAGCAGTTGTCTATTATTGCAACCATTAGAACTTTGTTTTTTGTCTATTCCTATAGCCACAACAAACAGAGTAACTTCCTATTTGTTTGTCAAGACTTCTTTTTTTGTAATTCATTCCAGTTCAATTTAGTTGTTGATTTATTCTCAGTACTTTTGCTAGTTCCTTTCAAGAATTTTACTTTCAATACTATTTTCTCTCTAGTTATAGGATAAGGATGACTATAATTGAGTCCTAGTGCATAGATAGTGCTGACCCATTTCAAGTTCATGTCCCTAGGTTGATAATGAAATGAACCTTCATGATGAGAAAGATAACTACTTGGTGCATATATCTAATCTTTAAGTTATAGCTTTAAGGGCTTAGTTATTAAACCATTAGAGGAGGCCAACACTTGTGTTAAATTAGAAAATATATTGAAAGAAGGAACCTATATTATAGTTTACTTTGTTCATTACACATTATTAATCTAGGGCTCATTATTTATTTATTTTCCCTATAATTGAATATTATAAAATAACTTGAAGTGTGAAATAGGTGAATTGTATGCTAGTGTAATAGCCTACCCCAAATGGCATATAATTTTTTTATTTTCACCACTTCCAAGACAAGCACACTAAGTCATAAAATTTGTGTAGACTATTCTATTTTGGAATTTAATCTCATTAAATAGATAGAAGTGGCATTATACTATTGAAAATTTTCATTTCATATTGAATATCACCCATTCACTACTCCATATACATTAATACACTCAAAAAATGAATATTAAATGACATGGGATGAATATCTAACAAGAATATTAAGATTCAATAATTTACATATCTTGCAATACTTAAGCCATCCATTCATGTCAATAGTTAATGATTCTGACCTAAATTTAGGGTTGTAGGAGAATCATGTATTTTTTTCTAAAGACTCATAAGTGCAAACGACTACCACATTCGACTGCATATGTTTATTATCTTCAAGCATAGTTCTGACTATGTAATGGAGTTTCATGGCTTTATAAAGGTTCAATCACATATTAATATGGCTAATTTATTCTAGTCGTCCCAACCATATTTTTTGATTCTTCATCAACTACAGTCTTCGTATGCAGAGAACCGGTCAAAGAACATCGGACCGAAATGGTGATGACAACTTCTTTACCAATATAAATAGATTCAAGAATGTTTCGGTACTTCAATAATACCCAATTCTAATTTAAACAGGCAGTAGACTCCAAATTATTTACTAACCATACTTATTTTAATAATATGGAACTCATTCTTGATAAGACACGTAATACAATATGTGGGGGCACTGTCTTTCCCTTTGAACGTATGAAAAATAGAATGTTGAAACTATCAACCAAAGAATATAATACTATCATTTATATTTCTAATGAATAGTTTCGACACATCAAATGCTTTAGCTTCAATTTATATCACAACTGCACATTAAAGGATATGCTTCAGGAAAAACATGATGACTATTTGCCTTGCACCGGTGATCCTTCTATTCTCCATGTCTCATCATAGGCTTCATAAAAGATTTGAATTGTCAACTCTCCTTCGATTTCCTTCACCACTAATACTCAATTTTGTAGTTGTCTATGGGATAAATTGGCTTCATTGACATCACCAGATCAACAGTCTTCCTTGTCTCTTATTTTGATGAGATGTAACGAATTTCTTGGTTCTTATTTAATAAGTAACTAAACCTTTGACTCCTTTACTATGGCGGTTGCTCCAACCCCAAATCTTCAAATTCCTTTTACCGATTACCGATCTTTATTTGGTCCTTTATATAAGGCAATGGAAATCTGGGTGACACAATTAAAATCATGATTATTTCTGAGCTCTCTTACAAAATCTTGACTTCCTCAAAGTATTAAGAAATCACTCCCATGAGGGATACGACTCTACCAAGGTAAGTGACTGTGATGAAATCCTAGGTTAAACAACTATGAATTCCCAGGAGGCCACAAAATATACTTTAGATCAGTTATATAAATTTCTTGATACTTCCAAGCAGTGGTGGTATAAAATACAAGGTCTTTTAACAATCAATCTTAGCACGTCCCTCTTCACAAATATGATACGGTGAACTATACATAGAAATTGGTTTCTCAATATTCCACAAAATCCTTTATAAATAAAATGGGATGATCCAATAGGAATTCTAAAATTACCTGAATATTAAATGATTAATGTCACAGTTGTCTCTTAGAAGATTTAACCCCAATACTCCAGCACTCAATATAAATGGCTTCCAAAAATGAGGTGTCCAAACAACATACAACAATGATTTAAATTTTATGCATAAAGGCTATTATGAGAATATATATATATATATAAATACGATATCATCTTCATTAACTCTCAAACACAACAATGAATACACTTGAATAGAATCAAACCCACATATTATTCTACAAAATCATTGGCAGTTTTCTAAGAATAACATAACGAAGAATTCAATACTGTAACTTGGTAATTCATCGAACAAAAACATTTTGCAAATCTTAATATCTTGATGCCAAACTGAAAAATTCTGAAAAATTGTCTCTTCCAAAGATTTGCAAATTTCAACAAGTTTCTATTTGTTTAATATCCAAGCAAGAAAATTGACTATCTTCTCTAGCTATCAATCAAGGCATATCTTTCACTACTGAAGCCAATATTCTTTTAGAGGTCTCCCTACCTCATAAAGGCTATGAACTGCATTCACCAGCAAGAACTGGTTCCAAATTCCAAAATATAACCTCTTCAATTTTCTCCACAATAAAATTTATAACCTTTGCCTTGAACCTTGGTTTTCTGCTTTCCTAACTCTTCAAATTTCTTTTCTCTTTTAAGTTCCAAATTTGTGACTTAGTTTTGAATTTGCATTTAATAAGTCACTTAAATATAATATTATTTAATTAATAACATTTCCTTTTGAATTATTTGGAGGAAAATATTAACTAAAATAATATTATATTTCTCCATGAAGTCAAAAATGGGACATCACAATTCCTGCTGTCTCGAAGATTATTTGACCTCAAGCAATCTGCATCTGCAAGCCAAATTGAATACCAAGATCCCAAATTAGTCTTGGAGGTTGCCATGAACTTCTCCTGAAAATAGTGCCTGATATTGTTATCTCCATATTGCTCCTATCAAACATTTTGAAAATCAATTGAATGAAATCAATAAATTCATCTTCAACAATCATTGAATCCCAAGTGATACTAGGATTCCAAGTGATTTGCAAGAAAAAATCACCATGCAAACATTGCACTACTCTAATTAAAAGCATCTTATTTGCATGCCCAAACTTTATCAATACTTCCCGAAACTCCAAAGAGTACTCATCATGAAGATACTGAAACCAATACTATGGAACAAGAATTTCCAAAATAATTCAAGGAAATTCACTTCATCATCAAACTCTATTCTAAAGTTAGATGAGCTTGGAAAAACTGATGCATGAATAGAATCTGACAAAATCCTCACAATCAACTGTAACAATGATTGTAAAAACTCACTAACAAACAACCAACCAGCTCTATCCAATAGACTTACCCAATCAATTATGTGTTGTTGGTCGGGAATGAGAACCTCATTTATATGCATACCTTGACTTTTTGTTTCATGTAGAGTGAATGGGAAATTGACAACAACAACATTATCACAATCCATATCTTGTATAAACACTTCACTACTAGAAGATGTATCTAAATTCTACCCTTCATCACTCGCATCTGGAAGAATTCATTCATCTAACTCAAAAAATATATTTTCATAGAACACATTTGCACCAACTTCAAATAAGGGATTATCAAAAATATGAAAATCATGCCGATGGAAATTTGAATTGTCTGTTCTTTCAAGAAAATAATCCAAGTCATAATTCTCTTGTATGAAATCAAGCTCTTCAATAACTTCTTTAATTTCTTCAACTCTTTTTTTGTTTTCTTGTTCCTTGAAATAGTGAGCAGCTGAGAGTTATTTTTCACCTTCTCTTAAGGCCTCTTGAATATGAAGAAATTTAGCTTTTGTTTGTTGGTTCAATTCCAAAGCCTCATCAACAACTTTAGCAGCCGTGTCTCTATCATGAACTACATGCAAACAATCTACCTATTTCTTCCATGACATTATTGATTGATTTCAAATCAGCAAAGGAAATGTTACACACACCTTGATTCCTTGGCACATTATAAATCAGATTTTCCACATATCTAGGTGTGTCATTAAGTTTGGACAAAACTTAAACTTCCTTTTTAGCAGTTAACAAATTTTTATTCCTCCATTCATTTCCTCGCAGTGTTGATGAATTGCTTCTATGGGGTAAGAAGAAATCAGAAATTATATCAGTTGTGCTCCTCAAATTGTCACACATTTATTGCACTTTTTTACTCATTTCATTAATGGTACTCTCAAGATCACTAGCTCTTTGCTTCAAATTGGTTTCAAGCAAAGAGAGATCAGATTTGTGGCCACTAGAAACAACTTCCTTAGTGTCTTCATCAATGCATGACTCTTGAGAAATAATCCAATCAACATTAGTGGTGGAAGAAATTCCAGCTTCTTCCTTCAGAGGTTTGGTTTGGAATTCAAACCAAAATCCACCTAAATTGTCGAGATGAAGAAGCAATTTGCTAGTTGATCAAAAATCAACATCAATAGACATATTTATAGTCTCCATTGGTTTTGCACTTATGGCTTCATCTCGAGTCTCCATATAAAGTGTTGTCTCATTAAACTCTTCTGTAGGATGCATAGACAAATGAATGTCTAAAGGTATCTCCTATGAATCTGATATAGAATCAATAGTAAACAAATTTTATTCAAGTCTTTAGCAATAGAGTTCTTCTCATTTATCTGCATTGCCTTCTTCAAGTGAGGTTTCAATTTTCCTTCACATTGATTGAATGCTCTATTGACCATCTCATAAGCAGTTGAAGAAGTGTCATGTTTTTTCTTCAAAATAACCAATAACAAAGTTATGATAGGTTGAAAAATAACATCACTTTCATTGACAATTTGAACCATAATTGTTTGCATGGTTGCCATAATATCATTATTACATTCTTCTTTGATTGTAGCAAGGAAATAGAGAAACATTTGGTGAACCAAATCATTCAATTCAAAGTCAAGCATAAGGTTACTCAATCTGATATTTGAAAAAAAAATTGAGTATTGCAACCCTTCTAGAAAAGTGAAGACTTTTGATATCGCCCAAGTCTTAGCTATCAAATAACAATTGTAATACCTCTTTTATTGTAGCATCATCATAAGGAACTTTAGGTGCCAATATCCTTAAGACTTCACTCAAATAGGCAGTAACCAAAATTCTTATCTCATCATCTATATGTCTCAACCACCTGTGCTGACCCAAAGAATGTTGCAAGGTGTCACCCTTGGTCTACTTGGCATGGGCCAGCGCGATGGTCAAGCTTTGTGACATGGTTTAACCACCTCTTGTAGATCTTGGATCTTTTATAAATCCAACGGTTGTATTGGGAATTAATAGGTCAATCTTTTGGTGCAATGACAACCATCTTTGCAACAATTGGTATTAGAGCTGAGGTCACAAGATCGAACCCCTCATTTGTGCTGTGGGTGATTGTTGCAAGGTGTCACCCTTGGTCTCCTCGGTATGGGCCAGCACGACGCTCGGGCTTCGTGACATGGATTAATTTCCTCTTGTGGATCTTGGATCTTGTATAAATCTAGCGGTTGTATCGAGCATTAACAGGCCGATCTTTTGGTGCAACGACAACCATCTTTGCAACAAATAAGTCACTATTGGAACATGAATTATATGCAAAAAATCTCACGGTGACTGCTCAAAAAAGATCAAACACTCCTCTACTCTCTTCAATGTGTCCAAAACATCATTCCTTGATTGACATAATCTACTGAGCTTACTACTCGATTCATAGAGTAATCTGGCCAACCCTTTTCTCTCTTCAATTGCCATGCTACCAACTAAAATTTTAAACTTTGAACTACCGAACAAGATGGTGGGATTTTTCTGAGCTTTGATACCAATGTAATAGCCTTCCCCAAATGGCATATAATTTTTTTGTTTCCACCGCTTCCAAGACAAGCACACTAAGTCATATAGTTTGTGTAGACTATTTTGTTTTAGCATTTAATCTCATTAAATAGATAGAAGAAGTGGCATTATATTATTGCAAATTCTCATTTCATATTGAATATCACCCATTCAATACTCCATATACATTAATCCACTCAAAAAATGAATATTAAATGACATAGGATAAATATCTAACAAGAATATTAAGATTCAATAATTACATATCCTATGATACTTAAGCCATCCATTCATGTCAATAGTTAATGATTTTGACCTAAAAATGACTGTAGGAGAATCATGTAATTTTTTCTAAAGACTCATAAGTGCAGACTAGTGCCACATTTGACTGCACACATTTAGTATCTTCAAGCATAGTTTGCATTGTGTAATGTAGTTTCATGACTTTATAAAGGTTTAGTCACATATTAATATGGCCAATTTATTTTGGTTGTCCCAACCATATTTTCAATTCTTCATTAGCTACACTCTTCCTATGCAGAGACCCGATCAAAGAACATGGGACCAAAATGGTGATGACGACTTCTTTACCAATATAAATAGCTTCAAGAATGCTTCAGTACTTTAATAATTCCCAATTCCAATTTAAACAGGCGACAGAATCCAAATTACTTACCAACCACTTATTTTAACAATATGGAACTCATTCTTGAGAAGACATGTAATATGTAGTGCCCCTCCATTCTCACTTTGGATGTGCAGGTACTCTAGCTAAGGAACCTGAAGATGAAGGTAAAATAATAGGGATATCTAGGGTATGCGTTAATTATGTTAGACAGCTGATGTTGTACATTATGAACTTATGGACTATGTGTGTTCATACATGTTCGCTACTAGGATGCAAGCTATGGGAATATTTAGGAATTTCATATGATTCTGACATATTATTATCATGATGATATGATATTATGATTTTTTATTATGATTATATTTATTATCACGAAGAGGTACTAACTTGTGTTCAAGTGTTGTGGTTACAGATGGAACATGAGCTTCTATTAGTACATTTGTAGGTATGATGCATATTGTTATGTTATTATCATGATGTAGAGATTTATTTGGATAGCTAGGTGATGTAGTAGTATGTTGTTAGGATAGGTAGAAAGGGAGGCATCATACCTTTGGACATATGGGGGACATACGTGAATGAGGTATGATTGCTAGAATTCTTTTCCCAATGCTTCGACTATTATGAATATGTGCTCTAACTTGTATGCTTGAGTGAACAGGTACTAGGCTACGTCTCCACCTAAATTAGTAGGTCTAAGCGTGCCTCTAATCCCATTGTGGTTGAGGAGATAACATCTAGGCCCAAGTTATACCCTAACCCTAGCCATTTTCCCCAATTAGAGACAATTGATTCAGTGTGTGACCACCTTTCTGGGTTGTCATGGGACATGCCCGATCTCCTATACCCTATGGTTGGAGTGTTACACTTGTGTGAATGTTTTTTTTTAGGTTATGGGATTTTGTGACTCCAATGTCTAGCTTTGAGTATCGATTCAGTTCAAATGGTGCTAAGTCCTTTGGTAACTTAGGTTAGTCACTGTTGTGATCATTCTCATTATTTATGTTTTGATGTGAAGGTCTCCTTTTAGTAAGAAATTATTTTGTGGTTTATGCTTAGTCTTTGATTGTGACCTATTTAAGTGAAGTTAGTTTCTAGGTTGGATATGTCGATGGTAACTATAATTGTCATGTGTGTGTTAAAGTGCGATTTAATGTTATTATATATATGTATATATATTGCTATGGTTATTCTTTGGTGTGAGTGAATATTGGTTATTAATATTATTATGATTATATGTGTGAAGGAGGTGATTTAATATTGTCATGGGTTTGCACCAATAAGGTATTATGTTAATGTGCATAGACTATTATGTGTTATAATGTCACTATGTATGTCATTATTATTGGTGCGAGGGGATATTGGATTATTAATATTATTATTTATGTAAGGGTATTATTTACAATGGCTAAGTGTTAATATTAATTAGTTGTTATGTTAGTATATGCATATCATTATGTTCATTATTGTTGCTTGTTATGTTTATTATCATTATGTTATTGTTTATTGATTTTGGAAAAAAGGACCATTTGATTAGTTAATTGTGGTTTGTTGAATAATGTTCATTTTATTGAGAAATGGAATTAAAAATTAATTAGTGGTTATTTGATTGAAAAGGAATTTGGAATTGGAATTTATTTATCAATTAATTATTTTTGAAACTTCTCGTTTGAGTGGAAGATAAAAAAAAGGATGTATTAAATACACATCAGATTTTAAGAAGAAGATAGAAGAGTAAAGTAATGAAGATATAAAAAGATCTATCAACAGTGTAAGAAAAATAAAAATAAAAATTAGAAAGGTTTGGAATTACTTTCCAAAAGGCAGCAATCATGTCAAAAGGTTGTGTCTTTTCTAATGAATGTCTCTTTACAAAAAGATACATCTTCTCATTTGAATGTGAAGATATAAAAAGAGAAAGAATGAGATATGTGTAAAAGAAAAGGAGAGGTGTGAGAAAAAGAGATACATCATACAAACACAATAATATTTTATTAAGAGAATATAGAAGATCATTCAAGCCAAATTTGTAAGGATTTAAGGTAGATTTGTTAGTGAAAGACATCATTACTCAAATGGTTGTATCCATTTCAAAGGGTTGCATCCATTCATCGAATCATTAAAGATTTAAAGGCAAGTGGAGAAGTTGTGTGTGGAAAGGGGAATTGGGATGTAATATTTGTGATATCGTGAAAAAGGAATTTTTCTTGGTGTGAGAGTTGTTGCAATTTGGGGGTTTTGAAAGTTGAAAGAATTGTGATGAATTTTGATATTTTGGTGAGATTTCAAGCGATTTGAGATGGGATTTGAAAAGGGTGGTTTGGATTTTTGGTTGTGAATTCATGGGAATTCATTGTTGTTGGTTTGAATGGATATTTTGGCTTTTGATCATGGTTCTTGATTGGTGGTTTAAGCTTGGGGGATTTTTTTAGGGTTTCAACTTCTTTTTCATCATTGTTTTTTGAATTTGAGGAAAGAAATTTCTTGATTTTGTTAATTTATGCATTTAAGATTTATAGGCATTTGAAAAGGGTTAAATTAATTTAGGTTTTATTACTTTTGATAATTTGGAAAAGATATGGTTGTTGGGTTTCTCATTTTGTCATTTGATTGTAATCAAGTGTGTCGAAAAGAGGGTTTTAAGGGAGCCATTTGATTGTTTTGAGTTTTGTGAATTTTTGAGTCATTTTTGGTCAATTATACTCATTTTTCTGATTAGTCGAGGGTCAAATCTGAAATGGGTTTTCAACATTTTTTGATTTTGAGTTGATTTGACTATTTTATGGGTGGCAAACTTGATTGTTGTCAAGAGGGATTTAGTTCAATTCCAAAGGTTGTATAGAAGGATATAGCTCTGTCCTTTGATCTGTATTCTGTTTTACCAGCTATGCTTGAATGTGTTTACTATCTGTATGTTGGAAATCCCTTCCTATTTATGAAATCTTGTGTTGGCACTTATGCACTATGTAAGGATCAATTGTACCAAGGTTATGCATTACTACTCCTGATTATGAATTGGTGAGAAAGAGAAATTAAAGTTGGCTATCATGTTATAAGATTGTGCAAATGATGTAATGTGCTTCATTTTATGTGTTGTGGTATAATGATCAACTTTTGGGTTTCCTATATGTTTGTGTTATGTGTTGGGCCTTTGGAAGTATCTGAAAGTCTTTGTGAAAGTCCTTGTGATTTTTGGTTGATTCTTGTTTTAGGTAGTCTCATTTGGATGTTTAGTGTTAGCCACTTGTTGTTGTTTTTTCTTGCTTGTGTGTGGGGCCTAGTGTTGTCTCCTAGCATGAAGGGAGTGGGCCTCAAGGTTCCACGTGGTAGGGTGATATTTTCCAACCATCCATTCGGGTTTAGGTGGTGCATTTCGTGTGCAACATGGAGAGCCTTTCCTTCCACTTCATTTCAGAGCTGGTTTTATGGTGCAAACGATATTTGCAAGAAAATTGTGTCCAATATGTATTTTATATACATGTACCTCTTAGATGAATGAGTCTTGTACATTGTAGCATTCTTGTAAAAGAAATGTAAATGAATTGATTTAATCTTGAAGATATATTTATTGTTGTTTATTATGTAATGGATAGGTTACCGTAGGAATATTGTATTTATGATGCATATGAACTTAATTTAGTAGTAGATGTGATATATCTTTATGTACCTATTTCATGGAGCTGATTTGGATTAGGTTCATATTAGCATAGTGTTAGATGAGGTTTAATCATAATTAAGTTATGTTATCATATGCAATTTGATGTATGAGATTCAATTTACATTCAAATAATTGACTGGATGTGTTCTTAGTGTATCATATATCTTTCTATAGGTTTAGTTAATGTAGATGTGTCATAATAGCGACGTTAGGGGACCATGGTGGATAGGTGTGTAAGTGGGCTATGATTAATGTTGCTTTTAGGTCATAATGTGATTATGATATGATGTTAATGTAATGATGTTATCCATGTTAATTTATTAAGTTGCATTAGTTAGTGCCACTTTAGTTTTCAAAAAAAATATATTATTGGCATGATGTTTGAGGTCTTTTGTGTTAATCCACTGGGTCCATTAACAGGGTGTTACATAATACAATAGGTGGCGGCACTGTCTTTCCCTTTGAAGGTATGCAAAATAGAATGTTGAAACTATCGGCCAAAGAATATAATGCTAACATTTATATTTCGAATGAATAGTTTTTGTAGACACATAAAATTGACCTAGGCCTGCAAGCTTTATTTTTTCTCCATACTTCTTCTCAACATAATTAAAATATTTAATTATGTCCTATGGTCCAAATTCGACTATTAAATAAAAAATTCTCAATTATTTAATTAATTCATATCTTTTATTCCTCCTGGCTATTTAAATAAATAAATTACATTTATTTTATTTAAATATGTTGCTAATTTCTTATGTCCCTCTATAATTACATAAATTCCTAAATTTATTTAATTATTATTTTTCCACTATCTCTTCCTGATTATTTAAATAAATAAGTTTTATTTATTTACTTAAATATATCATTAATTTCTTATGTTTCCTTATAATTAAATAAATTCTTATAATTTATTTAATTATTGTCCACCTCAACTTTTCTTCTAATTTTAAATAAAATCATTTATTTAAAATTCCCCACTTTCTATTTTCTCACTAAGTAAATAATTAAAAATCATTATTTACTATCACATGGCCCCAAACTTTTGAATTAAATTAATTTTTAATTCAAAAGGTCAACTCAACCTCTTAAATCAAATAATTTTAAATTTCTATTTTGATTCTCCACTTGCCTCTTTTTATGTGCCCATTATCTTCTTGTTACATACATTCTTGTCCATTGATTTGATTTTTCTAAAATCAAATCTCATCCCTTCATTTCAAAATTTACCCTAATGTTTCCCTAACCCTAGTTGTTGGTTGCCACATTTAATTTCGGCCTTTGATCTTAGGCCTTTGTCAACTTTCAATCTTGGCCATTCATTCGAAATTGACTTTTCTATAAAAAGGCAATGTCAACCTCATTTTGTCACTTGATATCTCTTGACTTCATGCTTGGATATCTTGACTTCATGATTTCTTGTTGCAGACTTTAGGCTTAGATTTGCTTCATACTTGCTACTTGCTAGTGTTGAATAGTAGAATCCTTCAATATTTTCTTAGGGTTTTGGCAGAAACTAATAGTTTCTCATCAACATCTGAGGGAAAACATCATTTTTGTAGCAAATGGAGAACGGAAATGAAGGTCAATCATGGTGGGCATGAAGGCTGTTTGGTAAAATCTCCCTTTGTTTTATGCTATTTCCTCCTTTGTACTTCATTGTTTAGCTAGGGTTTTGATTATGCATTTGTTTTCATGCTAACCTAACTTTTTGCCTTAATTACATTGGTGAACCTGACATTTTTGTAGATTTCCATACGATTTTTTGTCTTTTTTTGTAGGTATAGGTACAAAACACCGCAGGCATAACCTTTTGAGCCACATATGATGCGTCACAACACATCTGCATACGAGAATGATGCATCTGCAATACCGAGCCACATTTGACATCGTGAACGACACATTTGCTCTATTGAAACACATCTGCTAGATCGAACGACACATCTACTTTTGCAACAAATCTGATAGGTAGAACGACACATTTTCCTATTATAGGTTTGCTCTCAGTTTTTTGCATCATTTTCTAGATTTTCTCTTTTTAGTTTGATTAGGTTAGGGATTTTCGGTTACTGATTTGTTGTTGGCAACATGTGGCGAGCTGGAAGGAGATACTAACCCTTGTTTGTTGATGATTTTTCTTTTTCAATCCTAAAGCGAACAAACAAACAAACAATCACAACTACAACTTACATTCACATTTCATGGTTTAAAATGAACATGTATTCACTCATGGGCTTAAAATGAACACAACTTGCATTGAAACTCATCAAGGCTAAAATTTACTTGCATGCTCATAGCATTGGTTTAAAAAAAGAACATTTTGCTTGTCTCATAATAATCTTGGGTTTAAAATGAAGAAGTGTTTGATGTGTCTTGTGGTATACTGATAATTCCTTAGTGTGTATGCAATTCTCTTGCAACTTGTTGCAATCTTGAGAAAAAAAAACACTTAGGGGTTGTTACTTTGCCACCCACATATTTCAATTTGGGCATTAAAATGAACAAACTTATGAGTGTGGGTTTAAAAATTTGTGTATGCAATCTCCTTGCACCTTAGTGTGATCTTGGATGACTAAAAAAAATGTTCTCAATTTTCTTTTGTTTAAACCTTAGAGGGGCCTACCTCGAAAGAGGGAATGATTCTAACCAGTTTTTCACTTGGGCTGGTATATAAAAGGATGAGACTAAACTGTCAAGTCCTCATGGTATGTAGTCCTTAGTCGTGCAGTGTCATTCGAAATAGGGTACCTAACTTTTCTTTTAAAGGTATAAGAGCTCCTAGTAGAGTGATTAAAACCTTAAGTGGCTTGTTGGATTCTCACTAGGTTTCATGTCCCCAAGTATTCACTAAAACCCTCTACTTGCTGGTGCAAGAGGTCTAACCTCTCAAGCCGTCCCAAAATTTCACAGTTCTTAGTAGAGATGAAGAATTTGTCATGGGAGATTCATGAGAACTCGAAGCTTTGTTGACCCAAGATGTGAGTGTCATGTAAGGGGGAGCTAGTGTGGCCAAGCTTCTAAGTCATCCACTAAGAATAAGTGTGGTTGGTTTATCCTAGTGGGAATCTAGTGAACATAGTCCTTGCCATCCCTAGGATTCATGCTTGTCTTCAATGTGCTTGTTTCAAACAATTCAAGACAAAATCATGTGCTTTCCAAGTGTTTTCTAAATCAATGAACACATAAAATATCCTTTTAGAAATTTAGAAAATCACATTCAAAATGAAGCAACTTCAAAAATTTATCAAAATTGCAAGAAAACTAGACTTGTTCAAATTGCGACTCAATTGATATCTTACATAATGCATTTTATTTATTAAAACACAATTGCTGCCTGAAATAATGTATTTTCTTTATTGCAGCGCAATTGTTTCCTGAAATAATGCATTTGCTTCATTGTAACATAATTGTTGCTTTAAACAATGCATTTGCTCTACTGCAATGTAATTGCTGCCTTAAATAACACATTTGCTTTATTGCAATGCAATTGTTGCCTTAAACAATGTATTTTATTTATTGCAACATAATTGCTACCTGAAACAATGCTTTTTCTTTATTGCAATGTAATTTCTACTTGAAACAACGCATTTGCTTCATTGCAACACAATTGTTTCCTTAAACAACACATTTGCTTCATTACAACACAATTGTTGCCTTAAACAACACATTTTCTCTACTGCAACACAATTGCTGCCTTAAACAATGCATTTTCTTTATTGCTATGCAATTACTGCCTTAAACAACATATTTGATTTATTGCAACACAATTGCTTCCTGGAACAACACTTTTTCTTTATTGCAATGCAATTGCTGCCTGAAACAACACATATACCTTATTGCAACACAATTGACTACATCATAAATCGCACTTGCTAGCCACCCAAAGAAACAAAATAGTTTAGGTTGCATACCTTAGGCTTAAGTAAGACCTTTACATTGTCATTCTCTAGACTTCACTATCATGTCTTCAATTCACCATGATATGCTTGCTAGTCAAGTTGAATACTAGTTACTCTGTAATGGTCAATACCAACAAGTCATAGACTTGAAAAGATAATTCATCCAATCCAAATACCAATGCCCTTCCTACCAACAGTCCATAAGTCCTAGTCATTCAACTATCTACCCTCACTATCAAGACTCACTTAACACAAGCCATACCATTTATACACAAAAAAAATCCATTTATCACCCTTATCCTAACTTTGACAAGGGAAATCAACCATCCACTAATCCCTTCCAAGCCTCCACGCCCTATCCTAGTCCTTCATCCACTTATCATTTTCAAGCCACTCCATCCCAACACACATTTAGTCATGAAAATTATATCCTTCTCTAAAGTCACATTCTATTGTCTAAATTTGAGGATATATGTCAAGATGAAAACCCAAAGCATGCCATAACATCACCTTCATGTCAAGATGAAAGTAGTCCATCCCATGACCCTATCTTTAAGTCCATTCAAGAAGTCCTTCTAGATAATCATGGCCTCCAACATACACCTATCCTTGATCAAGATTACATTCCCAATCATGTCATCCAAGACCAAGACACTACCATTAATCATGTCATCCTTAACCAAGACACTATTGATTAAGAAGTCCAAAATGATCCACTCCTTGACCTTCATGCCATTCATGATAAAACACTTGAAGACAACCATATCCAAGCTCCAAATATTGACACTTCCAAAAATGAGACACTTGCCTCCATGGGACACATAGATGATCCACCTCTAGAATAAGAGTCTCTTATTCTAGACATATTCATAAATGATCAAGCTATAGTTGAATTCACTAGACTCTATGACACTGACCATAAATATGGGTTCGACATCGACTTGGAAGCACCAATCAAAATCATTTGAATCTAATATGTTACAAAATCAGACCAAAGTTGTTAATCAAAAATCTATCCCATATGTCAATGAAGCTATGACATCTTATCAACTAGGATCATCTATCTTTGTCAGAGTAGGCTTTCTTATAGATGCAAAAATTTTGAGTAAAGGTTTTCGACTAAATAATGATGGGTTAGCATCTTGCTTCCAAAATGATAAATATCCCATCGCAAACATAATTTGTTAGAACATGCATTATCAAGGAAAAGGACTAGGCCTACACAAGCAAGGAATTCTAGAACCAGTACAGTTAAAGGAAAATTTTAGACATCATGGTTTTGGCTATTCTTCAATCAGCAAATCAAATTATGTTAGAGGTCTCTCCTTGATATTGGGGGCAACTTTATCTGATAAAAACATCAAAAAGGGTGTCATGAGTAGTCCTTGTCATAAGGTTTTTGCCAACACCCCTTCCATCCACACCATAAACTGTCATTCCAACATGAATAAACCTTCCATTTGGAACCAACAAAAAGAAAACTATTACAAATCCAAAGTTCAAAATCAAAGGTCAAATGCCATTGAATCAATGAAAAATCCAAGTGGACAAATGAAGTTAAAATGGATCCGAAAGAAAAATGGATCAAGCAAAGAAAATATTCCAAATCCAAAAGTCAATCAAAATGTGGAGCCACAATAAAAGATGACTCCCACATATAATAAATTTCCACCTCCTTCAAAATGGTCATCGAGCAAGACATATAAAAGTGTTGGTTCCAAACACTATCTTAATCAAAATTCCCAACTCTACCATCCAACACCCAAAGTTTGGAAAAGGAAAATTGTTACATCCAAACGTCCAAACAATCCCTCCATGCCTACCATCATACGTCATAATCCTACATCTTGCTTAAATCCCAAAAATACCATGTAACAAATTCGTCACATCTTGGTAGCAACTCTTTATCATAAGGACTCACATGGCACTCTATCGTGATGTGTGTATTTTGATAAGGCCAAATCTAGTATGAGAAAAGATCACAATGACATTAATCAGTTGTATGCAAGCGCTATGATCTTGACAAGTCAAATGCTTTTTAAAGGTCATTATTAGCATGTCATGGCACCAGTCACTACATTAGCACCATTGAAGGATTTAGAACAACCAGTGATCATCTAAAGCATCAAGGTCATCCAAAAATATCAAAAATAAAATAAATAAACAAAAATAGTAAAGAGAAAAATTTTGTCCAATAGTGAAAACCATTATTATGGCACTTTGGATAAGTACTATGATGAAAACCTGGAAAACAGGCGTCATGTGTAAGGGAAATTATCTATGTGGACTTTTACACTTGGAGGCAAGTTGTCTCATTTCTCATACTCTTCCCATGAAATTTTCTTATGACATTTCCATCCATCCATTTAATCCATATCATTCCCATTCATATTCCCACCTACTTTTATCTCCATAAGGATTGGAGACAAACATAAATCATGCTTTGGGAGAACTCTTTCCATGTCTATCTTTTGACCATATACTATTCATGAAACATCATGTCATTTCCTTCATAGCATTATCTAAACCCATATATTTGATAAAACTAATTATTCCTATGCAACATAGTCCTTAAAGATCATATGGAAATTCCTCCAGTCTCATGTCTCATATCTTTTACCAAAGTCACCTATCATCCTTTCATGTTTGTCGCCTATCTTGGTTTTCCCATGTCAAACGGTCTAAGGATACTCCATCATCCCATTTAGCTCTGAAAATATTTCATTCCAAATACAACGAGTCTAATTCATGCAATCTTGCTATGTAACCTAGCACATCATCCAAAACGTTCCTTGGATTTGTTCCTAGCCTTGCTACAAACCTTGATCCTTTAGTTGCATTACATCATCCTCATGTTTTTTCGGGATATGTCCTTCCCACGTCAAACAACATCATCATCATCATCACCTGCCAATTGGTATTCAACTCGAGTAGGGGCACAATCATGTTTGTTCTTGGATTCTTGTGTGTGGGAATCATTCACATGCATTTGTCTCGATCCTCTTAAAACATTTCGAAAAGATAAAAAAAATCTTAAAACATTTCAAAAAGACAAAAAAATCATAGAGCTCAAAAAATCCAAAAAAATCAAAACATGTAAAAAATCCAAAAAAAAATCATAAATGTCAAAAAGCCAAAAAAATTTAAAATATCCAAAAAACACAAAAACACCCAAATAACTCTCAAAAAATCCCAAAGCAGAGTCAACATTCATCACGTCAGTCAAATAGGCTAGACATAGTCAAACTCGAATACAAGATAGTCATTTGCACATCAATGTTCAAATCGTGAACCAACAAACAACATAGTCCAATCAGTCATTAAGTCAAAATCAGTCAAATTGCCAAAACAATGTCAATATCATCACTTTATGGTCCCCTCCAAGGTGTGTCCTTCTTGGACTTAGACATCGTCAAAATGTCATTTGCCTTTTCAGGATGTGTCCTTCTTGACGATAGGCATCGTCCAACTGTCAAAACCTTCAAACTGTCAAGCAATCAACCTTCGACAAACAAATATTGGCAAACATATTGAATGGTTTTTTTGGTCTATTTTTTCGTATCTTTTTATTTTTTTATCTCTTGGTCATGTTACTAGCTACCTCGAGGATGTCCCATGAAGGATTTAGAGGTGCGATGACATCTCATGACCTATTTTTTCTTTGATTGATGTTTGTGGATTGTCTTGGCAAAAAGACTATGGCAACTTGGCCTTTAGTATGAGCTAGGACATTCCTTGTCTATGAATGTTTTCTTTGCAAGTGGATGAATTTGCACACCTCGGTCTATCTCATACCATGGTTTTTGTTGTCCATTTGTATCATTTTAATGCCCAATTATGGTTAATGCAACACCTATTGTAAGGAAAAGCAGAGGTGTGAAATGCTTTCTTAACGCTAAAACCATAGAGGAGACATGCAAAGACCAGTTTTAAAACATTAAAACACTTAAGATGAACACATACAAGGTAACCAGAGTAACATAAATAAAATGATCTCAGAGATAACACCAGATTTTACGTGGGAAAACCCTTTCGAGAAAAAACCCACCACACCAAAAGAAAGACACTTTGTATTATAGTAAGCAGACGATTACATACAAAGTTACAGTCCTCACTTTCTAATAGTTAGCTCACAGAAGCACTTGAGTTTTCATGCACTCACTGTTACAATGCTATTTTGGCATACAATGAATACAATACTCATTAACACCTCATTTTCAGTATTCTATTGCTCTTCTACAAATCTCTCTCATGACTACTAGTCAAGATTGACTATTACAAGTCTCTATACAACCACCAATTAGGGTGCATTAAATTCAGTTCTTCACTGACACGTCAAAACAATCTCGGATTGGATCCACCTGCAATCCTGCATTGAGCCACCCCTGCAATAAATTCATTGCAGAGAAAATACAACTCAGGCTCTACCAATCACCAAAATCCGATCACAAAAGACTGCATAATAATTCGCTTTTCACCAATCTAGCTTCCAGCAATAAATGTTGTTTTGCAACAACGGTGCAAAAATAATCGATGAGAAATTGCCACGTGTCGCACTGCTATTTGTTCCGTCGCTTGACCGAGGAGTGGTCGGTCAACAAACCCCGTGGTCCGAGATCCCTTCACTATCACTAACTATTGCATCACATTCCGAGCCGAAAATAATCCGCTATCACCAAAACATTGACCGCCAGCTCTATCGGGTCCCACAAGCCACGTGTCCACTGCTCAAAAGGTTTCGAGGCTTCCAGGAGGGAATCTCTAAGATTCCCATGAGCCCGCTCGGAACGAGCTTCCGAGGATGCCACGTGTCCACCGCTCGTGCACTCTACTTGGCCTATGTGGAGGCCACTGGAGCTCCTTCGAGGAATCTCTAGCGACATCTGCTAGATTCTCCAGGGAACTCTCGAGGTGCAGACAAGTGTCCACGGTCAGACAAAAAATTTGCATAAAGCAACTTGGGGCCCACCATCACTTCGTTGCGCTCACCACTTTGATAAGCCACCACGCATCATGCGCACAGGAAATTTTGCTCAACGAAAGGGTTAACAACGGTACTTGCCGTCGGATGCCACAGAAAGCAGCCAACACCATCGAATGAAGCCAATATCAGCTATTGATGCAAGGCATCGGCACATCGGTGAGACAGAGAATTTCCTTCCGTCAATAGATGACTGCTGTACCAATAAAGTCGAGGCTAGCAAAAAATCTGCCAACTCCACACCCATCGGCCCATTGCTGTGACAACCCTCAAAGTCTCGCTGATCAGACTAAGTCTCAGGGACCAAAGGGTCAAGCTGACCAAATGAGAACACCACAGTAAAGTGATAAGGGCATAAATTCATCAAGATTCTCTTAGAGGTCCAAGCCAATAAATTGAGGCACATTTTCCAACAAAATCCCACTTGATGAAGACTTATTGGCTTCCTCCAGACTTCGAATTTATTTACGATCATAGGCCCCAAGGCCCATCAAACTTGCGCACCATCTAAACTTGTTTGTGCTTACTGGCTTTGTCAATGCATCGACAACATTCTTCAGAGTATCCACTTTCTCTAAAGAGACCTTTCCTTCCTCCACCATATCTCTCACGAAGTGATACTCCACATCAATATGCTTCATCTTGGCATGGAAAGTTGGGATTTTCGCCAAACAAATGGCACTTTGACTATCACAGAAAATAGTGATCTACCTTGCATTAAAACCAATATTAGAATATAAGTGGCTGAGCCAAAAAAATTATTTGTTGGTGTGAGTTGCTACCATGTATTATGCCTCGATCGTGGACAAAGTGACTATAGCCGGTCACTTGCTCATCCAACTAATTGCATCACCATTTAACATGAAAGTGTATCTACTAGTGGATCTTCTGACTATCAATGTCCCCTGCCCAATCAGAGTCCACATATCCACGAATGTTGAGAGTTCTCTGTGATGCAACCAAATTGCCATGGTAACACATAGCGCATTCTGAGGTACCTCTCAGATATCTAAACACTCTCTTTACAGCATCCCAATGTGTCCTTCCTAGATTTGCCATAAATTGGTTGAGTACTCCCACTGCTTGGGCAATGTCTGGCCTTGTACAGACCATCACATACATTAAACTACCAACAACACTTGCATAAGGTACTCTAGTCATGTCCTCCATCTCAGTAGATAATTTTAGACAGTCTTCAATAGATAGTTTCGTTCCCTGGGTAACTAGAACAAGTAGTTGCTTGCAATCACTCATATCAAATCTCTTCAGAATAGTGTTGTACTTACTTTGGCTGACCCAAAGCTTTCTTCCATTTCTATCCCTGGTTATCTCCATCCCAAGAATATACTTTGTTGCACCCAGATCTTTCATTTTGAACTTTGCAAACAACTAAGATTTAAGATCAGAAATCATAGACTTACTATTTCCTATGAACAACATATCGTCCACGTACAGGGTAATAATAAGCACATGATCATTTTCAGTTTTATAATACACACAATGATCTGATTTTGATCTCACAAATCCCATAGACATCACAAAGATGTCAAAATTCTGGTACCACATTCTAGGAGACTGCTTCAAACCATACACAAATTTCTTTAATTTGCAGACCAGGCTTTCTTTACCTTTTTCAACAAAGTGCTCAGGTTGGGACATGTAAATTTCTTCTTCCATCTCTCCATGGAGAAACGTTGTTTTCACATCCATCTGTTCGATCTCTAAGTCATATGTGGCTGCAAGTGACAACATAAATCTAATAGATGTCAACTTAGTTATAGGGGAAAATATTTCTCCATAATCAATTCCCTCTACTTGGGAATACCCCTTTGCAACCAACCTCGCTTTATACTTCTCCGCACTGCCCTCAAGACCAGTCTTCTTTTGAAATACCCATTTACAGCCAACAAAATTTCTTGCTTCAGGCAAAGGTACCGAATCCCAGGTTTCATTCTTTTCTAATGATTCCATTTCTTCATTCATGGCTTCCAACTAAGAATTTACATTGGGCATATTAATTGCCTCTTTAACATTCCTAGGCTCCTCAGTGCTAGTAATTAAAGCATAGGCATAGTTTGAAACCAAAATGGAGAAACCATACCTATCAGGTTGTTGTTTTTGACGTGTAGAACTTCTCATTGGTTGAGGTTGTGGTTCTTCATCTTCGGAACTCTTAGAGCTGCTAGAGCTCTCCTCAGTTTCAGGTACACTATGTAGTTCTCCCTTTTCTGGGATTTGGGGAATCTCAACTGCATCATTCTTATTTTCTCTTTGATTTGTCTCTAGCTTTGGATCATCTATAGAAGGTTTCATCTCATAAAATATTTCACTTCTGCTATACAAAACCTTCTCAGTATCAGGATTCCAAAGCTTGTATCCCTTCACACCAACACCATAGCCGATGAAGATACATTTAACAACTTTTTTCTCCAACTTAGATCTTTTCTCATTTGGCACATATGCATATGCCTCACAGCCAAAAACACGAACATGTCTCAGAGAGGGATTCTTACTAGACCACTTTTCCAAAGGTGTCTTATCAACAAGAGCAGAGCAAGGAGAATGATTTACCAGGTAACATGTTGTAGCCATAGCCTTAGCCTAGAACATCTGCTCCAGACCAACACTGCTCAACATACTCCTTGCCTTTTCCATCAGCATCCTATTTAACCTTTCAGCAACTCCATTCTATTGTGGAGTATAAGGTGTAGTTTTATGCCTTTTAATCCCATGGTATTTACAATATCTACTGAAATCTGTAGAACAAAACTCACCGCCATTATCTGTCCTCAAACATTTTCTTTTCCTTCCAGTCTGATTTTCTACCGAGTTTTTAAACTCTTTAAAATGATTGAACACTTCTGATTTACTTTTAAACATAATATCTAGACTTCGATAATGAAGGAACATTCACTAGACCAAACACATCAAAATGGACATAGTCTAGTACACCAGAATATTTATGAGAACACGAGGAAAAGGAAACATGTTATTGCTTTCCATAAATGCAGTGTTCACAAAAATTGAACTCAAGATTACAATCTACAAGCCCTTCAACAAGATTTTTATTTTTCAAGGTTTTTAAACCTTTCTCACCTATGTGACCGAGTTTATGATGCCACAGCATGGTCTTCTCCGCTGGGAGTTTCACCTCCATCACATTTGCATCCAGACAAGCATCTTCATCTTCCTCTACAAGAATAACTTTGCTTGAGTTTATAGAGGCGTTGTTGCATTGAACAGGACGTGCACCCTTAGCCAACACCATTGCACCTCTAGCCATCTTACATCCTTTGCTTGAGAAAGAAACTTCTACACCAACATCATTTAGCTTACTGACAAAAAGTAAATTTTGAGCCAAACCTAGTATATGCAGTACACCACCAATACCTTTGACTCTCTCGTCAAGAAACTAAATTCTGACTCTTCCACGACCAACAATCTCTAGCGTTGAATCAATTGCCAGGTACACCTTTCCACCATCGTACTTCTCATACTTAGTAAACCATTCTCTATGAGACGTAATGTGAAAGGATGCACCCGAGTCAACCAACTAGACATCATCTAATACCTGAGTTGCCAAAGCTGTAATGAAGGCATCTACATCACTCTTAGAAGAGTCATAGTCTAAAGAGTTACTCTTCTTCTTCTTCTTCTCCTTACAATCCTTTCGGATATGACCAGACTGTCCACAATTCTAGTATTTCACCTTGGACTTTTTACCAGGAGACTTCGATCTCCCTACAACTTTAGATTTGGACTTCTTGTCCTTCTTCTTGCCTTTCTCCTTTGATCTACCTCGAACAATAAGGGCCTCTATGGCCATCTCAGAAGACTTCCTCTGAATCTCTTCAGATAACAACGAAGAAACCACATCTTCCATCTTGAAAGTAGCAGTCGTACTTCCAATAGCCATCACCAGATGATCCCAAGTGTCAAGTAACAAACATAACAAGAGCATGCAACGATCCTCCTCCTCTATCTTTACACCCATAGACGCCAACTGAGCAACACTCATATTAAACGAGTTCAGATGGTCTGCAATAGATGTATCTTCTTCCATCTTCAAGGAGTACAACTTCTTCCTTAGGAATAAGTTATTTACTAGAGACTTTCCCTGGTAAATATCGCCAAGCTTCTTCCATAACAAAGTTGCAGACTTCTCCTCATGGACATTCATGAGTACAAAATCGGCTAAAAAAATTCTTATCAGACCTCTCACTTTTCTATTTGCAAGGTCCCATTCTTATTGCTTCATACCTTGTGGCATAGTTCTAGACATTGCTACCCAGAGGTCTCTATCCACTAACAGGTCTTCCACTTTGAGTTTCGACAACTCAAAGTTGCAACCATTGAATTTCTCAATATCAACTCTTCCTGATGTACTCACCATCTTAGACAGAACTAGGTTCTAACTTTGCAAGACTCCCAGTGGAACAGTTATTAGCACAAAAACTGGCCCTACAAACAAGGATAACACAACTGGCCAAGCTCTAATACCACTTGTAAGGAAAAGAAAATGTGCAAAAATGCTTTCCTAATGCTAAAACCACAGAGGAGATGTGCAAAGACCAGTTTTAAAACATTAAAACACTTAAGATGAACACATACAAGGTACCCAGAGTAACATAAATAAAATGATCTTAGAGATAACACCAGATTTTATGTGGGAAAACCCTTTCAAGAAAAAACACACCACACCAAAAGAAAGACACTTTGTATTACAGTAAGTAGATGTTACATACAAAGTTACAGTCCGAGTCACTTTTCGATAATTAGCTCACAGTAGCACTTGAGTTTTCATGCACTCACTGTTACAATTCTATTTCAGCATACAATGAATACAATACTCATTAACACCTCTTTTTCAGTATTCTACTGCTCTTCTACAAATCTCTCTCATGACTACTAGTCAAGACCGACTATTACAAGTCTCTATACAACCACCAATTAGGGTGCATTAAATTCAGTTCTTCACTGACACGCCAAATTGATCTCAGATCAGATCCACTTGCAATCCTACATCAAGCCACCCCCACAATAAATTCGTTGCAGAGAAAATACAATTAGAGCTTTGCCAATCGCCAAAATCTGATCACAAAAGACTGCATAATAATTTGCTTTTCACCAATCTAGCTTCCGACAATAAATGTTGTTTTGCAACAACGGTGCAAAAACAACCAATTAGAAATCACCACGTGTTGCATTGCTATTCGTTCCATTGCTTGACCGAGGAGTGATAGGTCAACAAACCTCGCGGTCTGAGATCCCTTCGCTATTGCATTACATTTCGAGCCGACAATAATCCACTATCGCCAAAACACCAACTGCTAACTCTATCAGGTCCCACAAGCCACATATCTGTGGCTCAAGAGGTTTCGAGGCATCCATGAGGGAATCTCCAAGATTCCCATGAGCCCACCTAGAATGAGCTTCTGAGGTTGCCACGTTTCCACCACTCGCGCACTCTGCTTGGCCTATGTGGAGGCCATTGGAGCTCCTTCAAGGAATCTCTAGCGACATCCGCTAGATTCCATAGGGAACTCCCAAGGCATAGACAAGTGTCCACGACTGGACAAAAACTTCGCATAAAGTAACTCGGGGCCCACCATCACTTCGTTACGCTCACCACTTTGACAAGCTGCCATGCGTCATGCGCATAGGAAATTTCGCTCAGCAAAAAGGTTAACAACGGTACTTGCCTTCAGATGCCGCGAAAAGTAGCCAGTACTGTCGGATGAAGCCGATAGCAGCTGTTGATGCAAGGCATCGACACATCAGTGAGAGAGAGCATTTCTTTCCTCTGATAGACGACTACTCTATCGATAAAGCCGAGGCCAACAAACAATCCGCCAACTCCACGCCCATTGGTCCATCGTTGTGACAACCCTCGGAGTCTCGCCAATCAGACTAAGTCTCAATGACCAAAGGGTCAAGCCGACCAAATGAGAACACCACGGTAAAGTGATAAGGGCATAAATTTTTCAAGCCTCTCTTAGAGGTCCAAGCCAGTAAATTGAGGCACATTCTCCAACATCTATTAGTACTTTGGCAATATATTGAAGGTTTCCTTCCCCATACTGACATCTATGTCTTCCGCCCTAACGTTTCTTCTGTTCCTTCATCCTGTAGTCTTCTCATCCATTTCTAGAGCACACCTATGTTCTCTAAACCTGCCTATCCTCTTGAGGGGGCATACCACTACCTCGTCATCATCCTTCCTCTCCTCACTTTCACACTGGGGCATATTTTTGACTTATTTTCTTTGTCACAATGCAATAAACTGCATTATGACAAAGGGGAAAATTGTAGACACATAAAATTGACCTAGGCCTGCAAACTTTATTTTTTTCTCCATACTTCTTCTCAACATAATTAAAATATTTAATTATGTCCTATGGTCCAAATTTGACTATAATTATTTAATTAATTCATATCTTTTTTTCCTCCTGGCTATTTGAATAAATAAATTACATTTATTTTATTTAAATACGTCGCTAATTTCCTATGTCGCTCTATAATTAAATAAATTCCTAAATTTATTTAATTATTATTTGTCCACTATTCTTCCTAATTATTTAAATAAATAAGTTTTATTTATTTACTCAAATACACCATTAGTTTCTTTTGTTTTCTTATAATTAAATAAATTATTATAATTTATTTAATTATTGTCCACCTCAACTTTCCTTCTAATTTTAAATAAAATCATTTATTTAAAATTCCTCACTTTCTATTTTCTCACTAAGTAAATAATTAAAAATCATTATTTACTATCACATGGCCCCAAACTTTTGAAATAAATTAATTTGTAATTCAAAAGGTCAACTCAACCTCTTAAATCAAATAATCTTAAATTTCTATTTTGATTCTCCACTTGCCTCTTTTTTTGTGCCCATTATCTTCTTGTCACATGCATTCTTGTCCATTGATTTGATTTTTCTAAAATCAAATCTCAGCCCTTCATCTCAAAATTGACCCTAATGTTGCCCTAACCCTAGTTGTTGGTTGTCACATTTAATTTAAGCCTTTGATCTTAGGGCTTTGTCAACTTTCAAACTTGGCCATTCATCCGAAATTGACTTTTCTATAAAAAGGCAATATCAACCTCATTTTGTCACTTGAGATCTCTTGACTTCATGCTTTCTTGTTGTAGAATTTAGGCTTAGATTTGTTTCATACTTGCTACTTGCTAGTGTTGAATAGTAGAATCCTTCAATATTTGCTTAGGGCTTTGGCAGAGACTAATAGTTGCTCATCAAAATCTAAGGGCAAACATCATTTTTGTAGCAAATGGAGAAGGGCAATGAAGGTCAATCAAGGAGGGCATGAAGGTTGTTTGGTGAAATATTCCTTTGTTTTGTGCTATTTCCTCCTTTGTACTTCATTGTTTAGCTAGGGTTTTGATTATGCATTTGTTTTCATGCTAACCTAACTTTTTGCCTTAGTTACAGTTTTGACACATCAAATGCTCCAACTTCAACTTATATCACAATCACACATTAAAGGATATGCTTCAGGAAAAAAATGACTATTTTCCCTGCAGCAATGATCCTTCTATTCTCCACATATCATCATAGGCTTCAGAAAATATTTGAACTGTCAATTCTCCTTCGATTTCCTTCACCACTAATACTCGATTTTGTGGTTATCTATGGGATAAATCAACTTCATTGACATCACCAAATCAATATTCTTCCTTGTCTCTTGTTTCGATGAGATGTAACGACTTTCTTGGTTCTTATTTAATGTCACTAAACCTTCGACTCCTTTAATACGATGGTTGCTCCAACCCCAAATCTTCAAATTCCTTTATATCGATTACCAATCTTTATTCGATCCTTTATCTGAGGCGATGGAAATCTGGGCGGCATAATTACAATCATGATTATTTCTGAGCTCTCTTACAAAATCCTGACTTCCTCAAGGTATTAAGAAATCACTCCAATGAAGGATACAAATCTACCAAGGTAAGTGACTGTGATGAAATCCTAGGTTAAATAGCTATGAATTCCCAGGAGTCCACAAAATATACTTTGCATCAATTATATAAGTTTCCTTATACTTCCAAGCAATGGTGGTATAAAATACAGGGTCTTTTAACAATCAAGCTTAGCACGTCCCTCTTCACAAATATGATACAATAAACTATACATAGCAATTGGTTTCTCAATATGCTACAAAATCCTTCAGAAATAAAATGGGATGACCCAATAGGAATTCTAAAATTACCCTGAATATTAAATGATTAATGTCACAACTGTCTCCCAAAATATTTAACCCCAATATTCTAACACTTAACAAAAATGAGGCATCTAGACAATATACAACAATGATTTAAAGGTTATGCACAAAGGCTATTATGAGAATATATATATATATATATCTTCATTAACTCTCAAACACAACAAAGATTACACTTGAATAAAATCAAACCCACAAATTATTCTACAAAACCATTAGCAGTTGTCTAAGAATAACATAATTTAGAATTCAATACTGCAACTTGGCAATTCATCAGACATAAATATTCTGCAAATATTAATATCTTGATGCCAAACCGAAAATTATGAAGATTGTCTCTTCCAAAGATTTGCAAATTTCAACAAGCTTCTGTTCACTTAATATCCAAGTGAGAAAACTGACTATCTTCTCAAGCTATTAGCTAGGGAAGATCTTTCATTGCCGAAGCTAATCTTATTTCAAAGGTATCCCCACCTCAGAAAGGCTGTGAACTGCGTTCACCAACAAGAACCTATTAAAAATTCCAAAAATCCAACCTCTTCAATTTGCTCCACAATAAAATTTTATAACTTTTGCCTTGACCCTTGGCTTTCTGCTTGCCCAACTCTTCAAATTTCTTTTCTCTTTTAATTTCCAAATTTATGACTTAATTTTGAATTTGCATTTAATAAGTCACTTAAATATAATATTATTTAATTAATAACATTTCCTTTTGAATTAACATTTTGAGGAAAATATTAAGTAATAAGATAATATTATATTTCTTCATGAAGCCAAAAATGGGACATTACAGCTAGGGTGTTGCTTTTAAAGATAAACTATAGTTCGTTTAAAATATCGAGGAACCACATGAATTGAACAACTTTTAGCAAAAATCACACATCTAAAAAAGGTCATCTAGTGATACTAGCACCACTTGAACATTCTAGAGTAAACACACACACTTCTTGCCCTTCATCTTGTCCACAATCTATTGACTAGATGTCCCTTATGTGGTTTGACAAAAGGAAGTAATTATCCTTGTCACACGTAAGTGGGGAAGCACAAAATCTAATTGTATGTGGGAATGGATATAATACTTTAAGACAAGTAGAAAATAAAGTTGTAAAAATTAGCATATATTATATTAACAAGTAAATTATAAATCATATTCACAAATTTGGTTCAAATCCACAATCTTGAAAATATAATAGAGTTTTAACACATTTGGACTCATTCATCTAAGTAAAACTATTTTTTTTTTAATAAAAACAAATCAATTTAAGACATGACATAACCATATTCTATGTTAAACCTAAAACTTTATATTAAAAATTATTTTGTAAAATCTTATATAATTAATTACAATATATTAACCTTCACAACTCTTATTTCTAAAATGTTTTATATTTATATTGATTAATAAATTTATAATAAAAAAGTACGTATAAAAACATTACAAAAAGACATAATTTATGTTGACTCATTAATTACAATATATTAACCCTTCCCAACTATTATTCCTAAAACATTTAATATTAATATTGATTAATAAATTTATAATAAAAATGTATTAAAACATTTTATTTGTTTAAAAAAGACATCCCACCTCTTATTCCTAAAACATTAAATATTAATATTGATTAATAAATTTGGATCTAGGAAAATTCACTTCACAATTTACGGATGGAAAATTCATGGCCAACAATTCATCGTGAGAAAATTCACCGTCGTGACAAATTCACCGTGACAGAAAATTAACTGCATAATTTTCCACTGCGGTAAATTGTTGGAAGTGAATTTTACTTGATAGTAAATTTGTCATGAGATGAACCAAAAATTGCTGACCATAAATTTTAATAAAAATTTATATTAAAAAATTATATATACAAACATTTTATTGATTTACCAAAAGACATAACTGATGTTGACTGGTTGTAGTCACTCTAAGAAAAATTTCATTTATTCCATTATTAAATGGTGGGCATTATTATTATTATTATTATTATTATTATAATATTTGGAAAAGCGTGAGAATCAAATTTTGTTGTGGACATAATTATTACTATATTGGAAAATCAGATGTTCATACATCGTAATTTATTCATTTCCGTTTATAAATCTGTCTCGAACGGGACGCTTAAAATCTTAGGGATATTGTATTTTGTCTTATTTTCCAAAGTGGGGAGAATAAGAAAAAAAGAAGTTTTTCACGACCAGACGTCGCTCCATTATTCGATCTCCCAATGCCGTTGACTGAAGTTCATTTTGTACTTATCTTGAACTTCAAATAAATATAATATATTTAATTTTTGCTCAAGCACGTGTTGACTTCGAGTGTATGAATGACGATGGATGCTTTGGGTCCACAACACGTGTGTTGAACGCTTAACAAGTAGATTCCTTCTGTGGCAACTCACAGTTGTTATCAAATGGTCTGTGGGTATATAAATATTTTCTAGACTCATTTTATGGTAAACAAGATTTGATTATATATACATATATATATATTTATTTATTGTGGTTATTATAGTGCAAGTGTTTCTTATATAAAGTGGATGTATTATGAATATTATGGCAGATTTTAAAATTGATGATTGAGAATATGGTAGAATGATGGTTGATCATTGCAAGAGATTAGATTGTTTCGTGAAATCAATATAAAAAAAATAATATTAAAAAATAAAACACTTTATATAAAAAGCAAAAAATAAGATAGTTGAGAATGTGGTAGAATGAAATCAATATAAAATAAATAAATAAATAAAACATTTTATACAAACAAAGACAGCAAAGAATAAGATATTCTTTCTACATTTTCATAGAAAACAAAAAAAATAAAAAATAATAATAATTATTTTACAAAATAATATTTTACGACATTGAATTTACTTTATTTAATTAATCATTACACTTTATACAAAGAAAGAAAGTAAAGAATTAGATATTGTTTCTAATTTTTCATTAATATTTAAAAAACAAAAAAAACATAATTATTATATTTTTACATATTTAATTAGTATAAAGTGTAATGTTAGTCAAAGCACAAGTTGAACGCTATTCTAGAAGGGTCGATTCATCCTTTACCTGGAAAATGAATAGTCTATGACTAAGTCAATAGAGGTATGTGTTTCCTGTTAAACAATGGATTGTTTCAAAGTAATAAACCGTACCAAAGTGATAGGGAAGTTGGCTGCAACATGGTGCCAAATTATGAAAGCTCTATTAGCTATAGAATTCTATTCTGGTTGCAAGTCGAATGTCATCATTTGGGTATGTGCACATTTGAATGAATCTTTAGCTGTTGTCAATTAAAAGAGTTGATCTGTAGTATATTATGTTGAGTTTACACTCAGATTTCTGCCATCTTTTAGCTGAATGAAGTGATTCAACTTGCATGAAGAAAGGTGTCGATTGGCATGCCTTTTCTATAGGCTACAATGCCTCATTTTTCTGTATAAATAGAGAGGCTATTTCTCTCATTTGGATGCACATTTTTTCAAATCTACTTTGCTATAAATATATTGAGAGCTGTATTTTGTGAGAGCTAGAGTTATTTTGTGAGACTATAGTGTTACTTTGTGAGAGTATAGTATTACCTTGTGTAAAATGCTTGGTGAAGAATTGCTTTGAGAGGATAAAGTAAAGCTAGAAAGCTACTATTGGAAGGCTATGCATCAAGTTAGTCAATTGGGTTAAGCATATTACATGCATGGGGATCTAGTCTTCTCTTATTTATCTTTATTTATGAAAGAACGAGATTTGAATGCTTTGTTTGGTACTGCTTGAGAATACTTGCATTAGGAAATCCTAGCATTTGCTTTGGAAAGGAAAAAATAAGTTGTTTTATGCTTTTCTATGAGAGTGTTTGTATATACTCCATAATAGGAGTGTTTATTTATCATTGGTATTACAGACCAAAAATGATGAAATGGGATTAGCTTAAAGGAAGTGTCTTATTACTCCTATTTACCCTATACAAGAAGTAGATATTGATGATCTATACATAGATAGTTTAGACTACGTGTATAATGTGAAATATGTCAATGTCATGAAGTGACTTGGCACTATTATCTAATTAGGCTAGAAAGCCTTGGGGATGATAAGGTTTAGTTATATAGCCATAGTGATGGTATGAAAGATATGGAAAGATGTGAAGTCATGCAAACCACATCAATAATCTAAACTTGTATGATCACTTGATCATTACTTTTCACTCGAATGAAACCCCGGGTTCAAAATAACCTAGTTGGGTCAAGAAGTTTATTTGATTTAAGAATGGAACCTTGGGTTGGGTTATGTACAAGATGACTCATTGAAACCTATAGGTTGAGAATAACCTACTTGGTTGGGTTTGAACATTTGGTCTTGATTGGAACATATATGGTTAGATTAGCCCATATAATCGGACTAGTCATTGGTTGATGACTATATCCTAAGATTAGGATGTATCAAGGTTAAAACTCACCTTTGTGATTTAGCTAAATCACTTGAGTTTATGAGATACTATATGATTGGAGACATATGTGGGATTACCTATAGAGTTAGAGTTTCTACTTGATTAGTTGCTTAACACTTTTGAGATGAAGTCATATTGTTGACAAGATTCTACTCTTTTGAACAACTCTTTTTATTAAGGAGATTACATTCTTGAATGGGATCATCTATGGATATGATTATTCTTCAATTGAGGTCATTCATTGACATGGATATATACTTGATGAGAATCACTTTTAATGTGATATATTACTGATTGGAGTCAGTTTCTTATGAATATTTAATCTATGAGTAAATAAAGCTTATGTAGCTATACTTTAGATTATAAATTCATACTTAGGACTAGGTTGTCTTTTGAAGTGAATAGCTTGTTTACACAAAGTTAATTTGTAAACTAGAAAAACTCATATGTTATACCCGATATTGGAATATCCATTAAAGGGGGTAACTTATGCTTAGGCTATATTGGTAGAGATACCTTTGTGTTTTGGGAAAAGGGAAATAGGTTATTTCTGAGGTTAGGGATTACCTATGGAAGGAAATTACCTAAGCATAGTATATAAATGGTCATAATCCAAACCAAGCTATAGAAGTGTATGTGAATAGGATGATTGTCACTCGAAGTACTGGGTGAGAATATTTTGGCCAAAGTAGTGTAAGTAGCCACTGTTTACACTGTCAGTTCACCACGTTCCTCTTATGCATTCTAGTTCAAGATTGTCATACTCATAGGAAGAATGACCGTATGAATAGGTTAAAGTTTGTAGGACACAACACTAAGCTCAGATAGGCTATTTTTATGAGGTTTACCAACCAAACTATTCGTCAAAGGGTAGAGCCATCTTTTCATATGTGATAGATGTGCGGGGGGCCACATTTGAGTCCATGGTTGGCAGAAAAGTGCTTGAGTGATGGTTCTCCTCATTAGTTGGTGGCCAAGGTTTGCAGATGTTTGTGCCAGCATTTGGGATAGTTGGAGTGTTTACACTAGAGAGCGAGGAAATCCAAAAGAGCTATGTATGTATCATGTACCCATTTATATGGAAGTATGTAATCATGAATGATATACTTGAGTTCATTCAATATGACATCTATGTTATGGAAAGATTTGATAAATTATAATGGAATGCAATGGAAGTTTGGAAATAGTGTTATTTAGAATCTGCATGTAATTTACATTATGGAAATAATTTTTTATTTCTATGTCATAGCATCATAGAATATTCACTTGATGTGAAATATTTGGAATTTTATTGAGTAGAACACCAGGGTTGTTACATGTGGTATCAGAGCTACTAGGTTTAGCTTTGGAGCCTATGAGCTCATTACACAAACAATGTGTAAACCTTATCAAAGGATAATGGTTGAAAAGTTCTCATGCCAAGATGGCAAGAGGAAAGAACAAATGGAAATGAAAAGGAAGATAAGATTCCAGGGAACTTGTTTAAGTTTGGGACAATATAAGAGTCATCCCAAGAGTTGAAAACTCCTAAACTAACAACTCATTATGATATCCCCCTTGGTTTACGAAATATTAAGGAATAAAGTTAGGTAGGAAGGTTTTGAGGAATAATCAATATGAACCTTCACCCAACGTAATAGCTATATGACTCTAAGGGGATGGGAAGAAATGAGATAACCCCCTTATTAGTAGCAACTTATAGTTGCAAGGAGTCAAGGAAATTTTGGATTTAGTAAGTATACTACGAATCTATGAGTATGCAATTATTGGCATAAATTGGAAACTTGAAACAAAGTAGACAGCCAATGAAGGAGTTATCCAGGAAGTTGGAGAACTCTTGACAAGAATCTATTTTTTATTAAGGCTAAGAACTTTCAAGAAATGAGTTAGTACCTTGGAATAAGGGAAGAGACTTGAATGGTAAGAAATGAAGTAATCAAAGAAGTGGACATGGTTACACCAACCAAAATTGATGAGATCAATTTGGAGTTCTGATTAAGATGGGAAAAAGAAACCAAGCCACATAGGGTGCTTAAGGTTATGAAGTTCCCACAAATTAGGGATAAAGTAACTTGGAAAAGTGATTACAAGAAATAAACCTGAAAAAGGTAAATCGGGTTGGCTTGACAAAGGTTTGGATAGTACATAGATTGGTTGGAGTATAAATTAAACACACCAACTTATCAAAAAAAAAAACTTATGTTTAGGGGTTCCAAAAGGAAATGGGATATAGTGTGACACTATGTGTCAAATCAATATAATTAGTAAGGAAACAACACTCTAAGTTGAGGACACATCAACAAAAGAAGATTTGTGGATATGCAAATTCCTCCACAAAAAGGGTGTTGGTTTACATGGAGGCAAGAAAAAGGTAATATAAAGCCAACAACAAGGAATGATAAATCATTTTGAGAAATAAAATGTTTGCTAGGAGTTCAAATTTAAGTTGATAAAATGTCATGGAAACACTAAGGGGGGAAGGAAGAGAGTGGATTGACTCAGATAAAGTACCCCACCCAACAAAAAATGTAAATATATTTTTGATTTAGAAGGACTTTGAATTCTTCATTAGTCATGAAGTCAATTAAGTCATATATATTTCATGACCACAAGAATAACGTATCAAAATTATTTAAAGATAGTGAAAAGGTCAAGGATTATGACCAATGAGAATGAAATATTATCACTCAAAACTTTATATTTATGATTTATTGAAAGATCAATTGTTATTATCATTGATTCCTTAGAAAAGGAGAGGCAGATTACTTGATCATGAAAGTGAAGATCATTGCCTAAGAAATGGGTAAGGAGAGATCTAAATTACTCGTGATTTGGAGTTATTGAGAAATGTTCATGTTTGGTAATTAGGTATGCAATTAAATTTGATATCTTTTGAGAACCAACATGTTTGAATGAGAATTGTTGATTGAAAAGGTACAAATGCTCATCGAAAAAGTTAGATTGAGCTAAAAATTGGATTACCACTTTGGAAATGATCAAAGGACAAAAGCAATCCAAGTTATAGATTTCCTAAGATGAAGGGGATTTATCTCCACAAAATTTCTAAGCATTATGCTTATGTGGCATAACTCCACAAAGCAGGTTTTCATTTAGTCAAAGAATAGAATGATAAGGAATGTAAAAGAACCTAGGCATCCAATTTTTTTGGGAGAGTAAGGAATGAAATGAGAAAATTGATGTCACAATTAGGACATTGGAATAATAGAGTTATTTTTCAAATAAGGAACCCCTATAATTTGGAAAAAGATGAAGTAATATGTTGCAGAGTATGTATCAAGTTATAGTATAGTGTGCCAGGAAATGAAGACAATATGTTGTCATCGGTAGGACATGTATACTCTCTTGAGATTCCAGAGGGGGAGTGGTAGAACAAAAGATAGTTAATCTATCTATGTCAGTGGAACTGACATAATGTTATGGTGTACAGACTCACCAAGGTAACCAATTCTGGTTGGAATTTTGATTTATGGGATTTCGGTCCTACATAATATATTGGGTGAAGTAGTTGCTTACTATTCTTAAGAATATTATCTTAGTTGCGAATAAGAAAATAATGATTATGTTTTTGTAAACCATGATCATCTTGAGAGAAATTCAATTGAACGAATGCTCAATATATTATTGTAGCCGAATAGGAAAAAGTGTTAAATCAAAATCTTGAACAATTCGTAGAATACTTATAAAACTTCTACTATTGAGGTTTGACCCATTATATGGAAAGGAAGGTCAAAAACTCTATTAAGCTGAAATAGGCTAAGAAATGGGGTTAAAAATAGATATGAAAGGATTTTAAAAAGGTAATAGAAGATCAAAAGATCAATGAGAAACCTTGATACAAAGCTTGAAATATGAAGCAATATTGTTATGTTAGGAATTGACAGGTGTCCAAGAGCAATGTTATGCTCAAGTTGGCCAAGTAGTCAAGAGAATTATTTTTATGATTAAGGAAAATGGATGTGTAAGTGATGGAAAAACTCGGCTTCTGAGTTGTCTAAAGGTGTAAATACCAAAGGGAAGGATGAGACCCATGGTGTAGTGCACAATGCACCAACATTCCTTTTCTATTTAGATTAGACTAAGGATAAATTCACGGGTCAATGAGAACATTCTTTCCAAACACTATAGCATAGGTGTCATGCGGTATATAGTTACTATTATACTTAGGATGTACATACAAGGTAATATGATAAAACTCTTGAGAGAGAAAGTATGTGTAAGGAACACAAGTTCTCCCTATGTGTTAATGAGGACACCTAATGCAAGGTCCAAAAAGGACAAAGATTGCAAGAACTAAAGTTATGAGGGAAGACTATTTTATAATTCTTACATGAATTGGAAAAGGTAAGTATAAACCTTTATTTGACTTTATCTATATGTTAAAGTACTTTAAATCATTGGGGACTATGATTCAAAAGGGGGGAAGTATGTCACACCTCATCTTTTTTTTATTGATTTACTCTTACCTTCACGGGTAAATAGGAGGTAAATGCAATCATGATTTTGATATGTTTGAATGGAATACTGAAATAGGTATTAAGGTATTATTTCCTTGGAAGAGTAATTATGTTTACATTGATGATGAACATGTATTGCTATATGAATATGCTAAAGTTTTATGATGCATGTGGATTTATTATGAATGTCTAACTACCATTGCAGATGTGCTACATTGGTTGTAGGGATAGGTTCAATCCTTTGGAAGGGAGGGGAAGTATCACTCAGGAGAAGTGATTGGTCAGATGATGAAGAGAATGGAGGGAGATAATTAACCAACCACAAATCAATCAGATTTGGACAATCCTTTAACCTTTAAAATCCCAAATTGGTACTTTCTCACAGTTTCATCAACTTTGCTTGTAGCATTCCAAACAATGAAAATTCAACATAACTTTCAGAAGAAATTGAAAACCCAGAAAAAATTACCATTATAGATACCCTTTTCCAAGTTTTAAAACATATCAAAATATCATGGGTGGTTTCTTTGTAACAAACCCTTCAAATTCTTGCTGCTACGTTTGACAATAGGCTTAAAAGAGCAGAAATTCACCGTAATTTGACCATAACTTTCAGAAAATAACTCCTAACCACAAAAAAAAAACCATTTTTAGATACCCATTACACCCTTTTGAAACATATCTCAAAATCTGCTAGGATTTCTTTGGAACAGGACTCTCAAATTTTTGCTGCTACGTTTGCACATAAGCCTAATTAGGCTCCTACAACATGGCTCTTATTGATTCCACACACTTCAAACTAAAGAAATCCATTAAAAAAACTTAGAAACATCCATTTATGTCTGAACATGCATTTTTAATCACCTAGAATTTCCTCTTAACAATTCTTCAACAAAACCCTACCTTTAGGCATCACTTTTGCTTAAAATCATGAAGAAAACCAACTAGGGCATCAACCTAACTTGCCCAAAACCACATCCCTGCTCTTGAAAACATAGTAAACACAAATTGAACCTAATCTACCTCCATTCCACTGATTTTGACAATATTTCAATGATGGAATGGAGAGTTCTACATTTTTCTTGCTTTCAAACCCTCAAAACAGGGTTTCCAAAACCAATTTCAATAAATCTTCAATAAAATATTCAAAACGTAATGAAAAACTCTCAAACCAAAACCAAAATAAGTTTAACTCATCCCTCTACCAATTAAAACTCATAAAATTGCATGTTCTAATTGTACCAAGCCATACAAGAGCCTGTAGCAGCAAATTTCTGTGAAAAATGCAAGAAAAGAGTGTTGTTTGATATTCAAAATTGATATTTACAACTTCCAACCTTTCACCAACGTATACCAATGATTTTTAAATCATCCCAAACTAAATCCTAAACTTCCTTAATCATTTGACTCTTCATATTCCCATTTTTTACATTTTTGCACTATGACAACATTTACAAGATTTTTCAAACATTTGCAAAATTTACCAAAACTTGACAACCCTATATAATACCAACCCCACATGACTTATTACATTGAAAATGGTCTATTATGACCTTATTACATTCAAAATGACTCAACAACACAAAAACTCAACATTAGATGAAAATTGCACAATTTGACTAGGTGCCCCTGCACCATCGGATAACCCTTAATGATACCTATTTGAGCTTACACACACTCACAATTAAAATGTTGAGTCAAATAATAGTATTTGGAATTGGTAATTCATCCTTTAGACATGATGTGTTTGCATTAGTAATGGTCTTGATTACTGTTGAGTGCATTCTTGGATAATGTTTATATGTTTGGAGCTTATGATATCTTCCTTATGTTACTATTCTTTATTAAGGAAGCGAACACATGTTGAATGTATATATATGTATGCATATGCATGTTAATGATAGACAATATGTATGGAGGAGCACACACATGAGAGTACATAGGTATATGTACCTATGCACGATTATGAATGGGTTGCTTATGAGCATGGTGTTATCGAAGGGCCAATGTGACATGTAAGTATATATGTACATATACATCACACGTATATTTCTTATCAATAAGATAGTAATTATATATGTTCTTGACTCTTCATAATTTGGTTGAGTCTCTTTGATATGAGTGAGGCCTTCCTTGTGAGTGTATGCATGTATCTGCGCCACTAAGAATATACATATCAAGTGTATATATGTATATACGTTAAATGGAAACTCATGCATATGATTATATAAAATGCATAGGAGTATCAGTTGCACGTTTATGATATATGCATATACCTACACACTTTGTAGCTACTTATCGATGAAGAAGAATATGTATGTGTCTAATATTATAAATATTAGATAATGCTAATATATTGGTATATATAGATGTACATGAATGTATTTGATAATACATGCATACAAATGTATATATATTAGTATATGATATACCTTGAATGTATATATTAGAATATGTATATGTGTTGATATACGTTCTACTTTGGGATATATATGTGTGTGGGGGGGTTATGGTTTAATATCATATCATGTGATGACACACATATATATATGTATAAGTTTATATATGAATGTTAACTTGATCATATTCATTTGTATGTCAAATGTATGCATACTTGATTGAAATGGAATCCATATATATACATGTACATATATATGTGATATACCGTTAATGCTAATAATTGACACATATATATATACATATACATATATGAATATATATTTATATATGTAATGTCGCAGAATTGCACCTAGGGGAGATTCCGCATTTTAGCACTTTTCCTAGCATTTATGACACCTAAACACATTAATGGAAAAAATACCATGGGTCAAAATTTCACAACTCTAGCTCCATGTGGTTCAATGGCGAGACAACAAAATCCCAGTGACATGTTTCCCAAAAACTTGTGCTTTGGATGCCTGCACAACATGTGGACGTTTATGCGGCATGCTAGTGTCCTGGCATTTTTTTGAGTTTGAAATGAGGAATCTTGAATCTTGGCTCTTGACACATGTCCCAATAGTCAAGTTTTCAGGTTTAATGGCTCTTTTATGCCCTTGCATGTAACAAAACCCCTCATTTTCTCTCATTTTTGGGGTTCATTCATTCACTCAAGCTTCTCTCTTCAACTTCACTCCTTGATCTTTTTCACTCTTGACAACAACACTTCTACAAGAGAATCTCTGTCGGACTGAGGTCCTTCCAAAAGCCAAAGCTCTCTAGCAAGCATTTAATGGTGCATCTATGTGTTCAAGAGGGGACCGATGCATGTTGGTAACACTCTCTCACTCTTTTCTATTTATGAATGGATTAGATCTCTCTGTTCATTTACTACTTGGTGGTGCGGGTTCTCCTCCTAAAGTGGGGTTTTCTTTCACCACTATTGTCCATTTCAGTTACACTCTCTTTCTATTTGGCTATCCATGGAGGTGGGAACATGAAAGTGGGGTTTTGACTGAGGTAAACCCCTATACAGCCCCAAAATTTTCCCTTCTTTCCCTTGTGTGCATGTTGTTAAAGAGAAGCTTGGAGTGAAGATTTGGACATCTAGTTGTTGGTAAGTCTCCTCCAAGCTCTCCTTGTGTTTTCTCATAGTTTTTGTTCTTTATATGGTTGTTCTATTGCATAGACCTCAGATTTGGATTAGAAGGTGAAGCTTTGGTCTGCCCGTTTGATTCTTTGAGCACTCTATCTCTTGGGACGCTAGTGCACCATTTGGACTCCAACATGTCGTGCTAGCATCCTAAATTCGTGTTGTTATCCTTTGGCCAAGAGCTATTCTGTCAGAGGTAGAAATTGAGAAGCTTTACTCTTTCAAGATCTAAAGTAGTATTTTCTGATAATTAATATGTATACACGTTCTTTGTAATTTCTTCATTTAGCTTATGTTGAGGTGGATAAGGGAAGTTCATTCCTTGGGATTCTCTTGAGAATGAAGAGACTCGTGAGCAACGGATCTCCCTTATCTCACATTTTGGTGAACCCAATGTGAAACATGTTGGATATATTTCTACAATTTTTTAATGTCTATGATAATTCTTTTTCTAAAGAATATTTTGACATGTTGGATGATGCTCTAGATGATTTCTTAGAAGTATCTTCCTCTATATGTAAATCTTTCGAACAAACCTCTTCTTTGCAGGCTGAAGAGTTGATAAATGTTGTGGTGGTCTTTGTGGCTTTTTCAAGCCCTTAGAAACCTATCATCTACTTGAATGAAAGGTTCATAAAAGCTATAGACTCTACCTCTTATAACATTGTTGGGCACACATATAATACAAGAAGAAACAATTTTTTTTTGGATCAACAACCTTCCGTTCCTACATCTCAACCTACTAAAATTCCTAATTATTTAACACATTCTCAACCAAGTCTTCCTTCAACACCTAAACTTGTGACTAAAGCACTAGGTGATTATGATCTTGTCGAGTAACTTCGTGTTACTCCAACTAAGATCTCACTTTGGGATTTTCTTCAAACCACTTTGGTTTATTAGGAAATGCTTCAAGAAGCCTTGCAAAAGATTCTCTTTCTCGCCTTCGCTAGGCTGATGGATGTTAATGCCTTGATGGCTCATATTCATATAGATTCACCGAATATTACGTTCTATCCACAAGAACTCCCACCTTCAGATGTGCAAAAGCAAGCAAATCCTTTAATGATTATAGTTAATGTTAATACTATTGGTATTAGGCATACCCTCATTGAAATTGGTTCGACTCTCAACATTTGTGGTATCGATCTATTACCCAAGATTAAAGTTGATTCATCTTCTCTAGCTACTTCTTCATTGTATATTCATGGGTTCGATAATGCTGGCCTCCAGGCTCTAGGCACGATAATATTGCCTTTGTAGCTAGGCCCCATTACCTTAACCACTTTGGTTTATGTGATGACTAGCTCTTTACATTAAAATATTCTTTTGGGGAGACCCTAGATTCATGCTATGGGTTTCATAACTTCCACTCTACATCATTCTCTAAAGTTTGTTGAAAATAATTGAGTGGTCACAATCAAAGCTGACCTAGAATTTGTTCACTTGTGTGAGTTAGTAGCTAGTAGTTGGGCTTCAATTGTCTCCACACTTAAGAATTGTATTCCATCTTTAAATTCTGATGCTATGACGTGTTCCTCAGTGATACCCTCCGTGGAGGTTGCCCCCAAAGTGAATATCGTTAAAGATGAACCACCTAAAGCAGAAAGTCCTAAGTCTTCCCCATCTACTTCTTTTGAATTGAATGCATTCTTTGGTGATGATTGGCGGTCCTTGGAATTCTCTAAATTCTTTATTGGAGAATACAAAGTGAGTCCCACCCATCTTAAAATTTTGATAACCTCAAATGCCTCTGATGAAAAGTGGATGACAATCCCATTGAGGAGGAAAACTGTAATCCTATTCAAGAGAATAGCCTTTCCCCTATTGAGGAGGATGGTTCTGCTCTTGCAAAGGAGGTTAATATTTGTGAATCAAGTAAAGGAGATGATTGTTCTCTCATAGATGCATTTGATGTTCATTGGTGGAGTGAAGCTCTCTACGTGGAACCACCACCTTCTGAGGTTTTGTAGACTCACCATGGTTTCATATATAGACTCGCTTCTCAGTATGGCTATGGGTGAAAGGGCCTTGGATGTATTGAGCAAGGAATCCAAGTCCCTATCCAGTTCAATCCTCCTAAGTGTTATATGGGTTTAGGATGCTCTATTGAAAAATCTAAGCATAAACCTTGGTGGAGTGTTAACATGATTTCAGTTGAACCACTTAGTTTGGTCCATCCTAAACTAATAGAGGATGAGGTGCAGGCTGAAAAAGTTGCTTTAGATGTTTTCTCTTTGGATGAAGAACTTGAGGAATTCTTAGGTTCCTACTCCCCTTTTCCTCCTTTCCATCATAAAAGACAATTCCCATATCACTTGAATGAACAAGCATATTTTGGATAATCTATCTTGAGTGTTGACGAGGAGGATCCTCAAGCTAATGTTGATGATGGTGTCCCAATATCGCATCCTGGTGATCATAGTTCCCTCCTCAAGGGAGATACTACTAAAATCTCTATGGATCCTAAGTCCTCTAAAAAGGTGATAAGATTGGGAAGCGCCTTTCTTCAGAAGAATCTAAGGAACATTATGATATTCTACACTCTCATCCTGATATCTTTGTTTGGATGTATGAGGACATGCCCAAAATTGATGAGTCTATAGTGCTTCACAATATTGTCTTATGTCTCGATGCCAAGCTAGTTAAGCAAAAAATCTGAAAGATTAATCCAAAGGTCGTGTTGTTGGTTAAGATCAAGATAGAGAAGATGTTGAAAGCAAGCTTTATCTGTCCAATTGACTACTCCCCTTGGATCTTGAATATTGTTGTTGTTAGTAAACCTAATGGCCGTATTCGTATATGCATTGAATTTCATGATTTTAATAAGGATTCTCTTAAGGATTATTTTTGGTTACCTAATATAGACATGATTGTAGACCCGACTATTGGCCATGCCCTATTATCTTTGATGGATGGTTTCTCCGGTTCTAATCAGATCTGTATTAACCAAGAAGATTAGTATAAGACAACCTTCACTATTCCTTGCGGTACCTTCTATTATGTGGTCATTCCCTTTGGGTTAAAGAATGTAGGAGTAACTAACTAGCGGGAAATGACCCTAATATTTTATGATTTCATCAATAAAATTCTAGAAGATTATGTTGAAAATATCTTGGCAAAATTTGTAACCCGTCAAGATCATGTGAAGAACCTTCGTCATATTTTTGAGAGGCTTCAAATCTATAAGATGATTCTTAATCCTCTTAAGTGTGTCTTTGGCATAGATGTGGGAAAAATTATGGGATTAATAGTCTCTCATCATGAAATTGAAGTGAACACAAATAATATGGATGCAATTGTTAACATGCCTCCACCCAGGAATATTACCGAGTTGCAAATTTTACAAGGGAAGCTTTAGGAAATTCATAGATTTATATCTCAATTGGCTGATTTTACCTTTCCTTTCACTTTTTTTTTGAAGAAAGATGTTCACTTCGTATGGGATGAAGAGTGCCAGAAATATTTTGAATCAATCAAAACCTATTTGGCCAATCCTTCCATGCTAATGCCAGCTATGTAAGATAGACCCTTTTTTCTCTACCTTACTACATCACCATATGCTTTGCCAGCCTTGCTAGCTCAGTATGATGATGCTGCGAAAGAGAGAGTAGTCTACTAGATTAGTCATGTCCTTGTTGATTATGAAACTCATTATTCCTCTATGGAGAAGCAATGTCTTGCTCTCGTCTTTGCTACGCAGAAGCTAAGGCACTACCTTCTTCATGTTGAAACACATGTCATTATAAAAAGTGACCTTCTAAAGCATTTGTTTTCTAGTACCGACCTTGCTGGGAGGTTAGCAAAATGGGTGATTTTTAGTTTGGACTTTGACATAAAGTTTATTACTCAAAAGTTGATAAAGGGTCAAGCAGTTTCCAATCAATTGGAAAATGATCCCTCATCTCGCTCCTTCCCGGGTTTGGATTTATTTCTAGATGAGAATATTTTCATAATTAGTCGTGATCTTGAATGGAAAATGTACTTTGATGGGTTGAGATGTCACACCAACTCTGGAGTGGGTGTGGTCCTAATATCACCTGAAGGTAAGCCAGTCCCTCTCTCCTTTCGATTGGGCTTTCCTTGTACCAATAACATCATTGAGTACGAAGCCCTCATTGTTGGCTTTCCTACCATGATCGTGCTAAAAATAAGACATCTCTATATATTGGGTGATTCTTAGCTTATTGTGAACTAGATTATGGGAACCTATCAAGCTAAAAATAATAATTTGTCTCGATATCGAGACCTTACCTTTTCCTTGCTAAACCGATTCTCCTCTTTCATGATAAATAGTGTCCCTAGGATGGAGAATCGACATGCAGATGCCATGGCAAGCATTACTTCCCTGGTACCTTAGGGTGAGGATACAAAAGAATACCCTTCATGGTTCAGGTCTGTTGGTCTCCTGTTGTTTTTGATCAGCCTAAATCCGATGCTTTTGTGTATTCTCACACAGACCTAGGAGAATGGTTTTCTAACATTTACAACTACTTGAAGACTATAAATTTTTTTGATGATGCGGCAAAGAATGATCAAACTCATATATGAAATATTTCAGTCTATTATGTTGTCTTGTTAGATGTTCTCTATGAAAATTCCTATAATGACTTGCTTCTTCGATGCCTCACTAAAGCGGAAATTCCCCTCGCCCTTAGAGAAGCCTATTTGAGTTCTGAGGATGGACAATCTGGTGGTAAATCCTTGGTGAGGAAATCGATACACATGGGGTACTTTTGGAAAATGATGGAACAAGATTCCTTCAATTTTGTGAGAAGTTCCCACAATGTCAACAACATAGTTTTCTCATTCATGCACCTGCACAAGAGTTACAAAACCATACCTCTCCTTGCCCATTTGAAAAATGGGGATTGGATATTATTGGAAAAATATCACCTCCTTCTTCTAAAGGACACACTTTTATTATCACTACTACAGATGACTTCACGAAGTGAGTCGAAGCCATCCCACCTCGATCCACGAATGTTGAATCTATTTGTAGTTTTCTTTTAAAAAACATTACTTCTAATTTTGGATTGCTTGCTACACTTGTCTCTGACAATGTTACACCATTTAAGAACAAGGAAGCAAATAAATTATTGGAGAAATTTCACATTCAACATAGATTTTCTACACCGTATTATCGCCAATCTAATGGCTAAGCAGAAGCATCTAATAAGTCTCTTGAACTCATTCTTCATAAAATAGTTAATAAACATGGTAAGGATTGACATATTCAATTAACATACACTTTGTGGGCCTACCACACGAGTGTTTGTACGATGATGGGAATGATGCGTATGGTGCCGAAGCTATCATGCCTTTAGAGTTGGAAATTCCATCTTTGTGGGTTTCCCTTAAAGGGTTAATTGATTATGAAACTTACCGAGCTAATCGTTTGCATCAGCTAGAGATGCTCAATGAGTATTGATTATAGGTCCTCGATCATCTTAAAGCTTATCAACGATCACTTTTTAGGCAATACAATCAAAGTGTACTTCCTCAAACTTTCAAGATAGGTAACCTGGTTCTCTACGAGAATCAAATAAATGTAAATGTGCCGCCTGATCAAAGGGGAAAATTTAGTCTTGATTGGTTGGGCCCTTACATTGTCTTCTCCATGTATGGTTCAGGTGCCTATGGATTATCATCTATGGATGGAACACCTCTAAAAGATCCCATTAATAAAATGTATCTTTGTTGATACTATGCATAGTGTCTAATGTGTCATTTGTGTAGTGTTCACTCTTGAAGGGTTGTAACATTACATATGTAGACAATATTCATTAACACATTATGAAAGTTTTTTTGTGTTATGATGTGATCATGTGTGTGTGAGAGAGACATACATACATGTATCCTACTATGTTGTGTCCATGCATTATATTATAACTGTTAAGGCTGTTAGATCATTATTGCATTTAATTAACATACATCCATGTTTGTTCATTAAATCATGATAGCATCTAATGTAAACATACATCCATACACATATATAAGATCCATAAAACCAACATACATGAAAGTAAGGAACATACGCATAAAAATACACAATGCCATAATGTTGAAACCAATATCTCATGTATATATGTATAAATATCAGATGTCATGTACATGTATCAAGCCATTGTCTTAAAAAATGAGTGGTTCCTAAATATGTGTATCAGATGTCTATACAAAAAATATCTACAAATATGTTATATTGTGAATACAAAACTAATGTAAAAAATAAGTGGCTCTCTACGGCTAGGGCATGTGGCTCTCCAAGCCCTCTACCTTTGGATGTTGTTGTGGCTATGGGCAGGGTTGCACAGTGGAGATGGATCTGGAGCGGTGTGAGCATGAGCTTGAAAAAGTTGTGTGCATCCCCATGATCTCTCCGTGGAGGGAGCATATCTACATGTGGGCCTAGATGAGTTCGTGTTGCAACTATTGTCCACCTATTGAGATCACAACTACTAGTTGTCCTATGAGTTCATTGAGATGACTCTGAAGGGCATCACGAGCCTTCTCGGTGGCCTCAACCGTCATCATGACCACATATCGCTCTGTGAGTGTCGTCTATAACTCCCCCAACAACTAGTCATGTTTCCCCTAGAACGTAGTAGCATCATCCATCCTCTACACAATCTCCACTTGTGCCTCCTTCTATGCAGTCCAAAGACATGCCATTGGCTAGAATAGGTGGAAGTGATGTCTTGTTGAGGCTGGCCGGTACACATCAAGGAATTCCCCTTGGATCGACACAACAAGGGCCATCTCTAATATGAACTGGGTGAAGAACCTAGTCCATCCTTGAGCATCCACTACAACCAAGAAAACAAAATATACATCAATACCAGAAAGTGTATAAATATCGAATAAAAACATGATATATGTATACATGAGATAAAAAACTAGAAATACTGAAAGGAAATAGCATAAAAACTGTTATACCTGGGTCCCTTGGTTGCTAGAATGGGTCAGGGGGAGGAGGAGCACTCAGTCCTGCATCTCCGACATTAGGAGTTGTGCCAAATTCTGCAAGGGTCGGTGGCATCGATGAAACAAGAGTGGCTGGTGGAGGGGAAGACATCCTCCATCACCTGTTAGGTCTCGACGAAGCCACTCTAGCCTCCTCATCTTGCTCTTTCTCCTCCTATTGCTTCTCCTCTATGCCTTCACTGCCTTTGCACTTCCACCTCTTCCTGGGTGGTTGTGGCAGCACATCCCCCTATAAGCTGGGATCCCCCTTGGGGGAATCTACTGGGAAAAATGGGGGGATGATGTGCTTCCCACCATGCCAAAAAATATCAAGCTACATTGACATTGTCTAGTGTCCCCATCAGAGGTAGGTCGACATCAACAGTGTCATCATTAGAGAGGTGCACATCTGCTAGGGTGGGGCATGGATGGTCCTTGCCATGCTCCACAAAATTCAGGTATATGGTGGGACAAGAGGGGAGATAGTCTGGACCCACCCGTGCTACCACATCACCCAACTCTAGTAGTATGACATGATGAAAAAATCTATGCCCCCAAGGATGAATGAGTTGCACTATAGGTTTCATAGGAACCTATGATCATCTTCCCACTAGAAATATTGGTGGGGTCTCCACCTAATCCTATTTAGCATTAGGGTGTCGGACTGTAGTCACCAAAACTATAGGTTGTCGTGCCTCCACTACCGTGTGAGCTCGTTCTAGTGGGACATCGAGACAAAGTAGTACCATGTTTGCGGGTAACCCTCCAGCCTGGTGCATGTGATGTGGATCAACACTCACACCTGCAGGAGTGTGCATGCAGTCAGACTGTGGTACTTGTAGTGGACGTACTAGTCGAGCTCCTAGTAGAGGTGTTTGAGCATGCTCTACCCCCATGAAAAATGGCCCACCACTCCACCATCACCGGATGGTGTGGACAAGGCCCCCGTGGAGGTGAGAGCCTTGTGCATCTATGGTCATCGACATGGGGAAAAAAATAACCATGACACAACGTAGTAGAGGGGTAGTAGTTCAAGCTTGGTAAAACCACCAGGTGCTGATATGCCTAGTCCCGTTCTTTGTCTATTTGGCCAAAGCAGTATCAGACCCCATCCAATTGATCCTATAGTGAGCGAGAATCATCCAGATCCACTTGTTGACCATGGATGGGAGGAACGAGGATATGGTACTCATCCTCCAATGTAATCATCATTGGAAGCTGGAGGTAGTGGTGTCCCATCGCTCCATCAATACCATTAGTATGCGGTCATGATATAACATCTTTGACATGGTATATACATGCTAGAGGTCGACGCATTGTAGGTGGGTGACCTCATCATCTGTAAGTTAGTCCCACTAATATTGTAGTAGGCACAACACCCACCCTCTAGGATGTTCCTTGATATCTGGATAATCCTGCGAAAAAAGAAAGCAACTGTGTATCAGTACACGACCAATCACAAAAAAATAAATTAAAAAAGTTAAAGGATGCATGCATGTCGCATAAGAATCTTGATCTACCATTAATGGTGTAGGGATTAGATCACCTCCCTTGGACGCTAGCGCTTATTGAAGACATGCACGTGCATCTAGGACGCCTACACACCTAAATTTTTTTAAAAATGTAAAATATTACCAAAATAAGCTAAATGAGGTGGTTTTGAGGCCTACCTGATTGACCTTGTCACCCTCGGTGATGTCTACACATAGTTGGTCTAGCCTCAAATCCTCATTATCGAGTTTACTTAGCATTTTGATGACTTTTATCTCACAAAAGTCAACAAAATCCTCTCGATGAATAGTGAAAATGACCCTTCTTGGGGCCCACCTAGGTATATATAGGCTCCCGGGGGCCCATTTTTCTTGGAGTTTGTGGATCCCCAGTTTCTCCTAATTTTACCCCACCTAGCTCGGGGAAAACTCATGAGGGGGCATATAGTCACCTCTTCAACATATTTTTCTTTCGAATCATCAAATTTTTTCTTGATCATTCTTCTCATTGTTGTAGCTTCTTCCGATTTTTGGAACTAACTTAAAATTGAGTTTTGCAAAATAAAATTTTGCACAATTATTCACAATCGATCCTACACTTATTGCAGATTTTGATAATTGGGGGAACCTTCAGTACTAGCCGACTCGACCTCGATGACCTCTATGGTACGTTCTTTTGGCATGCAAATTCGTAAAACTTCACGTTTGGGTGAAAATTTTTCTTTTCTACTTTATTGTGGCCAATTTTTCCCTAAATCGAGCCCACTAAAGTGGGGGAAAAATGTAATGTCACAAAATTGCACCTAGGGGCAATTCCACATTTTAGCACTTTGCCTAGAATTTATGATACCTAAACGCATTAATGGAAAAAATCCCATGGGTCATAATTTCACAATTCTAGCTCCATGTGGTTCAATGGCGAGACAATAACAGCTTGGTGACATGTTTCTCAATAACTTGTGCTTTGGATGCTTGCATGGTGAGCGGATGTCTGCGCGGTGCACTAGCGGCTTTGCAATTTTTCGAGTTTGAAATGAGAAATATTGAATCTTGGCTCTTGACACATGTCCCAATAGTTAATTTTTTGGGTGTAATGGCTCTTTGCCACCCTTTCATGCAACAAAACCCCTCATTTTCTCTCATTTTGGGGGTTCATTCATTCACTCAAGCTTCTCTCTTCAACTTCACTCCTCAATCTCTTTGGCTCTTGATAGCAACACTTCTAGAAGCAAAGCTCTACCAGACTGAGGTCCCTCCAATAGCCAAAGCTTTGTAGCAAGCATTCAATGGTGCATCTATGTGTTGAAGAGGGGGTTGAGGCCTGTTGGTAATGCTCTCTCACTCTTTTCTATTTGCAAATGGATTAGATCTCTTTGTTCATTTACTACTTGGTGGTGTGGGTTCTCCTCTTGAAGCGGGGTTTTCTTTCACCACTCCTTTTATCCATTTCGGTTACACTCTCTATCTATCTGGTTGTCCGTGGAGGTGGGAACACCAAAGTGGGGGTTTAACTAAGGAAAACCCCTATACAACACCAAAATTTCCTCTGTTCACCTTGTGTGTAGGTTTTTGAAGTGGAGCTTGGAGTGAAGATTCAAAAGTTTGGTTGTTGGTAAGTCTCCTCCAAGCTCTCCTTGTGTTTTCTCATATTTTTTGTTCTTTAAATTTGGTTGTTCTATTACACAGACCTCAGATTTGGATTAGAAGGTGAAGCTCTAGTCTTCCTATTTGAGTCTTTGAGAACTCCGTCGCCTGGGATTCCAATGAGAAATTTGGACCCCAGCGCATCGTGTTGGCATCCTGAATTTGCACTGTTGTCCTTTGGCCAAAAGCTCCTCTGTCGAAGGTAGAAATCGAGAAGCTTTACTCTTTCGAGATCTGAAGTAGGCTTTTCTGATAATTAATATGTATACACTTTCTTTTCAATTTCTTCATTCAACTTATGTTGAGGTGGATATGGGTAGTTCATTCCTTGGGATTCTCTTGAGAACAAAGAGACTCATGAGCAACAAATCCCCCTTATCTCACAATATATGGTATTTATTAAAGCCGATTTGTATATATATTATGGAAAGTATTTAAGGCCAATTTATACATGTATTCTGCAAAGAATAGGGGTCGATTTATATCAACATATGTTTGGTCGATGTGAGTGAAGTATTGTGCACTATTTAATAGCACTTAAATAGAAGGTAAGGTGCATGAAACTTTGCAGAATAAATGCAAAAGGAAACACATGAATATAAGCTGCTATGTGAAGTGTTTGCAACACATGAAGAAGGATATAAACTAGCAATGATGTGCTTAGTCAAAGTACATGTTGAACACTATTATAGAGGGGTTGATTCATCCTTTACTTGGAAAATGAATTGTCTATAACTAAGTCAATAGAGGTATGCGTTTCTTATTAAATAATGGAATATTTCAAAGTAATAAACCGCACCAAAGTGATAGGGAAGTTGGCTGCAACATGGTGCCAAATTATGAAAGCTCTATAATCTATAGAATTCTATTCTGGTTGTAAGTAAAATGTCATCATTTGGGCATGCACACATTTGAATCAGTCTTTAGCGGTTGTCAATTAAAAGAGTCAATCTATAGTATATTATGTTGAGTTTACACTCAGATTTTTTCCACCTTTTAGTTGAATGAAGTGAGTCAACCCGCATGAAGAAAGGTGTCGACTGGAATGCCTTTTATATAGGCAGCAATGTCTCAATTTTTTGTATAAATAGAGAGGCTAGTTGTCTTATTTGGACACACATTTCTACAAATCTATTATGCTGCAAATATTTTGAGAGGTACATTTTGTGAGAGCTAGAGTTATTTTATGAGAGTATAGTGTTACTTTGTGAGATTATAGTATTACCTTGTGTAAGATGCTTGGTGAAAAATTGTTTTGAGAGGATAAAGTAAATCTAGAAAGTTGTTGTTGGAAGGCTATGCATCAAGTCAGTCAATTTCATTAATAGTATTACATGCATGGTGATCTAGTCTTCTCTTATTTGTCTTTATTTATGAAAGAATGGGATTTGAATTCTTTGTTTGGTACCACTTGACAATATTTTCATTAGGAAATCATAACATTTGCTTTGGAAAGGAAAAAATAGTTGTTTTATGCTTTTTCTATGAGTGTGTTTGTATATACTTCATAATAGGAGTATTTATTTATCATTGGTATTACATACCGGGAATGATGAATTATGATTAGCTTAAAGGAAGTGTCTTATTACTCCCATTTACCCTATATGGGAAGTAGATATTGATAATCTATACATAGATAGTTTAGACTACATGTATAATGTGAAATATGTCAATGTCATGAAGTGACTTGGCACTATTATCTAATTATGCTAGAAAGCTTTGGGGATGATAAGGTTTAGCTATATAGCCATAGCGATGGCATGAAAGATATGGAAAGATGAGAATTCATCCAAACCACATCAATAATGCAAACTTATATGATCAATCGATCATTACTTTTCACTCGAATGAAACCCCAGGTTCAGAATAACCTATTTGGGTCGAGAACTTTATTTGATTCAAGAATGGAACCTTGGGTTGGGTTATGTACTAGATTACTCATTGAAACCTATAGGTTGAGAATAACCTACTTGTTTGGGTTTGAACATTTGATCTTGATTGGAAAATATAGGGTTAGATTAGCCTATATAATCAGACTTGTCATTGGTTGATGACTTTATCCTATGATTAGGATGTATCAAGGTTAAAACTCACCTTTGTGATTTATCCAGATCACTTGAGTTTATGAGATACTATATGATTGGAGACATAGGTGGGATTACCTATAGAGTTCGAGTGTATACTTGATTAGTTTCTTAACACTCTTGAGATGAAGTCATATTATTGACAAGATTCTACTCTTTTGAACAACTCTTTTTATTAAGGAGATTAAATTATTGAATGGGATCATCTATGGATATGATTATTTGATTGAAGTCATTCATTGACATGGATATATACTTGATGAGAATCACTTACTAATGTGATATATTGTTGATTGGAGTCAATTACTTATGAATATTTAATCTATGAGTAGATAAAGCTTATGTAGCTATACTTTAGATTATAAAGTCATACTTGGGACTAGGTTGCCTTTTGAAGCGAATAGCTTGTTTATGCAAAGTTAATTTGTAAACTTGAAAAGCTCATATGTTATACCTGGGACTGGAATATCCATTGAAGAGGCTAACTTATGCTTAAGCTATATTGGTAGAGATACCTTTGTGTTTTGGGAAAATGGAAATAGGTTATTTTTGAGGTTAGGAATTACTTATTGAAGGAAATTACCTAAGCATAGTATATAAATGGTCAATACAAATCGAGCTATAGAAGTGTATGTGAATAGGATGATTGCCACTCAAAGTACTAGGTGATAATACTTTGGCCAAAGTAGTGTAAGTAGCCACTATTTACACTACCAGTTCATCGTGTTCCTCTTATGCATGCTAGTTAAAAATTTTCATACTCGTAGGAAGAATGACTGTATGAATAGGTTTCAAGTTTGCAGGACACAACACTAAGCTTAGATAGGCTATTTTTTATGAGGTTTACCAACCAATCTATTCATAAAAGGGTAGGTCCATCTTTTCATATGTGAGAGATGTGTGGGGGACTGCATTTGAGTCTGTGGTTGGCGAAAAAACACTTGAGTGATGCTTCTCTTCATCAGTTGATGGTTGAGGTTTGTGGATTTTTGCACAAGCATTAGGGACAACTAGAGTGTTTGAACCAGGGATTGAGGACATCCAAAATTCATACACCATTGACATGACATCAAGATCAATTTGTATATCTATTTCCAGATGAAGCTTAAAAGAGCTATGTATGTATCATATGGAAGGATGTAATCATGAATGATATACTTGAGCTCATTAAATATGACATGATCTATGTTATGGAAAGGTTTGGTAAATTACAATGGTATGTAATGGAAGTTTGAAAATAGCGTTATTTCAAATATGCATGTAATTTACATTATGGAAAGAAAAATTTGTATTGCTATGCCATGGCATCATAGAATATTTACTTAACGTGAAATATTTGGAATTTTATTGAGTAGAACACTAGGGTTGTTACAAACTTTGGAAGTTTTATCTTATAACCTAAACCCTAACCCTAACCCTTAATCTAAACCAATGATTTATCATAGAACCCTAACCCTCATTAGATAGTAACCTTAATCATACTTGCAATTAAACCCTAGGTGTTAGGGTTAAGGCTAGGGTGGACATTAAGGATAGTGTGAGGGTTAGATTTAGAATAAGGTTTTATGGTTATTTTTATGGTTAAGGTTTGTTTTTATATTTGGCTTAGAGTTAGGGTTAGGATTAGGGTCAAGATAGGGAGAGGGTTAGGTTTGTTGAACACCTAGAATTATTAGAGGGGGCAATGAATTAGTATTCTTTTAAACCACTTAAACATTTAAACATTCAATCCAAAAAAAATAAATTTGTAGTAATTAAAGAAAGCATGAAAACATCTAGAAAAATCACATAACACATGAACACCAAGATTTTTATGTGGAAAACTCAAAATGGGAAAAATCATGGTGAGGATTAACTCACAATATATTATAACCGGTTATAGTATATTATAGAAGTTCTCACTGCAAGTGGACTCACTTCCCACTGAGAAATAAAAGAGATTGTGGCTCACATCTAGATTTGAACTATTACATTTTCATCTAACGCATCCATGAAATATAGTTCCAATGAAGCTTAGAATATTGACTTTACATATTTCATATTGATCTAACTTAGTAATTTTCTCTGCTCTAAATTCACTCTAGATTTTCACAATTCACATCCATAGACTCATATCACATTCCAACACCTCGCAAAACATCAAAAATATCCTTCATATATATCTGATTCATCTGAAACATCAATTTGGTCAGCCTAATTGAATTTAATAAGAAAAATGTAACTTGTCGTCTCAAGATCCATACATACACACTTCATGCCAAGGTTCAAACCTCAAAACAACTTGAAATAGGTTGGCACAAACCTAAAATAGCACCCATACAATGGATTAACACATGTTCATCCTCCATAATACACTCAACTCATTAGGTCAGCATCGAAAATAACCTAATAACAAAATTTTCCAACTATACAACCATATTTAAACACATAGACCTCCAAAATCTATGTCAATTGGAATATACAATCTACTAAAACCTATCAACATCTCCACAAAACTGTAAAGAAAAATTATAATTCATAGAGAATACTACACTAGAAAATGCCTATAACTACTAGTCCAAACTTCTGTTACTCATAACTTTTACATCAGGATCCAAAATATGATGAAAATCGTGAATTAGGCTCCTTTATCAATCAACATACTTATGTTAGAAGCACAAAGAAAAATATTCATCAGCAAACCAATGCAAACCCAAATATCAGATCCCCTATACACATAATCAACTAAATTGACACATAGTCAATTTCTACAACTATTTCCTTCACCAGATCAAACCTTCTTACAAAATTAGCTTACATAATCATCCTCAAGAATGCTCAAGACACCCAAACTGATCTATACCATAGTCTTCATACCAAGATACAATGTTGACATCAATGACAACACTACAATGCATGTGTTAATACATACCAGATCTCTCGTTGACAAACATGTTCATATATACAAGCTGAAAAACTAAACTAACTCCCCCTAAGAGAGCTATACACCACAAATAGTTCAAAAAATTTCACAGAAAAACACTTTACACCATATGCATATGCACATTGGAGTTTGAAACAATAAATTGAAAATGCATAAAAATAAATAAAAACTGTCAACCTAAGGAGTTGACTCTCAGAGCTTTGCAAGATGAACTTTCCATTTTTTTCCCCCTCTTCCCAAATATTATTGGCTCTGCCAAGCATCTTGCAGATTAATCTTTGTGGCTTTATCAATGCTTATAAGGGCACTGGAAACAAATGTGAACTTTGAGTTCACAAAGTCCTTGAGGTTTATAAAATACATAATTATTTTCTCTTTCTAACCTTGTAGTTGGAAGTATTTCTCATGTAGGTCTTATATGTCTAGTCTTGTGCTTCCATATAGGTCATGCATCGGATCATATGCATAGGAAGCTCTATCTATTTGTGACTCTATTGAATCCATTTCATCTTTAATGCTCTTTGTGGCTCTAGGTCACTTCATGCAAAATTGGGATAAGGCTTTGGCCTTTGCCAAAAAATCTTGTGCACCCTTGCGACTTTCCCAAAATTTATTGTGTGCTTGTGCACACTTCTTTTTTATTTCCATTAGCCTCTTGTCATCCATCTTTTTATCTACTTCTTTTTCCAACTTTTCCTTCAATCTGGAGGTATATTCTTTGAAAGAATCAATCAATGTTTTTAGATTTTCCATACTAAATAATGAGATTTCAATGGTTGTTTTGGGTATGGCCTCCTATAAGGTCTTCACTACCTCCTCAATTAGTTCTCCACTCTTCTGATGCATTTCAATGATTTTCTTTTGGGAATTCATGGAAGACATCTCCTAGTTGAAGCTTGTGGAGTGGTGAAATCTTGGCTAAGTCTACGTTCCCCTCTTGCATGGGTAGTTGTAGCAATTACACAGACACAATGGGTTGGAATTGCAATTATATATTCAATAGATTCTTTAGAGAATCTCTGGAGGATCTAGAGGATTCACCAGTTTCCTTAACATCTTTCTTTGCATTCTTATCTTTCAACTCATTCTCCTTTTCATTATCACTAGTATTAATTGGTGTCTCTTCTTCTTTCTTTTCCTCATCTCTGAAGTCATCTTCATTCTTCTCTTGATCTTCTTTCCTATGTTTTCACCAGTGACCTGTTCTGTGTTATCTAGAGAGATAACTGTCTCTGGTTGAACTTGAATATTCTCACTAGGTGTTCCTATTATCAAAGGAGGTGCTTTATGGTCCTTGGAAATATCCTCCTTTGCAACATCCTCTCCAATAGTTGTATCCTTCTCCATTATTCTCAACATCAACATTCTCTTCTACAATCTCTTCCACATCCGAAAGAACATTATCCTGAACATATCCTTCAATTATATGCTCATATTAAACACCAATGTTTTGTGTATCTTCTTTTGTGTTCACCTCCAAAGAAGAAATCTCCACATGCATTTCTTCCTTTTTCTCTGAGGTCATTCCTAGTCTTTGTGCTAGGCCGGCTACCTTATTTATAGTTTCCTTCTAGAGCCTTTCGAGATCATTTTGATCTTGGCTCATAAGGGTTGTCACCCTTTTCTTTGTTCTCAATTCTCTACTATATAGTTTAGCTAGTGTGGATTGATTTTCATTAGATAGAGGGGCACTTATCTAATCTAATGCATAGGCCTTCAATTTGGCCTCTTCTTTTATAGATTTTTGTCTTCTTTCCATAAAAACATTCTGAAGCTTAGAAGGAAATTATTTCTCTATGTTTCGTGTATCTACTTCAAGAACTATGATATATTTATGATATATTCTACTATGGTGGCATTATCCACCTCATCAACCTAAATATACAATATTTCAGTTTCCACTAACATATCATTTTGCACATTCCCATTAAATAATGCATCTAATTTCATTGGGTTATGTGCTCTTACTAGATTTTTTTTCTTTTTCTTCTTCTTCTCTTCCGGTGACTTCTTCTTACTTGCTTTTTCTTTCTTCTCTCTTACCTCCATTCCAAAGCCTTCTTTTTATTTTTCTACCTCGGCTTCACTATCTATGTCAATGATATCAAACTTCTTCTTCTTTGTACCAACTTCATCTTATGAAGCTTCACCTTTTCTCTTCTGGACCAATTGTGGCCCTTCTTCTTCTTCCTCTTCATATTCAGTATTGACACCCAAATGTTTCTCTTTGGTGGATTTGGTCTTCACTCTTCTCCTCACATGGCCAACTTGATGTGTTGTTGGAGTATCCTTTTCTTTGTTAGACCTCTTTGCTTGTTTTTTCAAAGAGGACTTCTCCTTTATCAAAGGCCTAGTTTTATTTGCAAGAGTACTAGTCTCCTTCCTCTTTGTCCCACTAGATGAAGGCATAGTCCCAACGTACTTTTGAGTAGTTGGAGGAGTGGTAGCTTCTCTAATAGATCTCTTTACACTTGATGAGCTTTCTGAAGCTCCAAATTTAGCCTTAGCTACCTTAAATTATTTTGGTGTGATGCCCATTGCTTCTACAAAAGTAGTAGTCATTTTATCCACTATTTTCTTAATTTGTCATTGCCTTTGGTCTAAATGGACCTCCATTGATTTATCTACATAAGTCCCATACCTCTATTTAGAGGTACCCTTAGTTTTACTTAACATTTAATCTATGGATCTTATAATGTGATCCTCATTGATCTCATATCCCATTTTTGGGAACCACATTGTTCTTGGCTATATTGCTTGTATAATGCATTAATCTTTAGAAACCAAGAAGATGATATCCTTCGTATAATTCTCAACCATCTTCCAGGGAATTCTCTCCATCTCTTGTATCCTCTTTTGAAATAATGCAAAGAATGCCACAAGGGAATCTTCCTATGCCTTATCATCTCCCAAAAATCTTAAGAAGCCTCTGATATGGTGTGCAATAGGTCTTCCTTTCAGCCACACCACACTCTGTGTATCGAGGATTTCTTTCAAGAAATAGAATAATAAATATATAATCAAAGTTTAAAATTTAAAGGGATACCTAGTATCCATTGTTTTCTATAGATTCTCCATCAGTTGTTGTCTTAGTAACTCACATAGGTCATAATCAGCTCCTTTTTCAACCATTTCATATGCTACATTAAAGGCAGTTATAGATATATAGTTCTCCCAGTTCCAAAGAAATATAGTTTATAGCCTATCATCATAGAGGCATACTTCATAGTAGGATTTAATATGTATTTAATTGTTAGGGCTCTCTTTCCATACTTAGATCCTATTCTCTGGACATCATAATCTCATTTTTATATATTTTAATACCAAAATAGGTTCGGTGGCACACAACCCTATAAATTCCCTAATCACCTCCTTTGTGATCAATCCGAGTATATCCATCCATACAAACTTGTCATGGATTTGGCTCAAAGAAATCCTTACACAAGCATTGTCATGCAAAAAGCTAGGAAACCCTTGCCACCTATCGAGTCCTTTCACAACAAAATTTTGATATTCCATCTTCAATGCAAAGTCCTCACCAATGAGCTTGTTTATCCACACATATCCTAGTTTGGAATGGTAATACTCTTCTAATTTTCCATGTATATATCCTTATGTCCTCTATGTGTAGGACTCCATAAGGAACCCTTGATAAAGCACCTTCTAGATCGACCTTGGGTGGCTTTGTCAAGATGTTTCTTGAATTTAGGTTAGGGTCACTCAGACACATCTACAACCCTTTGTGTAGCCATTGCACAAGTTTATAAACATATTTCAAACTAATTTGTAAAAAACTAGGGTAACAAAGACCGTAAATACCTTTCACTTTTTTTTTTTGACTAAGGTTTGCATGCACCAAGATTCAACCACTTCAATTGCAATACTCTTGTCTGTGTCTACTCTCCTTTACTTGAAAAATTGATTACAAATATTTTTTTCTTAAGTGAGATTAATTATAAGCCTTCCATTATGACATAATTCACCATAAATGCTTCATATCAAAAAACTATCAAACCCTTAACTACATGTACAGTCATCTTCAAAATATCCCACAAACCTATGCATCATGATATTTTATACCAAAATTGACACCAATAGGTCAAGCATTTTGACTCACACCACATACCCTCATGTTGAAGCATCAAAACCATTTATTTGGTAGGGGAAAAAATATTTCCATTAAAGCTGCCCCTGAGCCAAAGGTCTCAACTTAGTTTATGAAGGAAACATCTACACTAGATGTTGGTATAGATTCATCCTTAACCTTGGTCTCTTCCTCCTTTTTCCAAATCTTGTCCATCTCTTTCTTTGTTTCTGTCAGATCAAATTTTTGTAGTGGATCATTCTTCTTTACCATATTTTTCTTCTTCATGTTTCTTCTTCTGCAAAACATAGAAATGTGTCTAGGTCTATTGCAATTGTAGCATACGACATTATTTTGACCATTCTTATTTCCATTCATTCTAGATTTGCATTGATTAGCTTTATTCTGAAATCCATTGTATGTATAACAATAGCCATTGAAAGACAAAACCATTATACCATTATTAAAATCATTCATCATTTTATTTATGTATTCAATAGCTTTATGACCAAATATCTTGCATGTAAAACACTGATTGAGAAGGGATGAAACATTCTGATTTATTTCGCTTCTACATTCCATAGCCTTATGCCCAAATCTATTGTAAAATAACAAAGACTATTGAAATATGGGTACCTTTGTGCATTTGGTTGTTTTACTTGTGGTATTTTGGCTTCATTCCATTTGTTTTAGATTTGTTTGTCATTTTTCTTTATGTCTTTAGTCTTCATTTGTTCATTGATCTTATTTTTATCATTTTGTGTCTGATCTTCTTTTGAACTTTCACCCTTTTCCAATCCTAGACCTTCTTTATCTTTAGATCCTTCCTAATTTACAATCATTTCATCAAGCTTTATAGAACTCATCTTGAATTTGTCTTCATGAATGATTTCTTTTTCAATATTTTATCTCAGATTCACAACTTCTTGTTCAAGCTTTGTGCATTCTTCAGATGTGCTTTGCACCATTTCATTCAAACATTCTTCAACTCTTTTCTTTTCCTCAACTTGTACTTTTAGATTGGTAATTGTTTCATTTGCTTGCTTCAACTGCTCACTGACCTCCTTATGAATTTATTGATTTTATCTCAATTTTTTGATGCATTCATCTACTTATTTGAAAATTTCTTTCAGATCTCTATTTTCACCTTCAATTCTTTCCAAATCTTCAAGAGCAACTTTGACTTCTCCATTTATGTCAAATATGAAATCTTCTTCTATAGATCCAACAATAGAGGTCTCTTTCAGAGGAATAGGTAGCTTCCTAATAGCCATGTGTTCAACCTCCAAGATCTTCCCCAAGCAATTAAAATCCTTTGAAGGAACCAAGCACTGATACCAATTTTTGAACACCCAGAATACTAAGAGGGGGGTGAATCAGTATTCTTTTAAACCACTTAAACATTTAAGTATTCAATCCACAAAATAATCAAATTACAATAATGAAGGAAAACATGAAAACATCCAACAACATTACATAACAAATGAAGACCAAGAATTTTACTTGGAAAACCCAAAATGGGAAAAACCACAGTGAGGATTAACTCACAATATATTATAACAAATTATAGTATATGACAAAAGTGCTCACTGCAGGTGGAATCACTGTCCAAGTTGACTCATTATCCACTAAGAAATAAAAGAGATAGAAGAGATTGTGACTCAGTAAGATTTGAATTGTTACAAATTATATCTAACACATGAATGAAATACAATTCCAATGAATCTCAGAATACAAAATTTACAAACTTCATATTGATCTGACTTAGTACTTCACTCTACTCTACATTCATTCTATATTTGCACAATTCACATCCACAGACTCATATCCCATGTCATCACCTCGCAAAATATAAAAAATATCCTTCATATATATTTGCTTCATCCTAAACATCAATTAGGTTGGCCTAATTGGATGTAATAAGAAAAATGTAACTTGTTGGCTCAAGATCCATACATACATGCTTCACTCCAAGATTCAAACCTCAAAATTATTTGAAATAGGTCAGCACAAACCTAAAATAGCACCCATAGAACAAATTAACACATGTTCATCCTCCATAATACACTCAACTCATTAGTTCAACATTGGTAATTGTAGGAGTTTATGGTGAACTCCTCAAACACCCCAAGATCACCTCCAAGACAAAATAACTTCCACAAGAGAGAAATGACAAAAATATCATGCTCTCATTAAGGATGCAAGAATGCCAAACTAAATATGGAAAAGTACATATGGGTAAAAGCACAAAGTTGTGTCACACTTTTGACCAACTAAATTGTTTTGATTGAAAATATTTTGACCTAAACAGTTTCGATCGAACTAGTTTAGCCTTAAACCATGTGGCCTATACGTGGCACATAGAGTTTCAGGTGAAACCTTTTCGCCTGAAACTCAAAAATTTAAACTTTTTGCTTTGTTGCATTGAAATGGGGCTTATTTTATGTGCGGGGTTTTGGTAGAAAGGGTTTGATAGAGCTTTCAAAATTTTACAAATTTTATTTGGTTCCATGAGAAAATTTTGTCAAATTGTTACCATTGTGCTTAATGGTTGTATGTAGGGTTTGGGGGTTCTGCCACCCTTGTTTAAATTTTTTCACATCTATCAAACCCTTTGCACTATGTTTTCATGTTGACCCGATGTACTAGGTCACCGATCGTATTAGCTACGACTTATGGCATCACTCCCATTGCTTTATCGGCCCCGTTGCTTAGGCCCACTGGTCTTCGAGTGAGTAATGTTTTTAATATTTTAAAATGGTTGGCCCAAAATATTTTGTTTTAAAGACTTATGTCTTAAGTATTTAATTTCTCAAGGGGTCATTGCCCACCACCTATCCCATGGCCCCTTTCTTATGACAATGGTATGCACATGCTAAATCCAAATCCATTGGATTTGATTAATGAAATTTAGACCCTTGTGCGCATGTTGTTCAATATTAAAATAATATATTTTGGCTAGACCGCACGATGTACGTGATTGTGCCATGTGTCCTTTATTTCGCATGGGACCCATTTCCCACTATCCCCTTGACCTCTCGTGGTAGAGGATTAATAACCATGATGCACCGATGGGACTCGATTTGAGCCATAGTAAGCACATTGTGCAAAATATTTAATGGTTTCACCTGATTCCTTGCATGGCTTGTGCGATGGCGCCATGTGGATTTAGCTGGCGGAATAGGGAGGCTTGATGGGGCCTGCAGGTGGTACACATGTTTTTTGACAGGGAGAAATATCATTGGCCAATGGGACTGCCATGTGACAACATGGATTTTAAAAAAAAAATTGTCTCAATCTGAGTCATTCAACAGGCCAGCATGCTGGCACATCGATGACCTACTTTAAAAATTCAAATTCAGCCATGTGATGGTTGTTTGAGCTTTGTGAGTGACATACATTAATGGCACAAGCTCTTAAAAGGATATGGGCCTGATCTCCATACGTGTGAAGGGCTATTTCTTGGCAATCATGATGAATAGTACACCAATTTCCATGTACTTGGGAATTAATGGTGGTGATGCAGATTCCAGTGAATGATCACTCATTTGATTGTGCTTCAATTAGAGTATTGATGATTGCTGCAACAATTTTCTTAATAAATATAGATGATAGCTCTTTCATTTTCACCATAGCAGTTAAGTTTCTAGAGTGCTTTGTGTTTGAGTGGTTGGTTTTTTGGAGGTCTGAGTATTTGTGCAAGATGAGCAAGTCTACTACTTCTCCATCAGTCGTGCATTGGTCAGCGAGGGGAAATGCTCAAAGGTCTGGTGGTAATTCCCCATCAGATGATCAAGATAGTCTTCAAGGCTCTCTCAGCTTGAAGGTGGAAAGAATGAAGCCCACCCCTGGGGTCATCAGGTGTAGCTTTCAACTCAAAAGCTAGGTTGCAAGAGTAGAGGTGGTGGCATCAGGAAAGGAAGGGCAGTCTATAGAGTGTGTGAGGAGTTCAATGGCTAGGCTGAGGTACGGTCGAGGATCTCAGAGTCGATAAAATTCACCCATTGATGTCTTCGATAGTTCTGGTGGCAGTGATTTAGAGACTGACTCTGATTACGACTATTTCCTCGTAGCTCTGACTGAAATGGTTGGAGTCAATGAGGAGGTCCTCGTTGTTTCTCTAATTACCGTGGTGGCACTATGTGATGGTTCTAGTTTTGGTGTTAAGAAGTTTGTTGATGACATTAAGGTGGTGGTTTCACCTCCCACTAAGGGAAAAATGAGGAGCGGTCATCTGTACCATGGCTGTGGTGCTACTTCGAGTTTTGGGTGATGGTGTGTTTTTTTGTGCTTTTCAGTTTGCTATGATGATGGTGTTGTTTCTCTAGGGTTTTGGCATGGACGTTAACAACAAGGCCTTAATGGAAAATTTTGGTGTGAAGTGATAGTGACACCGACTGGTTACGAGGGTTGTAACTATTGGGGTTACCATATGAGAATGTTTCAAATTTAAAGTCTAAAACCAGTAGTGCCTCAATGACTTTCATTTCTAAATCACTCCAGAAGCACTAACAACTATGCCATAAAGCAGAAATAGGCACAATAGTTCTCCCCCATTGATCCTTCTAAGAAAAGCACATGCAAACTTAAACCAGATTCAACACCATGAATAGACAAACAAATGAACACACGAATTTATGTGGGGAAAACCATTTCGGGTAAAAAACCCCACACTCCAAAAGATAGAGCCATTGTATTATTCAACAACTAAATGGTTACAATACAATATCAGGCTCATAGCCATTACAGGAGTTACATCTTGTTCATCTAGAGAAATACAGGCAACAACATAGATTTGCAACCTTGCACTGTTATAATGTCTTAACAAGACATACAGTGACGGTTCCCTTCATCTCTTCAGCCCATTTTCACAACTAACCTTTCAGCTGGTATAGCCTAGTGTCCACCTTAGGTTCGCATCTACCTAGGTTCTGAGTGTCTTAGTGTTTGCAGTTACAATTCTCTACACATACCACTCGAACACACACTCTCCGATCTATGACCAAGCTCACCGATCATGGATCTACCGATCCGTCGATCATTCGATCTTTTGATTTGATCTCTATCAACTTTCTATGCTTTTAGCTTCAACTTCTCAGCTTTGGCTTACTATCGATTAGCATCCGGCCTCGCCTTCTGGCTCAGCATTAATCGACATTCCATTGGCCTCAGATCGACCTCTCAGCTTTTGGTCAAAATTGCATACACACGAAATGGCCATTAGGGTCTCATAATACCCCACCGACAAGCTTCACCATCTCGGGTTGCATGCACTGCCCTAGCAACTAACATCGAGCCACCCTGCAATCAATTCATACTCAGATCAAACCCTCAAGATGCGTGCAGAAGCTTTCGATCACTAACCATTGATTTGCAACAACGATGCAAAATCAACCAATGATATTTTTTCGCGTGTCGGAATGCCATTCATTCGTCGCTTGTAGATCAGTCTCCCTGAGCTCCATCGCTGATCACTCTAGGGCGGCAATCAACTGCTATCATTAAAACACTGACCGCTAGCTTTATTGGGTCCCGCAAGCCATGTGACCACCACTCAAGGAGGTTTTCGAGGCACCGAAGATGGAATATCCAAGATTCCCTTGAGCCTGCCCAGAACTGGCTTCTGATGTTGCCACGTGTCCACCGCTTTTGCTCTCCGCTTGGAGCACACTCGGGTCCCACTGAGCCATGTGTAAGCCGTTGGAGCTCCTTCGGGGCATCTCAAGCTACACCCACTATATTCCCCAAGGAACTCCTGAGATGCTAGCAAGTGTCTACAACCCACCAACATAACATAAATACTCGGGACCCACCATTCTTTTGCTACGCACATTGCTTAACTCACTGCCACATGTCAAACACACAAGCAATTCTACTCGGCCAAAAATTTCTCAGCGATACTTGCATCAGGATGACGTGGAATGCTACGAACACTGTCAGATCAAAGCCTCCACAATCATCAATCAAGTTCTTCGCCACTTGGTCCAAATTCAATCGCTCAATGCATATCGACATATCGGTGGGACATGAAATGTCACCCGCCGATATGAGATCGTCTTGCCGCATCGGCCTTGTTAGAACCAAAAAATTCCATTAAAAAACTAAGGGGTTTCACTCATTTAAAATTTTTATTTTCTTACCTTTTCATAATAATTCATTTTACCCCATCCATAATGTTAAAATACCTTATACCACCATCGTTTACCCTTCATATCCTTCACCGCTTTACCGCGACCTTTTGCAAAGTGGCCCACAGTATCACTGTTAGTGATAGTCATGTAACCGTTACTGCCACACCATGGAAATTTTGAGGGAAGACTACGATTGGATGGTGGATGAAGACAACGGTGGAGGTAACGGTTAGAAGATAGTTACCAGGGTACCGCCATCGGTTTGTGAGGAGACCATGGTGACTGTGGTGAACAATTAGCAAGGACTGAAGCGGCAGACAAAAGACCTGCCGTGGTACCACTGGCAGTGAAGTCAGTGACCACAGTGATGCGGTAGACATCCAAAGGTAACACTTAATTTTGATCGCTATATCGCTAGAGATAGAAATGAAGCCTGCGGCAATGCGGTGGGCATGGAGATAGCGGTGAGGAGCAGTCATCGCCATACCGCCAATGGTTAGAATGAAGACCACGGTAACGTGGTAACAGTGAAGGTGACAACAAAAGGTGGATATCATGATACCGTTGGCAGTCTAAACTAAGACCACGGTGGCATGGTGGACAGTGAGGGAGCAGTCAAAGTCAAAGCACCGTTACACCATGGGAAGACAAAAAGTTGACTGCGGTAGGGCGGTAGGAATAAAGGAAGCTACGGTGAAAGCAAAAATTAAGCAGTGGGAAAAGTATTAAAGTTAAATAAAAGGCGGACTGTAGTTTAAAATATTTAATTTTACGATAAGGCAACTTAATTAAATATTTTAATTTCTGTCAATGAATACAAATGGTTTTACCGAATAAATGAAGGATGACGACCCTTGGTATGTACTATATAAATGTTCTAAAAAATCAGTGAGAGGAGGACATGAGTTAGAGCTGTAAGTAGATTTTGACAGAAAATGAAGATTGGGAATGTAAACAATGATAGACTTTCTTGAAGCAAAATCAATAGATGAAATATTTTAAAATTGGTGAAATCCTTTCTGTGCTCAGTTGCTGTGATATAATAATTTACATTTTTATATAGTTGTCTCCAACTTGAGGTCTTTTATCATTTAAATTATTATATCAAGTATATTTCTAATTTTTCGAAATGTATTCCCAGTTTGTGTGATTTAATTGACTGGTGTTTGCAAGTCAGAATTAAATTCTTTTAAATAAGTCATAGTGATTTTAGGTTTTCTTTTGGATGGTTAAAGAAGAACCTGGTAAGAAAGTATTCCAACACAATTTATGCAAGTCATAAATCTAGTGAAGTTATATGCCAGTCATAGAATTTCAAAGTTCCTAGCAACTTGAATTAAGCTAGAGAGGGAAACACATACAATTTTTGATTTTTGACTCCATTGCCCATGTGGATAGAAGGCACTGATGTATCAAAAACCAGATGATTAAATTCATAATAAACAACATATTCAAATTCTTTCTTTTATGCAGTAGGAGTAGCAGTCATGATTTTATCTATTCATTTCCAATTGCCATTGTGAATAGATTGTTTGAGCAGGAAATATATGTTAAATCTGCATTATTCACATAGGTGCACCCGCCTAGGTTTAACAGAGCCTGAAGAGCAAAAGTTTCAATTATGTCAATTGGCCTTGTACATTAGGAAATTTTTTTGTGAGAGCTTGGCAACCTCTCGTGGTTCAAACCTACATTTTTGAGACCCAACAGTTTGGCGACTCGGCTGGGGAACTATACTCACAAATTTTTTTTCAGCCTATCCATTTGTAGAGTCAAAAAAGTTTTACATTTTTTTTGGAGATTCTGCTGGGGCAAACCAAAGATATATCAAAATCCTTTTCATTTTCCTACTTTTGGGAAAAGTAGGTGGTGACTTTGTTTCAATTTGATAAATAATGCATGGATATTATGGAACAATAACACTTTTTTTGTCAATTGTCTTGTCAAGATGGCAGAAGAAGTGTGGAGGCAATAGTCAATAAGGGAGTTGAAGGAATTGAAACAACAAAGGCTGCAATTGGACCAACAAATTCTATGATTGAATCAAGGATTTATACAATTGGGAGTTAAACATGTCTCAGATACATCTGAATACAAAAATTCCAGTAGATCTTAGACACCACAAGGGCCACTTGAGAACTTCGACAATGAAGGTAATATGCTTTATTCATAGCAGAAAATTTATGCATCTCAGTCATCACATCAAATGAATATTTATCCTATCCTTCCTAAACAAAGATTTGTAAGCTATCATAATCATCAGCTTGAGGAGGAGGATGAATATGCACATATTCAAAGCCAAGACTCCATCACATAATGAAAATGTGGAGTTTCTCCCTTAGATTATTTTTTGACATAAGGAGATATAGGGGAGAAGATGTAAACTCTCTATACAACAGGATGACAAATATCTATATGCAATTACCTTCTCATTATAGGTCTACAAGACCCACATTTTTTGCACAATTTTTAAGATCATCGGAGCGTGAATCAGTTTATTGGTCAGAGTCATCAAAATAGTGTGCCTTTGATGTTGTGAATAAACTTATTGATTCCATACTTGGGACAAGGTATATGGATACTGGCAATAATAAATCTAATAGTGATATCATGGATGACCAAACAATGCAACAAACAAAGAAAGCATGTGCTACTGGGATTTCTAAAGACAATTTCTCAGATTTGGAAGATGGTGATGATATGGAGGATCAATCATACATCTTGGATGAGGACTAAAATGATCAATACTAGGGTGATTCTTGCAGTTCTTATGAAAATCAAGAAGAGGGAGAAATAGTAGAAGATTTGGAAGAAACATGTTCACTCAGTAGTGAGCAGGTTTCAGATTTGTTAACTCTTGAATACCAAAGATGCACACATAAAGATGATTCTAAAGTTCTGAGTCCAGCATACATTTGATTTGACAGTGAGAGTACTATGTGTAATGATTCATATGATTCCATGTGCATTTATCAGAGTGGTGAAGAGATCTTTGAAGCTGATCAAGAATCCAGTTATGTCCAAGAAGAGGTATGTGACTTGAACAATTTTTGTGTACAAGAGAAATATGTTGGTTTGCATGTTATTGATGAGGAGTGTTCAACATTTGTTGATTCAAGTATGTATAAGTATGATTGTATCGATCAAAAGTATGTGTCCATACCATTTGGTGGTAGGAAAGGACTGGGAAGTATTTCTGATTTGATTGTTCCAGAAGATGTTGATGAGATTGGATTTTTAGATTTCCAAGAGAAGCATTCCGATTTTCAAATCCCAACACAATTGTAGGATCATTTAGTAATATATGATAATGGGAAAACTTATGAAAGTTTCATTGAATCTGGATACATTTTGTGTGATGAAGGAGACAGAGGTTTATCATATGATGAACTACAAAGTGGTATGAGTCAAATTGAACACAATAATTTCCTGAAGGTTTTCAATGATAGTGCATGTAATAGGGCTGTTGGAATGGATAGTTTCAAAAGCAACCTGATGAGCTCAAATAAGAATAAAGTCTATGATAGAGGAAAGTGTAGGATTTTCTTTTGGGTGGCCTAGGGCCATCCTTTATGGTTTGAATTTTAAACCATAGTAGATACAAAGGATTAAGGATTTCCAGTGCATGGACAATTCTTAAAAAAACCGAGCTTTAAACATTCTTTCCCATGCATAGTAGCTTAGGAATTTTGAAGGGTCTGGGTTTGCCAGTACATGGACATTCTCAGAAGTTCCCTTATAGAAAAAATTATTTTCTTTCCATGTAGAGTAGTGTAAGGTCACTTTCATTCTCCCTTCTGCATCTTCCATTTTCCATCTCCTCCACTTGTTCATTCCCTCCCTTTTCCATTGCCTTCATTTTTTCCATCCTTTGCTTGGTTTGCTCTCCCAGTAAATTCTGGATTCTTGCAGTGATTGAAAAAAACACTCATCCCCAATAGGAGCCACTGTTAGAACCAAAATTTTCCATTAAAAAACTAAGAGGTTTTACTCATTTAAACTCGTTATTTTATTACCTTTTCATAATAATTGATTTTACCCCCATCCATAATGTTAAAATACCTTATATTGCCATCGTTTACCCTTCATAGCCTTCACCACATTACCACGGCCTTTTACAAAGTGGCTCACGGTATCATAGTTAGTGATAGTCATGTAACCATTACCGCTACACCGTGGACATTTAGAGGGAAGACCACAACTGCGCGGTGGATGAAGACAAAAGTGGAGGTAACGATCAAAAGACAGTTACCGCGGTAACACCATCGGTCTATGAGGAGACCGTAGTGAACAATTAGCAAGGAGAGAAGCGACAGACATAAGACCCACTGCGGTACCACTGGCAGTCAAGTCAGTGACTACGGTATACAATCAGAGGTAACACTTAATGTTCGACCGCTATACTGCTAGAGATAGAAATGAAGCCCACAATTACGTGGTGGGCATGGAGATAGCAGCGAGGAGCAGTCACTGCCATATCACCAGTGGTTAAAATGAAGACCGCAGTAATGCGGTAATAGTGAAGGTGACAACAAAAGGTGGATGCCACGGTACCGTTGGTAGTCTAAACTGAGACTGTGGTGGTACAGTGGACGGTGAGGGAGTAGTCAAAGTTAAAGCACCGCTACACCGTGGGAATACAAAACATTGACCACGGTAGGGTGGTAGGAATAAAGGAAGCTATGGTGAAAGCGAAAATTAAGCAGCAGGCAAAGTATTAAAGTTAAATAAAAGGTGGACTATAGTTTAAAATATTTAATTTTCCAATAAGGAAACTTAATTAAATATTTTAATTTTTGTCAATGAATACAAACAATTTTATCAAATAAATGAAGGGTCATGACCCTTGGTATGTATTGTATAAATTTTCTGAAAAATTAGTGAAGGGAGGACATGAGTTAGAGTAGTAAGTAGATTTTGATAGAAAATGAAGATTGGGAATGTAAACAATGACAAACTTTCTTGAAGTAGAATCAATGGATGAAATATTTTAAAATTGGTGAAATCCTTTCTGTGCTTAGTTGGTGTGATATAATAATTTACATTTTTTATCTGGTTTTGTCCAACTTGAGGTCTTTTATCATTTAAATTAGTATATCAAGTATATTTCTGATTTGTCAAAATGTATTCCCATTTTGTGTGATTTAATTGACTTGTGTCTACAAGTCAGAATTAAATTCTTTTAAATAAGTCACAGTGATTTTAGGATTTATTTTGGTTGGTTAAAGAAGAACCTGGTAAGAAATTATTCCAACACAATTTATGCAAGTCATAAATTTAGTGAAGTTATATGCCACTCATAGAATTTCAAAGTGCCTAGCAACTTGAATTAAGCTAGAGAGGGAAACACATAAATTTTTTGTTTTTTGACTCCATTGCCCATGTGGATAGAAGGCACTGATCTATCACAACCCAGATGATAAAATTCATAATAAAAAACATATTCAAATTCTTTCTTTTATGAAGTATGAGTAGCAGTCATGATTTTATCTATTCACTTCCAATTGCCATTGTGAATAGATTGTTTGAGTAGGAAATATATTTTAAATCTGCATTATTCACATAGGTGCACCTGCCTAGGTTTAGCAGAGCCTAAAGAGCAGAAGGTTCAATTATGTCAATTGGCCTTGTACGTTGGCCAAAAATGTTGTGAGAGCTTGGCAACCTCTCATGGTTCAAACCTGCATTTTTGAGACCCAACAGGCTCGTTGGTGGAACAACACAAAGACTCCCACTGATAGCAATCACCAGCCGATAAGAAATGCCACCAAGCCAGACCTGTCGGGCCGTCGTCGAAACACCACCAGGAGTCCCACCGACCAGACAGAGTCTCGAAAACAAGGAAAAATTTGAACACATGAAGTCCCCCAGACCAAAGCGGTACAATCCAGTGAGATTGAGGCACATATTTCCAATAATCTCCCACTTGACGAAGAATTGCTGGCTTCCTCCAGAACCTGAACACAAAGAATCTCTCCACCATGCTTCTATGCTCCAAACAAGACACTTGCAATGAAATTCAAGATGTCCACCAACACAGGGAACAGTTCCAACCATCCTTCACAAGGAAAAGGAACAAGCCAAGGCGAAATTGCACCAGTCTTTGGAACACAAGCATCAGATCTTTCAGATGACAAAGGGATCAGACTGCCACCAGTCCACTATGCTCACCAGCCATAGAGAAGAAAAAATGAAACAACTTCAAAGTTCTTTGATCATGAACACAAACGTGAATTAATTCTCCAGAACAAGATAAACCACTAGCTAGAACAACAACCAAAAAATTGACTGCCCCCATCCAACTGATCAAAACCCACGTGACTAAAAATAAGACACATAGCTCATGCTAATCCATCCCATACCTCCATGGTATGCACATTAGTAAACTAATTCCATCACATATCTCAACTGTAGAATACAAGCACCATGTGCCAACCAGTCTAGAAGACCAAACACATCCAAGAGCTCCCACTGCATGGGCAATGTCCAGATGAATACAAAGAACTGGAATGAGTGCATTCAACTCATCTCTTTGTTAGCATCCCAGGAAACAAGGCACCATCACAAGTGATCCAAGGATACCAAGTCCACCAATCACGACACATAGAAGAGCATAACCATGTAGTACCAAGGAACATCCACAATGATATGCAAACTTGCAAACTAAACATGCCCTTCTACACACACTTCTAAATGCTAGTTGTGTCCAGTATGACCTCCTTCACATCTCAAAGGGAAGCCTCTCAAATAAGATCAAGCCAACCCATAGTACTATCTCTTACCAATTCTCAAAAGAACCAGGAGATAAACTATGCTATCCACCTTTCACTATGGATCCTCCAAAAATTTAAACAACAAATCAAGATCCATATCATGAAAGCAAGCATAAAAAACACATGTGAAAGATATAATGGGAAAATACCTCTCAGAATAACTTCACTGCCAAGAAGACCAAAAGGAAAAAGATGCTCCTCCAGGATATAATAACCGCCATGACTTATCCAAGAACAATCTCCTTGTTGGTCTGTATTGAACTCGCGTTCAACCAAGGTGCAGGCTACTCAGAATTTCAACTGTAAATAGTAACAAAAGGCTCACCTATTTCTCCATGTATCCATGAGCACCAGCAACCGATCATCTCATGCTAAACTCCAATCTACATTACTGCAGTGAACATGAAGTTCTCAAGCACATGACCAATGCACTCAAAACACAGAGAAACACCAGACCACTGTCAATGCTCCAAACCTAGGAATCAGGAACTTATCATGACATCATGATCTCACCATCCCCCTTAGGAGATCCCATGCTCTAGGTGAACATACCAAGGTCTCAAGAGAAATGCATCATGCCAAAACTCTAATGCGCAAACAAGAGTATACCATGACATAAAGCCAAAAAACTCTAAACCAACATCACCTATCAAGCACCACCAACACCTCAACCAAAGACTCACAAGGGTCCTCCATGGCTCCAGGATGTTGCACATCCTCAAATAGTGCCCATGCAAATGTGAAAGAGCTCTTTTTCAGCAACAGGGTCTAAGAGCTCTACTAGAAACATATGCAACACCAAAGAAGATCATTCACCACCAAGTGATGAATACACAGTCACTGCTAAAGCTCCCACTAAATGTGGCACCGAGCTTTCCAAACACCATGATCAACCATTTGCTGATTGGAAAACCTCTAGGTACAAATGACAACATGTCCATCTGACAACAATGTCGAGCAGTACAAAGGTCTCTGAACCACAGAGACTGCATTATCACTGTCAAAAGCTTACACTAACTAGTGTATCAACCTTTCCATGACATCATGATACACATGCTATAGGTCCCCATAACCAACTATCTAGGTACCCAAACGCCATTCCTCCTCGCATCTCAAAATAGCTACACCAATGCTCAAGTGGCCATAGACAAGGCCAACTAACAGATTTGCACCACCACTGAAGCAACCTCATGGATATTGATAGTCCACTTCCAAGTTGACTCACAACAAACATGTAGGTAAAGACAACCCACAACATTGCACAACTTGTAGATGCAACCAGTGGAAAACCTTGCAAATCTATCATCACACTGGAAACAACACAACTGAGATCTTAAAGAGAAAAACCATTTAGACAACATGAATCAAACACCAGATCAAGCTGAAATCTGATTTACCAATCACGTCCACAACCCAAGCACCATAGTCTAGGAAACCAACAAGAAAACACCACAAGAATGATGAATGAAAAACACATACCAACACTCCAATGCAGAGAAGACATCACACCTCCTCAAACATGTCAAACTACAACTATCTCATCCAGTCACACCCCAAAAGCTAGGGTCTAAAAAATAGTTTAACAAATCCACAAACTAGGAGTTTTACTTGACCATGCAAAACCTACAAAACCACCGTGTTTCCAAAACACACATTCACATCCATATCCACTGCACATCTGGATGACTCAGGAGTCTACACACAACCATCATGGTTAACCAGAACAGTGAACGCACATGAATATGCATCATAGACTTTTTAGGAAAATCTACAGAAAACCTTTCAGAACCAAAGACATGAATCTGAAACATGTGAGTACAAGGTACATGTAAACAGGAACTTCGGGCCTACTCCAAACCAATTCCAAAAATCACAACCATGCACATGCATGCGAGAGAGCCTAGCTATTCAGAAGTTTTAAACCACCCATATCAACTTCATAGCCTTCATGCAATCAGGGCAACAGAGAAAATGCCTTCAAAGCTAAGTCAGAACACCCAACACAAGCACAATAATCCATGGCAAAAAAACAACCCGAGCAACTCCATACCATTAGGGAGCCTCTCACACAAACACCTAGTATGAACAACACTCTGCTGCAACACAACCATAAGCATAAACTCACACCCCTTGCATGAGAATCATTTGCAGCCAAACATAAGCCTCAGACCACATCGCCACAATATGGTCAACTCCAAAACCTCCTATGTCTTACATGCTGCATGTTGAATCAAAAGAGCAGGAACTCTTACTCATTGAAAAGATCAAGCATCAGCCGATTCCTCCATATTTTCTCAAGCTTGTCAGGCTTAGAACTACTCGCAGGAGAAAAACCCAGAAGTCCGGTAACTAGGAGAAGGCTTTGATACCACTTGTTGGTATCATGAACAAGCCTTGACCACCTTTAACCAGCTTTGAGACCACTTGTTGGGGTTACCATACGAGAACCTTTCAGATTTAAAGTCTAAAACCAATAGTGCCTCAGTGACTTTCATTTCTAAATCACTCCAGAAGCACTAACAACTATGCCATAAAGCGGAAATAGGAATAGTAGTTCTCCCCCATTGATCCTTTTGGAAAAAGCACATACAAACTTAAACCAGATTCAACACCATGAACAGACAAATAAATGAATACACAAATTTACATGGGGAAAACCCTTTCGGGTAAAAAACCCCACACTCCAAAAGATAGAGCCATTGTATTATTGAACACATAAATGGTTACAATACAATATCAAGCTCATAGCCATTATAGGAGTTACATTTTGTTCATCTGGAGAAATACAGGCAACAACATAGACTTGCAACCTTGCATTGTTACAATGTCTTCACAAGACATATAGTGAAGGTTCCCTTCATCTCTTCGGGCCATTTACACAGCCAACCTTTCAGCTGGCACAACCTAGCGGCCACCTCAGGTTCACATCTGCCCAGGTTCTGAGTGTCTTAGTGTTTGCAGTTACAATGCTCTACACATACCAGTCGAACACACACTCTTCAATCTATGACCAAGCTCACCGATCATGGATCTGTCGATCTGTTGATCATTCAATCTTTCAATTTGATCTCTATCAACTTGCTCTGCTTTCAGCTTTAGCTCCAACTTCTTAGCTTTGGCTTATTATCGATTAGCATCTGGTCTCGCCTTCCAGCTTAGCATCAATCGACATTCCATCGGCCTCAGGCTGACCTCTCAGATTTTGGTCAAATTCACATACACACCAAATGACCATCAGGGTCTCATAATACCCCACTGACAAGCTTCACCATCTCATGTTGTGTGCACCGCCCTAGCAGCTAACATCGAGTTGCCCTACAATCAATTCACACTCAAATCAAACCCTCGAGACACGTGCACAAGCTTTTGGTCACTAGCCATTGATTTGCAACAATGATGCAAAATTAACCAATGAGATTTCATCATATGTCGTACTACCATTCATCTGCCGCTTGCAGATCAGTCTCCTTTAGCTCCATCACTAACCATTCTAGGGCGGAAATCAACCGCTATCATTAAAACACTGACTACTAGCTTTATCAGGTTCCACAAGCCACGTTACTGCCACTAAAGGAAGTTCCGGGGCACTTAGGAGGGAATCTCCAAGATTCCCTTGAGCCCGCCCGCAACTGGCTTCCAAAGATGCCATGTGTCCACCACTTTCGCTCTCCGCTTAGAGCATACTTGGGTCCCATCGAGCCACGTGTAAGCCACTGGAGCTCCTTTGGGGAATCTGAACCGATACCCATTATATTCCCAAAGGAACTCTCGAGATGCTGAAAAATGTCCACGACCCACCAACACAACAAAAAGGATTGGGACCCACCATCCTTTTGTTGTGTACACCGTTTAACTCACCACCACGCGTCAAACACACAAGCAATTCTGCTTGGTGAAAACGTTCTTAGCTGTACTTGCATTAGGATGGCGTGGAATGCTATGGACACTGTTAGATCAAAGCCTCCACAGCCGTCGATTAGGTTCTTCATTGCTTGGTCCAACTTCAATCGCTCAACGCATATCAACATATCAGTGGGACACAAAATATCACTCACCAATATGAGATCGCCTCAGTGCATCGGCCCATCGGTGGAACAACAAAAAGACTCCCACCGATAGTGATCGCCAGCCGATAAGAAATGCCGCCAAGCTAGACTCGTCGGGCCGTCATCAAAACACTAACAGGAGTCCTACCGACTGGACAGAGTCTTGATGACAAGGAAAAGGTTGAACACATGAAGTCCCCCAGACCAATGCAATACAAGCTAGTGAGATTGAGGCACATATTTCCAATAGTAACTATTTTGATTCCCTTATGTGGTAAAATGTTTGCATCCAACCATCAGGGAATTTCTAAATGCAGATGAAATTATTTTTGAAATGAAAATTTGAATGAAATGTAATTGCAATGAGCCCAAAGCTTGTCGCTCTCTTGTGTTATAAAAAAGATCTCAAGGCTCATTGTAAGGGTTAGATTTTTGAGTCCAGTAAGGTTTTGGTAGGGTAGAGCAAACACATAGAATGTATAATTCTTCATGAATTTTCCATTAATTGTCTTGGGTAGGGTATACGTATGAATCAGTCTTAAATGGTCTTATGTAATTATTGATATCGAAAGAAAACTAAAAATTAAGTATGTGCTCTCCTGTGTGTTTTTGTGATGGATTTTGAGTGAAATTAACAAGTGTAATTTAATTTATCTTTTCAAAGGTTTGTTTGAAATGTATGATTCTTCTGTTTGCTTCAACTCAATGAGTTAATTAAATGCTTAAGGAAGAGTTGTAATTTTTCATAATGGGCTAAGGATATGATAAGTAGTACTGCTTTAAGTACAGTGAAGTTCTCTGATGTAATGCATTATAGAAACATTCACCCATATCAGGTTGAAGTGTTGCATATGATTGAATGTTCCATACTTGACTCCTGCCCAATTTGATAAGGCATTGGCTTATTCATTTAGGATTCTCATAGTTTATTGAAATCAAAGAGTACCCACTCATGGATTCAACTTCAAAACAATACTTATTTCATATTTAATTCACGATGAGATGAAAATCTCAAAGTTACCAAATTTTCCTAGTAACTTAGGGTTATTTATCATAAGGTTAGCCAAGCCTTTGATAAATCACATCTAATTGCACTCAATAGGAACAAATCTATGAATAGAAGTTTTCTCAAGACAATGAAAATCATAAGAACACACTAAGGAACACCCTCATTGGTTCCAAAGAGCCTAAAGAGTAGCAACAAAGGCCTTAGGATCTTTGCTCGTTGTGTTGGCTTCCTAGCCCTGAATGTTCTTGAGCATAAGGCGTGACACTCCTTTAGAGATATTTGGTCCTAGCAAGAAAAACACCAACACAAATGGTGACTCTGCTGGGGAGAACTTTTGAGAAATTTAAATAAAAAGGAATCCCAGGCACAGAAGGTAGTATCACAAAGTCAAGTATTTGGTGAATCTAAACTTTAAGTTTAGATGTTGGAAAGTTTTGGACCTGGAAGAGGTTTTTTTGCAACATAGTGTTAAAGGATTTATCAGTGACTCCGTTGTTGAAGAAGACCCAAAATTTGATTTACTCCTACATGGACTTCATGATGTTTGAAGTCTGTTCCTCTATGAAAGAGGTGGCGACTATATTTAAATAACCAGTTGAACTTTGAAGAAGACTTCTAGATTTGTGGAATTTGCAATCAAGAAGAAGGGTTAACAACTACTACACAGTTTCCAGGTATTCTCATAAATCTAATAAGAGCATTAGTTTGTTTAAAAGGAGTTTATGTGAATTTTTCAAGGCTTGACATGATAAATGGTTCCCTATTAGATGAAATTTCATTAAGACAGGGAATAATAGTAGTTCTTCATATACTTATGGTATGGTATGCGGAGTATGTGAACTTTTCCCTTGAATAATTTCTCTGAGAAGTATCAAGTATGAGTGTGCAGGGAAAACATTTTTCATCTTGCCCTCTGAGGGATTTTGTTATTGAAAGGTATATGCCAATGGCCTTTAGTGGTATTAAAGGTTTTCCTAATCTAATTCCTAAAAATATTAGGAAATATTTTCCCAAGTTCACAGGGCAGAGCTCTGAATCAACCTCGAGGCATTTGCTTATATTCATGGATTTTATGGGAGACCATGAGGTAAGTCATGAAGATGTTGTCATGATTTTTTTTATTTAGTCTCTTAGGGATGATGCTAGAGATTGGTTCTCATATTTACCAACATGTTCTATAGTTTCATGGAGTCAATTTAAAAATTCTTTTGTAGAACAGTTTGGTGAAAGGATAAATCTAGGTATGGTAAGGAAAAGCTTTATGGAAATTTGTAAAGATGTAGATGAATTGGTCCTTGTTTTCAACCTTATATTTATAAAGGCAATAAGGGACATTCCATAAAGTATATTTCCCAATGATGTTGAGTGCCTAGCTGTATATATAGGGGCTTTTGACAAAAAAATGGGTTACTTATTGAGAGATAAGGAGCCTACAACATTATGCCAAGCATATCAGAATTCTATGGATATGGAGAACAACCTTAACTATTGAATGATGAAAGGATGTTTAGCTACTGGCTCAAATAAGTCTGATACAACTTGTGTAACTAAGGATTTGATATGTAGTAATGCTTTAAGTACAGTGAAGTTCTCTGATGTAATGCATTATAGAAATGTTCACCCATATTAGGTTGAAGTGTTGCATATGACTGAATGTTCCATACTTGACTCCTACCCAATTTGATAAGGCACTAGCTTGTTCATTTAGGATTCTCGTAGTTTATTGACATCAAAGAATACCCACTCAGATTTCTATTTCAGAACAATACTTATTTCATATTTAATTCATGATGAGATGAAAATATCAAAGTTACCAAATGTTCCTAGTAACTTAGGGTTATTTATCATAAGGTTAGACAAGCCTTTGATAAATCAAATCTAATTGCACTCAATAGGGACAAATCTATGTATAGAAGTTTTCTCAAGACAATGAAAATCATAAGAACACAATAAGGAACACCCTCCTTGGTTCCAAAGAGACTAAAGAGCAGGAGCAAAGGCCTTAGGATCTTTTCTCGTTGTGTTGGCTTCCTAGCCTTGAATGTTCTTGAGCATAAGGTGTGGCACTCCTTTAGAGATATTTGGTCCTAGTAGGAAAAAACACCAGCATAAATGGTGACTCCACTAGGGAGAACTTTTGAGAAATTTAAATAAAAAGGAATCCCAGGTGCAAAAGGTAGTATCACAGAGTCAAGTATTTGGTGAATCTAAACTTTAAGTTTAGATGTTGGAAAGTTTTGGACCTGGAAGAGGTTTTGTTGCAGCATATTGTTAAAGGATTTATCAGTGACTCTGTTGTTGAAGAAGACACATAATGTGATTTACTCCTACATGGACTTCATGCTGTTTGAAGTCTGTTCCTCTATGAAAGAGGTGGTAACTCTATTTAAAGAACCAATTGAACTTTGAAGAAGACTTCTAGATTTGTGGAATTTACAATCAGGAAGAAGGGTTAACAATTGCTACAAAGTTTCTAGGTATTCTCATAAATCTAATAAGAGCATTAGTTTGTTGAAAAGGAGTTTATGTGAAGTTTTCAAGGCTTGACATGATAAATGGTTCCTTATTAGATGAAATTTCATTAAGATAGGGAATAATAGTAGTTCTTCACATACTTATGGTATGGTATGCAGAGTATGTGAACTTTTCCCTTGAATAATTTCTCTGAGAAGTATCAAGTATGAGTGTGCAGGGCATTGAGGGATTTTGTTATTGAAAGGTATATGCCACTGGCCTTTAGTGGTATTAAAGGTTTTCCTAATCTATTTCCTAAAACTATTAGGAAATATTTTCCCAAGTTCGCAGGGCAGAGTTCTGAATCAACCTCCAGGCATTTGCTTGTATTCATGGATTTGATGGGAGACTATGAGGTAAGTCATGAAGATGTTGTCATGAATTTTTTTATTCAGTCTCTTAGGGATGATGCTAGAGACTGGTTCTCATATTTACCAACATGTTCTATAGTTTCATGGAGTCAATTTAAAAATGATTTTGTAGAACAGTTTGGTGAAAGGATAAATCTAGGTATGGTAAGGAAAAGCTTTATGAAAATTTGTAAAGATGAAGATGAATTGGTCCTTATTTTCAACCTTAGATTTATAAAGGAAATAAGGGACATTCCAGAAAGTATAAGTCCCAATGATTTTGAATCTTGGTTGTATATCTAGGGGCTTTTGACAAAAAAATGGGTTACTTATTAAGAAATAAGGAGCTTGCAACACTATTCCAAGCATATCAAAATGCTATGGACATTGAGAACAACCTTAACTATTCAATGATGAAAGAATGTTTAGCTACTGGCTCTAATAAGTCTGATACAACTTGTGTAACTAAGTGTAATTTAATTTATTTTTCAAAGGTTTGTTTGAAATGTATGATTATTCTATTTGCTTCAGCTCAATGAGTTGATTAGATTCTTAAGGAAGAGTTGTAAGTTTGTCATAATGGGCTAAGGATTTGATAAGTAGTAATGTTTTAAATACAATGAAGTTCTCTGATGTAATGCATTATAGAAACACTCACCCATATCAGGTTGAAGTGTTGCATATGACTGAATGTTTCATACTTAACTCCTGCCCAAATTGATAAGGCACTGGCTTATTCATTTAGGATTCTCGTAGTTTATTGGAATCAAAGAATACCCACTCATGGATTCAAGGTCAGAATAGTAATTATTTCATATTTCATTCATGATGAGATGAAAATCTCGAAGGTACCAAATGTTCCTAGCAACTTAGGGTTATTTTTCATAAGGTTAGCCAAGACTTTGATAAATTACATCTAATTACACTCAATAGGGACAAATATGTGTATAGAAGTGTTCTCAAGACAATGAAAATCATAAGAGCACACTAAGGAACACCCTCCTTGTTTCCACAGAGCCTAACGAGCAGGAGCAAAGGACTTAGGATCTTTTCTCATTGTGTTGGCCTCCTAGCCTTGAATGTTCTTGAGCGTAAGGTGTGGCACTCCTTTAAAGATATTTGGGCCTAGCAAGAAAAAACACCAATAGGGTTTCAGTCGAAACCCTTTCTACTAAAATTGTCTATGTGGCATCCTAGTTGGTAGCCAACTCAACTTTTTCAAAATTTTCTATAACTTTCAACTTCAACTAAGTATTTCTTCAATCAAAATGATGTTTAAAAAAAAGAAAAAAATCCTTTTGTAGAGCTTAGAGTGGTGAATCCAAATATATATTTTTTTAATATTTTGATTGGTTTTAATATATTTTATTTTTAAAGTAATGCAAGTAGGTTGTTAAAGTTAAAAAGAGGTTGATTAGAAATTTTGAAAAATAAAATATAACACATTAATTTTTTTTGAAAAATATATGGTGAACTAGAGGAGAGAGTCCTCTTAAAAAGGGTCTAATTTTTTTTTGAAAATAATTTTAAAAATAGACAATAGTTGACATCTAATGAAAATTGTCAAATTCTGACAAGTTTGAATTTAAAATGTTATTATGAGAAAAATATACATCAAAATTTCAAATTTTTTCTATGCTCTAGATATTCAAGTTACCTAGTTGGAGAAAAAAATTAGGAGAAAATGATTTTTTTTTTTTTTCTATTTGTTTGTTGACGTCAAATGAACACCACTTTTTCCTGAAATTTTTAGCATTCTAAAATTTTCTCTTAAATTGATAAAAAAAATCAAAATAATTTTTAAATAATCTAAAAAATTACAGGATTAAACTTCGTTAATTTTTCTACCTTTCATTAGTTTACATCATTTTGAAATTCAAAACATAAATACCACTTTTATTTGGTCAAAGTTCATAATTTTTTTTGTTATTGGTTGATTCCTTTATAAAGTGTGACACAGGTTTTTGCTTTTACCCATATGATTCCTTGCTTATATAGGCAAGAAGTGAGATAGGATTAGACAAGATCTTGACAAGTGTCTTAATCCTATCACATGTGACAACTAACTACCTAGAAAATGATGAAAAAGCTAGATAAGATAAGTTCTAGAAAATCCAACTAAGAATTATAGTAGAGTCTTATATGCTAAGTAAAAAAAAAATTGATATGTAAATTTGATTATATTGATTTGCAAAAAAGATATTACATTGTTAAGCCCATCATCTAGCATAATTTCTTAAAAAACCCCATCCTTGAAACCACCCAAAAAACCACCCCAGAAGCATACACAATAATCCCAAACTCCTCAAAACTAGACACGATACTCGCTAACTACCAGGAATCACCATATATACAAAATCAAGCCAAACTCTCTAAGATAGACACCCCTACATTGACCATGGATACTTACTCCAAAGAAAAATGCAAACCTACCAGAGACCATTACCCATCCAACACTGCACCTTCTACAAGAAAAACTCTTTGAAGTGCTAGTGCTATTCCACCCCTCCCGACGACTCTAGAAACAAATGATGTTTCAAGAAAATAAGCTCATTGCGTGCCTAATCAAGATGCCTACATAGGGCTTCTCCTTTGATATCCAAGAGGAAGGGATATTGTTTAACCCTCACCCCTGCAAGAAGCACACGATGGATATCTTTGGGACAAGGGAGCCCCACCCCCAATTTTATAGTAATGACCACATCCATGACAATGTCCAACAGATTCTCCCAAACCAGCTTTCAAACCATTAACATAACCATAGCTTTCAGAACCTCTAAGTCTAATAGTGTAGCAAGAAAACGAGAAACAATTTCAAAATTTGTTTGCCATCTCTCTGCCATAGACATAAATTCCTCCCCTAGCAGCAGTTGAACCACCTCCAAAACCAGCTCGTCCCAATATTTGAAAATATATTTCAAAAGACCATTTCCAATTTTCCCAAAGAAAGCCCATAGCTTTTTCGAGGATTGCAAACATGCAGGTGTTTTCATCCTCATTGGTGGAGAATAATGGTGAGCATCAAAGATTTTAAAGGAAGACTAAAGACCCACAATATGTGTGATCATCCCATCGGGACATAGACCATAGATCCAAAATGTGCTTCAAGCTTGCCAACATGACAAGACTTTAATGGAAGGTGTTAGCCACCGATTGATCTCTCATCACCCTTCCATCAATTAATGCCCTTTGCTGCCACCCTTTAGGACCACGCTAGCCAAGCGTATGTTGTTAGCCATGTACACCATGACGAAACCAAAACCAAGACCATCCGCAAGGCAGACATAGGGGGATATCCTAAGTAAAGTTAACATGTGAATATGTCCTCTAATTACCTTGTTGAATAGGAAAACTGAGAATGGGGGGTGAATCAATTGTCATAGATTTTAACCTTCATTTCAATCACCAGAACTAATACTTAAAATTGCTTAAATGATTAATCATCAAATGCCAATGCAAAAACTAAAATCCAACACAAACACAATAGCACCAGATTTACTTGGAAAACCCAATGAAGGAAAAACCATGGTGAGGATTAACTCACACTATAGAGAATATCAAAACCAATTACAAAAGGCTCACTGCCTGAAACAAGGAATCACTGTCTGGAACAAGGACTCACTATCCAACAAGGCTACAATTTAGAGGGTTGATTGCCACAAAGATAAAAAGAAGAAAAATAAGACTTGTTACAAAGAGACTACAATCCCAATGCAACAAAGGATTCCACCACAGTCACTTGATCAACTTGCATGAATGATAGAGTTTGCCTTCTACTCACTACATCCGGTAACTCAACATTTAGTTTCACACTGATCTACCACACACATCTCACACACACTTTCTGCATAGCATCAATGTTGCATCTACTCTTTCACTTATCTTGCTTCTTTTCTCTTGTACATTTTTCATTACTAGCTCATCCTATATTTATACTATCTCCAACCTTGAGAAAGATACAAATTCAGCCATCCAAATTCAAATACAAATTAGGTTAGAACCAAACATCCTAGGGTGGAATTAGAATGAGGGCGACCCAAACTTACACTTCATTGGGACACAAAATTGATCCAACACGCTTCATCAACTTTGAAGATAGTGCTTAACACAAGGTCGGCCAAAACACATAGAACAATTAAGCTCAAAACTTCTAGAAACCAAAAATATCTTAATTCTAGAACCGCAATTCAAAAGACTTCATCAAAGAGAAATACAGATTGACAAATTTTCTCCCGGACCTCAACTAGAACACACAAAAACATAGTTGACAACTAGTGAACAAAAATCGAACTCAATGAACCAACAACCAAAAATATGGATATAGCAACCTTCAACAACCATGACCAACATATCTGAACTGCACGAACATAGGGGAAACTACCGAAGCAAAAACTAAATACATATAAACTTTCTTTAATACAATTTTCTCAATATCCTCAATATATACAACCAACAACAACTAGTAGATAACCAGTTGACTAGTTGACATCAATGACAACACCTTCATTCTTTTGTCATTGATGGAAACACATGATGTGAAAAACCATCAAAGACACCATACCAGTTCTAAATATACTTCTCAAGATTTTTCTTTTTGCTTCTCCCCCTCAGAAGATCATCTTCCTCATTACCTTCTTTCTCTCATTAGCTTTCTCTCCTTTTCACATGATTTCTCTCCCCCTTTGACATCAACAACAAAGGAAAAAGATATGTTCATTGAATCTTCCTTTGACATGAAAACAAAATAATCACAATGAAAACACTTGAAACTACCTGCTCCCCCTGAGAGGTAGCCACCAAAACATCAGTGCAAAAGGATAGAACCATGAATCCACCAAATTGATGCATCTCCATATGCATCTTAGTTTATGAAAGGAGGGTAAATAACCCCTAAATTCTCCTGAAGATACTCAAAATTATCTTTAGGAAGAGCCTTCATGAAAATATCAACAATCCGATCCTTTGTCAGAACATACTCAAGTTTTACTTCATTCTCCATGAACTTATTTCTCAAGAAATGACATCGAATAGATATATGCTTTATCCTCGAGTGCATCATAGGATTCTTTGAAATATTAATTACACTTGTATTATCATAGAAGATAGAAATGGGATCATCATATAACACTATGATATCTTTCAATGTTTGTTTCATCCATAAAACTTGTGTACAACAAGATGCATCATCAATATACTTAGCTTTAGCAGTAGACAAAGAGACCGAATCTTGCTTCTTACTAAGAATGTCACCAATTTGCATCCAAGAAAGAATGCACCACCACTTGTACTCTTTTTTCCATCTATACATTCAGACCAATCTACATCTGTATATGCACTAAGTGTAAAGTCAGTATCTTTAGGATACCACAATCCATAATCCAAAGTGCTATTCAAATATTTGAATATTCTTTTAACTACAACAACATGTGTTTCCTTCGGGTTTTCTTGAAATCTAGCCACAAGACAAACATCATGCATAATATATGGTCTAGTCACAATTAAATACAATAATCCACCAATCATAGATCTATACTTGCTCTGATTAGTCTTAGGTGAGTCATCATCTTTACCCAATTTGCAACCAATCACCATAGTAGTACTCACCGATTTGGAACAATCCATCCCAAACATCTTCAACATCTCTCTCACATACTTAGACTATTAAATGAAAATTCCTTTCTCTGTTTGATTAATGTGTAGCTGGAGAAATAAATTCATCTCCCAAAACATAGACATTTCAAATTATTTCTGCATCTCTTCCGTAAACATCTTACACATCTTTTCATTTCCTCCAAAAATAATTTCATCAACATATACAACTACAGTGAAGATTTTGTTAATATCAATCTTAAGGTACAAATTATTGTCTAGCGTACCTTTGTTAAATCCTTGCTGAATCAAATACCTATCTAACCTTGCATACCAATCTCTAGGAGCTTGCTTCAATCCATATAAATATTTATTCAATATACACACCATATCCGGTTGATCTATTAACTGAAATCCTTTCGATTGTTCCATGTAAACTTCCAATAATCTGGCTTCAGTAATCATTGACCTAGAAGCCTCTTGAATTGTTCTATTTTTCCTTCAACAACTTCATTCTGCTGAGGATTTCTCGGGGTAGATAACTATCTCTTTATTCCATGCACTTCATAAACATATTGAACTCATGGGAGGCGAATTCTCCACCTCTATCATATCTTAAGAATTTTATCCTCAAGTTCACTTCATTTTCAATCATAGCCTTGAATGCTTTGAATTTATCTAATGCATTTGATTTCTCTCTAAGAAATGTAACCCATGTATATCTAGAATAATCATAAATTAAAAACATAAAGCACCTTTCACCAAGTAGACTTTGCACTCTCATAGGACCACAAAGATCTGTATGAACTAAATCTAGTAGTCCAGTAGTAGATTGTTACTTTGATCTATAATGATTTTTTGCTTGCTTCCGAAATTGATAATTCCTACAAATAGCATTAATAGGATTTGTAACTCTTGGTAAATATCTCATGGATTGAACAACACCAATCCTTTCCAAGCTATCAAAATTCATGTGACACATTCTCCTATTCCATAACCAATTGTCATTTATCTAAGTCATAAAGCATCGTCCATCAACACCCTTAAGGTGATAGGTATTTCCTTTAGATTTCTTTCCTGTAGCAATCAATATTTCGGATCCTTTCCAGATCTCACATTTCTCATCCTTAAACACAAGATCATATCCTTTTATGTACATCTGACCAACACTCAAAAAATTGTACCTTAATTCCTTAACATAGTAAACATCATTAGTATGATGCTTGCCATCAAAACTTACTAAAACTATCCCACATATTTTAGCACTAGTATCATCTCCGAACATAACCAAGGCTCCATATTTATCAAGCTTAACAAACTTACTCTTGTCACCCATCATCTGATGTGAGCAACCACTATCAACTATCCAAAAATTCTTTTCTTGTTTAGCATGCAGGGAAAAGATAACCATACCTTCATTTTTCTCCCTCTCCTTCTCCGAAGGGCTTTCCTTTACCTATTTTTCTGAATTAGTAGAAGTCGGTTTATCCTTAATTTCCAAGAACAAGAATTCATTATCATATGGATCTTCATATTTTGAATCTTCATATAAAATACTAGCATTCTCATTCACATAGTAAGCTTAATTAATATTCTTTCCTTTCTTTTCTTTCTCATATCTTTGTTTATTCCTTTTAGCTCTTTCTAGACACTTTGCAACATAATGACATATTTCTCCACAACTAAATAATTTAAAGGGAAACTTAACATCATACTTACCAGATCCTTTTCTCATTCTTCTTACAAAGTTAGCTTCTATTTCATCAAAGTTTTCTTCATCTGGATCTTCAACTTTTGTAGCTTTAAAAGCAACCTCTGATTTGCCTCCATTTCTTAGACTCAACTTCCTCATTTCATGAGATGTCAAAATACTAACAACAAATCATTAGTACAAGTATTATAATTTATAGTCTACTCAATAACACTCACCTTCTCACTATAAGCATTAGGAAGAGTTTTGAGAATCTTCTTTACAATCTTGGTTTCATCTATAGCACGACCAAGTGATCGCATTCCAACCACTACCTCATCCAATATATTCACATAAGATTTAACATTTACATCTTCAGACATATGTATAAGATCAAACTGTGTTTCCAAATTCTATAATTTTGCCTCTTTAAATATTTCATCACCATCACGTGCTCTTTCTAAAGTATCCCAAACTTCCTTAGTTGTCTTCAAATTCTAAACTTTAATCAACTCAAAATGTATCAGACTATTCTTCAAGATGAACTTCGCCTTATTTTTTGCCTCATGTGCTCTAATCTCTTCAGGTGTACTCAGACCATTAGTAGGAGGAGTGTAAGAATATTGTAAGCTTTCTCCACATCATATCCACAATACTCCTGATATTCTTCCATGAAAACTTTCTAGATACCATAATTAGTTCCATTAAACCTTGGATAATCAAAGACCATCTTGCTAGCCATCCCGGACCTTCCTCAAGCGGTTAAGCTCTTCACCAAGGAACCAAGATCTTATACCAATTGTTGAATAGGAAAACTAAGAGGGGGGGGGGGGTGAATTAGTTGTCACAGATTTTAACCTTTAATTCAATCACCATAACTAATACTTAAAACTTCTTAAATGATTAATCATCAAATGCCAATGCAGAAACTAAAATCCAACACATAAACACAATAACACCAGATTTACATGGAAAACCCAATGAGGGAAAAACCATGATGAGGATTAACTCATACTATAAAGAATATCATTTGAAACCGATTACAAAAGGCTCACTTCCTGAGATGAGGCTCATTGCTAAAACAAGGACTCACTGCATAACAGGGCTACAACCTGGAGGGCTGACTGCCACAAAGATACAAAGAAGATAAAGAAGACTTGTTACAAAGTGACTACAATCCCAATGCAACAAAGGATTCCAACATAGTCACTTGATCAACTTGCATGAATGATAGAGTTCGCCTTCTACTCACTGCATCCAGTAACTCAGCATTAAGCTTCACACTGATCTGCCACACACATCTCATACACACTTTTTGAATAGCATCAATGTCGCATCTAATATTTCACTTATCTTCCTTTTTTTCTCTTGTAATTTTTTCATTACTAGCTCATCCTGTATTTATACTATCTCCAACCTCGAGAAAGATACAAAGTCAGCCATCCAACTTCAAATACAAATTAGGTCGGTGCCAAAAATCCTAGCGTGGAATTAGAATGAGGGTGATTGAAACACACACTTCAAAGAAACCCAAGATTGGTCCAACATGCTTCATCAACATTGAAGATATTGTTTAACACAAGGTCAACCAAACCAATGTAAAAAACATAAAATAATTAAGCTCGAAACTTCTAGAAACCAAAAATATCTTCAATGCAACCAAAACATCTTAACTCTAGAACCACAAGTTAAAGACTTCATCAAGGAGAAATCTAGACCAACAACTTTTCTCTCTGACCTCAACCATAACACATAAAAACATAGTTCACAATTGGTGAACACAACTCGAACTGGTCAACAAACGAACAACCAAAAATCTAGATATAGCAACCTTCAACAACCATGACCAACATATCTGAACCACATGAACATAGGGGCAAATACCAGAGAAACAATTGAATACTTGTAAACTTTAATAATTTTTTTTCAATATCCTCAACATATAAAACCAACAACAACTAGTAGATAGCCAGTTGACTAGTTGATATCAATGATAACACCTTCATTCCTTTCTCCATTCTTGCAACATACCTAGTGAGTGAATTGACTAGGTACAAGATATTTATTCACACCAACACCCCCCCTTGAGTGAAACTTAGGAGAGAAGATTATTATGCAAAGATGAAAATATGCAAGGATGGGTCCCGACTATTAGGCCATGTTAGGTACCCATGTACATATGCAAATACAATCTCTCACAAATGGAGAAAAGGATAAAACCTACTGGGACAAAACTCCTCCCCAAAAGAGAGATAAATACAATAATGATATCCATAAAAAATCCAATCAATTTCTATCTACACAAAGGATGATAAGAGTTATGATAAAACCCCCCATAATGAGATAACATGTTGCAAAGAAGCACTGAAAGAACAATGTGAAGTAACATTGGAATCCTTAATTTGACAAGAAATGAAAGATACTTTTGTTTGCTAGAAACCTTATTAAAGTCACTCAAGGACCCAGGTCAGAATCATGATAAGCAAAAACATACCCAATGCCAAGGAACACTGGAAAACTCACAAACTAGCACGCTCTAGAAGATATGAAGCAACAATTAATTGACAAATGATTTGGAACTGAAATGAAGTGTAGAGAAAATGCAAATCTAATGCACACAAAAAGGAAATAGTGCATGCATTGATGAATGTTCACATCTATCTCCATTATGAAAATAACCTCAAATTTGTCTAGAGGACAAAATTAGCTTTCTAACAATATAATATTTTTTGAAAAATGGACATCGTATACTCAAGTTATGAATTTTTGAACAAATGGATAAATTGTGCTAGCTGACAATACAGGCATGACACTTATGATTTGATTTTTGGAAAATTTACTTGTTGCATGCAAAAACTAATGGATACCTAGGTAGTATTTTGATGCTACCAACAAAACCCATTAATCATTTTGAATCCAAAAACTAGAACATATGATTTGGTAAAAGAAGTAACTTCGTTTGTAGGGAAAATAACTATGCTAGACTATTTGACAACTGTTTCTACAAAATCTACCCACTATCTACAAAATATAGCAAATAACCAAATGATATTATGACCCTCGCTACAAAACCTACAAATTGTTTTTCCTAAAAATGAGTGCAAGCTGGAATTTTGAAGAAAAAATGAAAACGACTCTAGTGAAAAATGATTTTCTTAAAACCCTTGCAGATTTGACAAAATATGTCAAATTTTGATGAAACGAAAGTTGATTTTTACTTTTTTTGATGCCCTAGATTCAATGGTGAGGCTCTCAAGACCTCACCTTGCATCAAAAAAAATGTTCATGCCGAGATTGGTCCCTCATATATGTGAAGAAGTCTACAAAACTGAAGCTATGACACCATGTAGGAGCTGAGATATAGCATTGATATCATGTTAGAAATCTGAAATAGATTGAATGGCCCAAGGAACTTTTTAATTGAAAATCAAAGCTCCATAAACTGGAAAAGAATACAATATGATAGAATGTATCAAGAGCTTCCAAGATTGCTTTATGCAAATGTACACATGATGCCTTGCTTATATAGGCAAGGAGTGAGATAGTATCAGAAAAGATCATGACAAGTGTCTTAATCCTATCACATGTGACAATTAATTTTTGGAAAAACAAGGATAAACATCTGAGAGGGGGGTGAATCAGTTGTTACCAAAATCAAACTTATTCAACTTTAATCGACCTTTAATCTCAGATCTGATAATTAACAATGCAAGCATAAATCAATAACACATCAGAGACACATGAACACCAAGATTTTTTACGTGGAAACCTTATTAGGGGAAAAACCAGGGTGGATGTTAGTCCATAATATTATACCTCATTAGAAGTATAATGAAGAATAAAAAAGGAATTCACTTGCATTTAGGCACACTACCTAGAGCTTACTTCTCAGAGGAAGGCTCACTGCCTTACATACAATAATCAGATTAAATCCATATGATGAGTTTGAGCTAAGAATTTAGCTTCTACAAAAGCCTGATGATAGTTTCGATTAGGCATAGAAGAAATTCTACACACTCTTCCACACTCTGCTCTACTCTTGAATGATTTGATCTTTATTCGCACATGTACACCACTTGCACACACCGAGCATACCTTGAGCACAATTCAAAATGAGTAAACAATCACACTTATATATCTGCTACATGGATCTACATCAACTATTCAGTTGGCCAAAAATAAAGAATAAATTGTAACTGTCAACCTCAATGCATGAATAAATCTTAATGCGCACCAACACAAGTTGGTCACAACATAGTGAGGACCCAAACATACACCTTTGAACATGCCAAATAATAAAAGATTAATCTTCATGGATCTGCAACACGCTACCACCATCATGTCGGCCAAGAACATGAAAAATCAAGCACACATCAGAAAAATCTCTGATCATGAACACTCTGATCAATGCAAACGTACAACAAGGATAGAGCATGATCTAGACTCATCCATGAAAATTGTAGGAACATGCGCAACAACTGAAATTACAATAATTTCATCCTCTTCTTCCAAGAACACCAACTACATAAACAAAATGACTGTAGGAACATTAAACTTCATAACTTTCTCAAATCTTGATGCGAACCTTTGAAACGTTCTAACAAAATACTAGAAATTTTCAGCAACAAACCCTTTGAAGTGCACCTTCAGATTATAAACTTATAGCTCTTTCCACCATTTTGACCTTCTCAGCTTCATTGGATGCCTGCAATATATTTATTATAATTTTCTCAATATCCTCGAGTACATATACAACCTTCATAATCACCAATGCTAATAGAGTTGACATCAATGACAACCACATACCAGCAACATAAGCACAACATCCAACACTAACTACCTAGCAAATGATGCATATGCTAGATAAGATAAGTTCTAAAAAAGACAACTAAGACTTCTAGAAGAATCTTATATTCTATGTAAACTTAACATGTGAATATTTCCCCTAATTACCTAGTAAGTGAATTAACTAGGTACAAGACATTTATTCACACCATGTAGGATTTTATGGTAAAATCCTACAGTAATGACCTAATAACAAAAAAATTCAGCTGTACAACCATATTCGAACGCGTAGATCTCCAAACTCTATGTCAAATGGAGTATACAATCTATTGACACCTGTCAACATCTCGACAAAGCTGCAAAGAAAAGTTCCAATCCATAGAGAAATGCAAATTCATCAAAACATGTTTACTACACTGGAAAATGCCTGTAACTGCTAGTCTAAACTTTTGTTACTCATAACTTTCACATCAAGAGCCAAAACAAGATGAAACTCAGGAATTAGGTTCCTCTATCAAACAACATACTTATGTTAGAAGCGTAGAGAAAAATAATCATTAGTGGACCAATGCGAACCCAAATATCAGATCCCCTATACACATAATCATTTGAATTGTCACTTAGTCAATTTCCACAACTATTGCCTTCACCAGATCAAACCTTCTTGCAAAATTGTCTTTCATAATAATCCTCAAGCATGGTGAAGACACCCAAATAAATCTGCACCATAGTGTTCGTACAAGGATACTAATTTGACATCAATGACAACACTACAATGCATAACTGTTCACTTTGTGTTCACCCCTCATGCTCATGTTTCCAACTTGGTTTATCAATGACATCTCCTTATTCTTCGAAAGAGGTTTAGGGTTAGGGCTAGGGTTATTAGAGTGAATTTAGGTAATTAATGAAAGAAAAAAATTAAGGTTAGGGTTGGGGTTATGGTTATGGTTAGGGTCATGGTTAGGGTTATAAGGATAGGATAAAGGTGAGGGTTAGGGTTAGCGTTATAGTTTGGAGAAAAAGGGTTAGGTTATGATTAGGGTTAGGATTAGGATTAGGTTTAAGATTTAGATTATAGTTTACGGTATAGCGTTTGTCTCTAGTTTAGGGTTGCAATTAGAGTTAAGGTTAGGGTGTGAGTTAAGGTTAGTGTTAGGGTTAGATTACAATTAGGATCATGGTTTAGGGTTTAGTGTTAGGGTTATGTTTATGTTTAGGGTTAAAATTAAGATCATGGTTTAGGGTTTAGGATTAGACTTACATTTATGTTTAGTGTTGTGACAAAAAGGGTTTATGTTACGGTTAAGGTTAGGTTTAAAGTTATGGCTAGGGTTACATTAATGAGAAAATGATGGTTTATTATTCAAGTAAGGGTCAGGAATAGGTTTATTGTTAGGGATAAGGTTAAATTTTAAGGTGTGAGTTAATCTTATGATTACGGTTATGGTTAGGTTTAGGTTAGGGTTACGATGTTAGGTTTCAAGAAAAGGTCTAAATTTAAGATTAATTCATAGTTGTCTATAATGAACATAAGAAAAAAAAATCTATAATTATTTTTTTGTGGGAAAAAAAACAACAACGACTTAAACTTAAACTTAGAGATTACCCTAAACCCCAACCCCAACCATAACCCTAATCCCAAACCTAATCTCGAAGCAAACACATAACCTAATCCTAATCCTAACCTAAACCATAACCCAAATCCAAAAACAACCCCTAATTATACTCCCAATTCAAATATTTATCTTTCATTAATCACCTACATTAACCATAATCATAACCCTAAATATAATCCTATGCATACCCTTAACCCTAACCCTAACACTAACCCTAAACCTAATAATAAAATAATTAAAAAATAAAATAAAACAAAATAATAATAATAATATTATATATTAATAATCAAATAGTACCAATATTAATAATAATGTAATTAAATTGAAAATATAATAATATTTTAATAATTATAATAGTATAATACCTATACTACTAAAATAATAATATAATACTAACATTAATAATATAATATTATCATTTAAAAATATTTTAATATGATATTATTGACTGTGTAGTGCTATCACTTAAACTAGTATATATACCTTATATATAATTTATATAATATACGTCGAAAGATATCATTTTCGAGGTATTTTTAATAAATTTGAAAAAAAAAAAACACACAAAAAAACCTTGAAAATGATATCTCTTGGTGTATATTATATAAATTATGTATAAGATATATATGCTAGTATATAATAAATATAATATGTAAATAATAAATTATATTTTTAAAACTTTTTAATTCTAAATTTAAATTTATTTTAATTAATATATATAATTATATGAAAATTTAAATAATACTAATAATTAAATTTTTTAAAAATATATTAATAATAACAAGTTTTTAATAAATATAATTTGTTTTTTCAAATAGTAATATTAATTATTATTATTAGTCAATAGGTTACATATTGTAAGATTTGAGCCTCAAACAAGTCCCACGCCTGCAAACAATTATTGAGTGGTTCGGAAACAAGTTTCAATTGCCATTTAATGGTAAAAGCCTCCAAAATATCAGGTAAAATCCTTCAAAATCTCACTTATCACATAAAAGCTAGAAAAATATTGATTTGACAATTAGATGGAACATTATATTTTGAGTACTTTTTTTTTGTTAGTGACAACTTTCTTATTTCATTTGCATTGTTTTATATTTTAAATTTGTATGCAAATATTTCATAATCAATAACACTTAATTTTTAAAAGGAAAAAATCTAGATTTTTAAGTTAATTTTATTTCATTATTTAGCACTAATTATTAATTAACATACATATAGTTTCTATGGACACAATCCTTGAACCTTGTTTAAGTACAAGTGCTAGTTATAACTAAAATTAAATAAATTGTGAATTGATTTTTGCAAGTTTGGTGTTGTATTTTTTAGTATAAAAGTTTAAATTTAGCTTTAACGATTTTAATATAATTTCTTTTTTTTAAAAAAATATTTTATTTGAAGTATAATTTTAATTTTTAAAATTTAATTTATTTAATAATTTAACTATATTTAGCTCAAATTTATAATAATTTTTTATTTGTCAATATTATATTGATTTTATCTTTTAATATTATTTGTAATATATTAATTATATTTTTAGGTATATATATATATATATTTGTTCAGTAAATCATTGATAAGGGGAAACACCCTACACTTTTAACTAGAGCTATGAACTAGTGAGGCCACATATGGGGGACCTCATCCCCCATATCTCTATTTCTCCTCCTTTCCTCCCTACATCCACCTTGGCACCTTTGGCCTTCATACCCCCTCCATCTGCCACTCCACCATCCTTACTCCTCTCGCCATTTGTCGGGTGCCTTTTGAATACCCATTGATTTTGCCACCTGACCTATCACTAGCCTAACTCTCCACAAACTCTCTCTACCTCATCTCCTCCTTCGTTGACCCTTCAACAATGCCCACCACTTGCACTAGCAAGCATTCCCACAAACCACCCATGGGATTCGAACCTTGGGCAGCCCAACTGCTACCCTTGCAACTTAACCATTGCAATGTAGGATCATCCCAATTTTTAGGTATATATTTTTATTAATATTTCAATTCTAATAAATTCAAAAATTACTTTTATTTTTTTATTTAATCATTTATTAATTTAATAAGTTTATTATTTATTATTAAATTTTTTAAATTATTATGTTTATTAATATTTGGATTTTGGTATATTTTGACTTTGCATTTAGTTTATTCTATTTCAATTTTTAAATTTGATTTAAGTTTGAAATTTATTTTTATTACTATGTCTTTCTATGAAATTATAAATAATTCTTAAAATTGTATTTTTCTATTATTGACATTATTTCACATCATTCTCACCATTAATCCCCTTTTAACATCATTTCCATCATTTAACCCTATTTCTCTCTAATAATTAAATAATCTTGAATTGTTTACTTAATCCACTATTTCATCACTAATTTAACCTCATTCCTCCCAATTAATTATTTAATTATGTCACTAACTTCATTTATTCCTCTATTCTAATTAAATAATTGCCAATAATTATTTAATTAAATATTCATCATCATGCATAAATAATTATCTTTAATTATTTATTAATATATTCTCCCACCTCTAAATTAATTAAATTAATTATTTAATTCTCTTCTTTTATCTCAAAACATCATCCATTAATAAATAAACATTTTATTTATTAATCAGTCTCATCTTGCACATTCCTCCAATAATTAATTAATTATATCATGCATTATTTCCTCAAATCTTAACTGATACTCTCTCTTAGTCAATTGATATTGATTGACCACTCTTCTAATCAATCGATTCTCTTAACTCCCAATCACTCAGAGTCTTCTGATTAATCAAAAGAATTAACACTTAAATCAATATCTCATGCAACCAGTTAACTGGAATCCTACATCTAGTTGCAGTCAGTTAATTGGGCAATCAATTCCTCTCATTTATTCTCATTCTTTGATCTCAAGTCAACACCTCTTGATCCAGATTGTTGATCTAATTTCCTAAAATCTATAAAATAACCCTTCATTCTTCACATTCATTACCTAGAATTTTCATAGCTAAGTCATGTTCATTTGAGCATTTATCTCAAGCAATTGAGAGTATTATCATAACATCTAGCTCATCACGCATCAAGATTTTGCAAGCTATCATGGAGGCTTTTGTATTGAAGCAATCCAAAATTTCAACCAACAAAAGTTACTCCACAATGGGATAGTAAGATTTTCCTTGTTTTTGGATTCAATTGTATCTTTGATTTGATTAACCCTTGTTTGAATTCATAACTTGATTACAATCATATCTCATTGGTAGGTGGGTTCTATTTTATGTTTTTTAGTTTATTGATTGAATTCGTTGTTAATAATCCATTCCACTTTTACCCCTTACATTAAATGTAGATACCTAAAATTGTCCTAGCCTGTGAACTAGCATTTTAACACTAATAGTCATCTTTCCCTAATGATTAAATAATGTTTAACATTTTAATTATTACATCTAAAATCATATTTTCACTATTAATTAAATGAATTTATGTTTTTGATACGGAAAAATAGGTTTTGAAGGGACCCTAAAATGTTTTACATAGGGAAAAAGTTGCAAGAAAGATTGAACCATAAGAATCTGTAGCAGAAGGAGACCAAAAAGTTGACAATAAAAATTAACTATGAAACCCATCAACAACCCAGTAGCAAAACATCAGCAAAAAAGCGAACTGAGCAAAAAACACAACAAAGCTACAATTTTTTTTCCAAATCATTAACTGAGGCCAAATTCTCCTCAATGACCCCTTCATGCATTTCCATCACATCATTGAGCTCCTCAAGTGAGATAGCATCCCGTTTCTTAGTTTTACTCCTCATTCTCAAACACAGGCCAACATCAACAACCTTCTACACAACAGGAGCTAAAGCTTCATTCTTCTCCATTAGATTCTTGGTACAAACCTCCTCCATGACCATCTCAATATCACCCAACTCTAGTGGATTACCAGTCCATTTCAAGGAAATCTCATTCAAAAAGAGAGGCCTTTAGTAGTCGACTTCAGAGAATTATTACTAATATTAATCACAGTCTTTGGATCATTAGACAACTTGGAAATTTTGTCCTCAATGTTGACAAATCTCTCTTCAAATTTTTTTTGAACCGCCACTTCCAAGGAAGAAATCATCTCCTCATGAGAAGTGCTAAGACAATCAAAATTCACAACTAGTTTATCAAGCATAGCATTCATGGTTTTGACCTTACCTTTAATTTCCCATTCCTTCTGATTACTATGCACCAAAGCCACACACACATCCTACCATTTCTTGAGCTGCACATTGAGCTCCTTAACCTCCAAGAAGATCCATTTAACTAGAGACAACAAGTTATGAGTACCATCCTCGACCATCCTACAAAACATATCCATATTAACTTCGTCCCAATTGACATGAGGCAGAGCTTGAGAGCCCACATTAACAACAAGGACCTCCCAATCCTCCTTCTTATCCTTCATTTCATCCTCCACATGAATCACATCAAATTTAACATGACTCTTATCCGATAATTTTGCTAAGTCAACTAAAATTTCTAGCCACTCCGCCTTCACAACACTCCCTTTAAGTTGCTCAGAGCAAAGAGGAGAGATATGGGTATCCTGAATAAGGTCAACCTCCTTGGAACATTTCAAACCCTCACTCCCTTGCACAATACCCTCCATCAGCTGCATAGACCCAAAGATGTCATTGCCACCACCTAGATTTGGAGTCCCCTGTTCAGAGTTGCTAATTTCCTTCCCACTCCATTGTCAAATCACCAATCTCATAGCCATAATTTTTCCTTATTCCAAAGTCTAACCTTAGCTTTGACCTCACTAAGCTTTTTGGCCACCTGAAACATATCAGTACCACAAACCTTAATGCTCCACCATTCTTGAATATAATTAAAGATTTGGGGATCAGACAACCACATTCTTTCAAATCTAAAAGGGAAGTTCCTCTTACCTAACATAGAGTCTACTACAAAACTGATGGGGAAGTGGTCTGACCCAATCCTAGCGAGAGCAACTAAGGAGAAAAAATAATCCATCATCCAACTATTCAAGATTAAAGCCCAATCAAGCCTGACCTAAATAAGATCATTCCCAACACATTTGTTAGACTAGGTGTAGGTGGCCCTGTTAAGATCCACATCATGCAAACATTGAGAGTTAATAAAATCCATCAAATCCAATTTACTATCCATCTATATCTGTATCACTGATGTTAAATCAAGAAAACTCTTTGAATTTACAATTATCCTTGGGCTTAATTTTTGGGTCAAGGAAAAACCCTAACCCTACAAATGAGGGTAAGATTGCAGTATGTAAGTTCAGCCAAAAACCTTGAAGCAACAATACATAGCTCTTGCACTTTTGAGAATTTTTGCTGACATTACAAGTAGGAGACTTGGCAGCTTTTGCATATTCAAGGTTTTGGGTCATATTTACAAATGGAAAAAGAAAGACTTGTTTGGTCAGGGAAAAACCCAGACCATATAAGGATAGTTCACATCTTCGCACATTCGAGAAATTGGAGGTGGGTAAAATGTGTCGATGGCTTTGTTTGCATCATCGATGAAAATCATCGACAATGCAAACCAAAACCTGGTTAACCTTTCTTTGTAATACATAGAATATAATAGCATGTGTAAGTAATAGACATATCAAAGAAAAATATGAGGTATAGACCTAAAGGCGAGGATAATAAAAATTAAACAGGAAACTCAAAGATGGAGAAAATTATAAAATGGAATAAACTAGGGCATGCGGAAAAGATGAGACCAACACATACAGAACAAACAAAAACTAAAAATTAAAAACACAAAAATTATCACTTCAAATATAATGAATCATAAACTAAAACAAAAAAATCTAGATATCCAATAGATGATAAAAAAAACCGAACAAAAATATGAAAAGACGATGAACTTACCCAGAGAAAAATGAAACCCTAGGTCAAAACACGATTGGAATCCGCTCAAACTTTGAACAAACAAACTCTCAGTGAGCTCACAATGCAGGTAAGAGGATGAATGGCGAGTAGAATGAGGAAGAAGTATGAATTGAAAGCTTTCAAAAATTGTTTAAAAAGACATAAAAATGACAATTAATGTCATCAGCGCGAAAACCAAGATTGTAGGAGTAGTAAAAATTGACATGCTTACAAGTATAACTTGTAGTTTCAGGACAATTTAATGATTTTACATGTGACTTGCAATTTCTTGAAAAATATTTGGTTTTGCAAGAAACTTCCCTTTTTGCAAACTTGACTTGTAGTGTCGGGGAAAAATCCCCAGCCTTGTAAGTATAAAAAAAAATTCTAACACTTGACAACTGAACTTTCACAATTCATGCGAAAAGAAAATTTTAACGAATTGACAAAGGTTATTGTTCAAAATATGTTCCAATACTTAGGACCACACATGAAGGTAGATTAAGATTTTCCTCATTTTGCAGCCTTAGAGTGCATGGGACTACGAAATAGACAAGTTTCATAGCATTTATCTTATGAATCAAGTGAATCTGGATTCAAGGATAACATATATAAAGGGAGAGATGGAAAGAGAGAGGGAGAGATAGAGGGAGAGATAGAGATAGAAAGAGGGAGAAAATGGAAGAGGAGGAGAAGGAGAGAGAAATATAAAGTTATATGAGGTGATATATAGAGAGAGGTAGAGGGATATATATAAGGAGAGATGGAGGGAGAGATAGAGTAAATAAGAGAGAGGGATCTAAATAGAGAGGGAGAGGGGGGGATGTGAAGATATAAATAGAGGAGGAAAGAGTGAGAGATAAAGGGGTGATAGAGATAATTAATAGAGAGAGGGAGAGAGATAGAGAGAGGGGGAGAGATAGAGATAGAGATAGAGATAGAGATAGAGATAGAGATAGAGATAGAGATAGAGATAGGGAGGGATAACCAATGAGTGTGTGTGTGTGTGAGTGAAAGAGATATAGAGATAGAGATAGGGAAGGAGAAACAAGGAGTCTATGTGTTTGAGTGAGAGATATATTGAAAAAGATATAGAGAGGGGGAGATAAATATAAATAGATAATGAGGGAGGGAGAGAGGGAGAGAAATAGAGAAATAGAGAGAGGATAGATAAGTTGAGAGATATAGAAAGAGATAGTGATAGGGAGAGAGATATATATAAGGATAGAAAGAGGGATAGATAGAGAGATATATATAGTGGGAAAGATAGAGGGGAAAGTGTAATGTCTCATGTGTGAAGGGATGAACCTTGACGGATGTAACCCATCGTGTTGGTAGGCATGTACCTAATAGCTAGATGGTGGGGCTCCACGACCACGTGTCTACTATGATCACATATTTTTTTCCTTCACCTTCGAGGTTGGTGGGATGAAAACCTCACCCTTAACACCTTGGGTAGTCACCCTCACTACTAGTTCAATCTTTGGATGTCGTGGTTGGGCCTTTGTGGTATTAGAGCCAAGGTCTTGAGGTTGAGCCCCATAGAGCATGGTGGGTTGTAATTTCTTCTGCGTGAAGGTTTGAACCCCGTCGAATGTAACCTATTGTGTTGGCAAGCATGTACTTGATAACCAGATGGTGGGGCTCCATATCCACATGCTGGTTGTGCTCGTGGCTTTTGTGCCTTCACCTTTGAGGCTGGTGGGATGCAAAACTCACCCTTAACACCCTGGGTAGCTGCCCTCACTACTAGTATGATCTTTTGGTGTAGTGGTAAGGGTGAAACTTGGTCATTAGGAGTGTCTCATGGGGAACATATCCCATAACATGCCATCAGAGCATCCGAGGGTGGGGACCACCCCCCAATTATGCAGACCTCGGGGTATGATATGAAGGTGGGGCCATCCCACTCAACATACAAGGACATTACAATTTTCTTTCCCTCAAGACCTCAACTCTGATACCACAAATTCCCAACCACTACACCTAAAGATCATCCTAGTAGTGAGGGAGACTACCCAAGGTGTTAAGGGTGAGGTTTGCATTCCACTCACCTCAGAGGTGAAGGCACGGAAGCCATGAGCACAAAGAACACATGGTCATGGATCCCCACCATCTGGTTATTAGGTACGAACCTACCAGCATGACGGGGTAGATTTTCCAAGGTTTAACCCTTCACGCACGAGACATTACATAAAAAGAGAGAAAAATATAAGGAGAGGTAAGAAGATAGAGATAGGGAGAGAGATAGAGAGGAAGATAGAGTGTAATGCCCCGCCAAATAACCTTAAAGGAAGTTGCAATTAACATTATAAGCGAACCAATTTTTTTTTTATAAAGTGCATTTAACGTACACATTCACTTACTAATTAACAACAACCTCTAAGGCTACAAGGTTAGGATTACTTAAACCCACATATACATATTACATATAACCATAGCCTTATGAACTTTATGAAATCACCATCATACATCATAAGAATATCACATAACATAATAAGATAATCAACCAAAATACAATCTCATAAAGATTATCTTAATCCAATAGTTACAACATGACTCAATCATCAGAATGGACGACACACTAAGGCTAGGGTGTAGACCTGACACATGTTACCAAGCTACTATCTCCCATTCAACTTAACCATTGGATCGACATGCTCAAACCTGTGGAACCAGGTGGAGTCGATGTCGTGTACCTACAACCTGTAATCAAATAAACAACATGATATATGCAGTATATAATTTACACCGTGAAGAAGAAATCTCGGATTCGCAGGGCGCTCGCAAGCGAGTGATGCGAACCCGTCTCCTTCACCAATACACTCATCAAAGACTGACACTAACGTCATATCAATAGTTTCATAAATAATCACATGATAATTCTACTGTCAGCATTCATTCATCAAAGCATGTAAAATCAAATCAGATAATCACATCACATAGTAATAGTTGTCGCTCAAGAGTAGCGATCAAAACATCATAATAAAAACGTGTCCAGTAACACAGTAGCTGCAATCCAATCAAAGCATAAAACAACATGAAATGAGAAGCAAAACGGAGGGGTATTACATCCTCCCCCCCAAGGACTAGGCTTACTCCTGGAAGCCTGCAAACAAGTAGGGATATTACTCCCTCAAACATAATGCACCAACACAAAACCTCGTCTACACACCAAGGTATTAAATGAGGTACACAACTTAACACTTACACAACCGAAAGCTTAACGGGTCCATCATAATCCCAGAGCATCCAGTGTTTAAACCTGGCTCTGATACCATGTGTAATGCCCTGCCAAATAACCTTAAAGGAAGTTGCAATTAACATCATAAGCGAACCAATTTTTTTTTTATAAAGTGCATTTAACATACACATTCACTTACTAATTAACAACAACCTCTAAGGCTACAAGGTTAGGATTACTTAAACCCGCATATACATATTACATATAACCATAGCCTTATGAACTTTATGAAATCACCATCATACATCATAAGAATATCACATAACATAATAAGATAATCAACCAAAATACAATCTCATAAAGATTATCTTAATCCAATAGTTACAACATGACTCAATCATCAGAACGGACGACACACTAAGGCTAGGGTGTAGACCTGACACATGTTACCAAGCTACTATCTCCCATTCAACTTAACTGTTGGATCGACATACTCAAACCTGTGGAACCAGGTGGAGTCGATGTCATGTACCTGCAACCTGTAATCAAATAAACAACATGATATATGCAGTATATAATTTACACCGTGAAGAAGAAATCTCGGATTCGCAGGGCGCTCGCAAGCGAGTGATGCGAACCCGTCTCCTTCACCAATACACTCATCAAAGACTGACACTAATGTCATATCAATAGTTTCATAAATAATCACATGATAATTCTACTGTCAGCATTCATTCATCAAAGCATGTAAAATCAAATCAGATAATCACATCACATAGTAATAGTTGCCGCTCAAGAGTAGCGATCAAAACATCATAATAAAAATGTGTCCAGTAACACAGTAGCTGCAATCCAATCAAAGCATAAAACAACATGAAATGAGAAGCAAAACAGAGGGGTATTACATCGGAATGAGGATTGTAATAGATCCTTTGTAATTGATTTATGTAAATGAATGCTTTATCATATCTCGTTTCTTTCTATGATGAAGAATGTTATTACTTGTGTTATTTACTTTCTATGTATTTTAAATGATGTATGTTAATGGGGTTTAAGTAATCTCAGTTATGTAACCCTGGGGGAGGTTGTCAGTTTAGTTGAACATGTGGGTTAATTCACTTCTTTTAAAAAAAAAAAATTAGTACGCTTGTTTAGTGAATTGAAACTTCCTCTAGGGTTGCGTGGTGGGGCATTACATAGAGATGTAGATGGAGATGGAAATGGAGAGAGAGAGGGGGGGGAGAGAGATAGAAATAGAGATAGAAAGATGAGAAGACAAAGAGAGAGGGAGAGAATGAGAGAGGGAGAGATGGAGGGATAGAAAGATAGAGATAGGAAGTTATATAGAGAGAGGTAGAGAGAGGGAGATATATAGAGAGGTAGAGAGAGGTACATATGGGGAGATATATATAGAGATATATGGGAAGAGAAAGAGAGATCTCTTCATATCTCTATCTCCCTCTCTATCTTTATATTTTTTATTATCTCTCAATCTCTCTCTTCCTCTGTCTCCCCTATTTTTCTCTATATTTATGTCCCCCTCTCTCCCTCCCTTTCCCTCTTTATCTCTTAATCTCTCTATCTCTATATATATTTGTGTCTCATGTTTCTCTTTATCTCTCTATCTATTTCTCTCTCTTTATGTGACTATATCTATATTTGTCTCTCCTCTTCTCTCTTTTCCTCTCTCTCTTTATTTATCTCTATTCCCATCTCTCCATATTTATTCCTTTATATCTATACCTCTATTTTTGTATCTCTCATATCTCTTTATCTCCCTCTCTATTTCTCTATTTCTCTCTTTCTCTCTTTATATATTTTCCTCCTAAGTGTGCAATGCATACACTAAAGAGTTTTAAAAGGTGAATTATTATATCCTTAATCAAATGGAATTCTACCCTAAGGATAACTCCCTAGGGACATGTTATCCTTAGATTGTTGGCATGAAACGACTAATCAAAAGTTACCTTCTCTCTCACTCTATAAATTTTAATTTATATTTTAAGTTTGAGATTCATTTTATTATATCAATTATAACATAAATCCAAAATAGAATTATTCTAAAATAATTAAATTTTTAATAAGATAAATAATTATAAATTAAATTAATTCTAATATTTTTTTATTGTTATTTGTAATTTCATAAAAAGACATAAATAATAAAAACAAATTTCAAACTTAAATATAAATTAAAAGCTAAAATTAGATAAACTAAATGGAAAGTCAAAATATATAAAAATTCAAATATTAATAAATATAATAATTTTAAAAATTAATAACAATTAATAAACTTATTATGTTCATAAATGATTAAATAAAAAAGTAAAACTATTTTTTAATTTATTAGAATTGAAATATTAATAAAATATGTACCTAAAAAATTAATTAATATATTACAAATAGTATTAACATGAACTCAATATTAACAAATAATAAAAACTAAAATTGTATTTCAAATAAATATTAAAAATAAAAAATAAATTATATTAAAATTGATAGCATCAAGTTTCCATAGTCTATGATAATTAAGTTATTATTTTTGGATTGGAACTGCGTAAATTTTTGTATCATCAACGTTTTGGATCACAGGATGATATGCAAGCAAAAAGAGAAAAAAGAATGTCAATCCTAATGATGGATAATGGAGTGTGATTTGAAATATTGATGATACAAAAATTTACATAGTTTCAATCCAAAAATAATAGCACTTATATTAAAATTGTTGAAAGTAAAATTCTAAATTTTTTATTAAAAATTACAAGTAACACCAAACTTGAAAATTGAAAAATAAAGTGAAACCTATTGAAAAAATAAAAAGAAATTAGTAATTTATTGATTTATTATTAATAATATTATTATTTAAAATATATATGTATATTAAAAACTTATTATTATTTATCTAAAAATCTAAGTTTAAAAATTTTAAAGAAAAAAATATTTCTTATCTTTCCTTTTCTTAATTTAAAGCAAAGACTAGATAAGAATGCAATTGTTTTTCTTTAATTATATATTATATTTTTTATTTTTTTAGAAAATCAGATGGTTGAGATCATTTCAATGGTCTTGCATCCTTCTCTACCATTTTTAACCATTGATTTTCAAAAGCAAGTCATTTACTTCATATAAGAAACACCTTCGGTGTCTAAAAATATTTTATTTATTCATGATGAATGGATAATGTTGAGAGAAGAGGGATAATTTAATAATTAAAGTAATTACTTAATTTAGGAAGTGGTGAATGTGGACAATTAAATAATTAAAGTAATTATTTAACTCATCAAGAGGAATAAGGAACTAAAGATATAATCAAATAAGTAATATTTATTTAATTAATCAAGAAGATTAAAGAATTAAAGATATAACTAAATAAATAGGATTTATTTATTTAATCAAGAAGATTAATTTAAATGAATCAATTAAATAACATAAAGTCATTTATGCAGAGGCTACAATAGCCTATCATGGCCTTGTTTTGGCAAAAAAAATTGGGATCTCCAAACTTTGGCTTGAAAGGAACTCCCTTAATATCATTAAATGTCTTTTGTTGACTAGTTTGCCTTCCTGGTCGATTGCCCATTTTATTAATGATTCGTTTTCTATCATCAATTATTTTGATGAGATCAAAATTTCTCATGTGTTTAGGGAAGCTAACTCGTTGGATGATGGGTTGGCTAACTTGGGAATGGTGTATTGTAATAATTGGGAGGATTTTGAATCCTTGCCTCTTAATCTTAAGTTTATCTCTAATAATGACTAGGTGTCTTGTCATTAAGCTTATTAAGTTGGGGGAAACGCTCTTTTATTTTGTTATGAGTTGGTTTAGCTTGCACATCGTGTTTTGAACCTACTCTTCTGATTATTTCCTCCTTGTAATTCATGTTATTATGGTATGGTAGCTTAGGTGTGGTGGTACTTCGTATGGTAGGCTTACACGCTTTGTGGGTCTCTTTTGCATTGCTTCGTGGTCTGTTTGTTTAATCCTTTATGTGTAAAAATTTAAGGTGTTGGTGGATTATTGTTGGTTGCATGCCACCATGGGTGGTGCCCGTTGTAGAGTGGAGCTAAGATCTTGTGAGGATTTTTGGACTAATGAGACTATGTGGGAGCACCTAGAGAAGGGTGGAATTTTTCCATACTTGTTGAAGCTCCAAGGGTCGAATCTTGAGGCGACGAAGGTCTTTGTTAGGGGATGGAGCAGTAGGATTCTATGTTTTAGATGTGTGGAGTTTAATATCAATGAGAATTTTTTTGTGGAGGTAACTGGTCTTTGTACCTTTGGAAGGAAATTCTACATAGATAGAGGTGTGGCTAAGAAAGCCCTTGCTAATTTCTTCAAACATGATGAGAAGAAGAAGCTCAGGTTGGTTGGTAGTGGTGGGTATTCTTGTAAATCTCTCAGGACATTATGGAGGGATATTTCTATGGCCAATATGCATTACTTCACTTTGGAGGGTAGGTTTTATGTGCTTTATAGCTATCATTTTATGCTTTTGAATCATTTTCAGCATAATGCTCTAGTTTCACTTCCTTTTTATCTTCTATTGTCGATGGAGCATAGTATTGAGGATCATCACAGAAACCCTAGGAAGGCAATTCTCCATGAAGGCCTTATGAATTTGATGGTGGAACACATTAAGCTTAAGTTAATCCCTATTTCTCCTAAGTCTCATGCTCGTAAGAAGGGTGGAAAAAATTATGGCTATGAGATTGGTGATTTGACGACGGAGTGGGAAGGAAATTAGCAACTCTGTGGGAAGGAAAAAGATGATTTATGCAGGGTCTCCAAAAGTAGTTATGACTCCAAGAATATTAAATTGCTCTAGTAGGAGGTGTTGAAGGTGATCATGGAATACATAACTCTAGATGGGAGATACACAAGGGTCTTCGGCTACCATTTTTTGTTCCTCAACCACTTCCGACATCAAGGGTTTCTTTCCCTTTCTATCTCTCCACCTCCTTGAATGCTAGTCTTAATGACCATAGCATGAACCTTGTTAGATACCCTATCCTTCACAAGGGCTTTCTTGTCCTTATTTTTGAGCATTTTAAAGCTATTTCAACTCTGTACAATTTGTCCCCCCCCTCCCCACTCTGTTTCTGCTAAAGAAGAATTGGGTACTAGCTATACATAAAAGGATGAATGGGAAACTGATTTGGAGGATGAGGTTGGCCGACCCTCGAAGGCTCTGGGGAAGGGTAGGAGCAAGGGTAAGTGAAAAGTTGGTGCCCCCTCTAAACCTAGTTTTATGACCTCTACGGGAAGAGTTAAGGTTCTGTGCCTAGGTTCTGAAGATTTTAAGTCGAAGGAAAAAAGGAAAATCTTTTGTCTCCCCCCAGGAGAATGTTAAAAGAAAGGATTTCAAGGATCCCTCCTATGATACTAATCAGGATGATTCTCAGTCGGCCCCCTTGTCAGAATATTCTAGCTACCCTACTACTGACCACGAGGATAGGCCTCATTTTCCCAGTGATTTCAAGGAAGATGACCATTACTTCAAAGCTAAGCGCGATTTTCCTATTGATATCCTTGCCATTGCTCGTAATGGGTCTATCGATTTTTTTAGACTGATGAGATGGGTGTTTTTTGAGATTAAGGAAATTAAGTTGAAATAGAGGGATATTAGAAACAAATTGGAAGGGTTTGATCTGATTGACCACACAACAAGAGAGAAAGAAAGGGCCAATAATTTATGGACTGAGGATGAAAAGAAATACATGGTAGATTGCCTCAAGAAAATAGTGGAAGATCTTCAACAATTTAAGAGCAACCATGATGATAAGCTTTTTGCTATGGAGGACAAGCTAAAGAATATAAAAGATTCTATCCAAATAGTGATGGAAATGAGCCACAAGATTTTAAAATCTACTGCAAACACTATGAATATGATGGTTGATAATCTAGAGAATGTGTATCAGGAGAGGACTGATATGGATCTGGTAGCCGAAAAAGATCAAAACAAGGTGGAGGGTGTTGGTCCGAGGAAAAGAACTAAGCGAAACTAAAGAGAAAGGCTGGCAAGGCCCCTATCAACATTCAAGATATAAAGAAAGAAAAGTTAAATTTGAAAAAATTGGAGTAGGAGGTGGCAGACATCTTGAGAAATTTGGCTTAGTGGCTAGACTTTTGCTGGTTTTTTGTGGTGCTGCCTTTGGGTTGGTTCTTTTTTGATCTTCTTTTCTGGAAGCTTACTGTTCTCTAATCTGTACTTGTTCATGCTTTATCTATCTCTTCTCCATTGCTAAAGGGTTTTGGGGCCCCTTCAAAACCCGTTTTTTCCTTAATCAAAAACATCAGTGATCCACCTAGTTTGTAAAATCGATAAATTTGCACGATTGCAAAAAAGAAAGATCTACCCATTTTCTAAGTCGTTGTTTTTTACCAATTTGACAAATAAAACAAGCGTTACTTGCAAATGATAGTACATAAACAACAATATATGATTAAAAAACTACTAAAAATTACATATAAATGATTGAACATGATCAGGTGACCATTAGTAGTTTATTGCTAGTCATTTATAACGCGACCGGATTGATGACTAAACCATTTTTAGTCATTTATTGGTTGTTTTGATTGATCAATTTGGTAGTATATTTATTCGTTTATTTATTCATTGATTGTTGTAATTTGGTCACTTATTTAGTCATTTTTTATTCACTGATATATTTAGTTGTTGATTTAGTCATTTATTGTTGTAATCTGGTCACTTATTTAGTCATTTTTTATTCATTGATTTTTCTCCATTGGTAGTGTATTTAGTCATTAATTTTAATCAATTTGGTAGTATATTTAGTCATTTTTATTTCACTGGTCATATATTTAGTCATATTTATTCACTATTCATTGATTTTTTTCAATTGGTAGTATATTTAGTCAATTTAATTATTAATTGACGTCAATTAGTAACTTATATTTAGTCATTTTAATTGACTGATATTTGAGGATTTAAACATAAAACACAAAAATACACATCAATCATCAATTGCACACAATAAGACAACCATTGAGAAGGAAAAATCACTAAACTTTATTAAAAGAAAGGTGTTCTTACAGCTTCCACAAGTCTGAAATATCTATCTTGCTTGAAAAATTCTTAAAATCTGAGTTACAATGCACAAAAATGACAAGAAAGAAACTTCTCCAAAAAAATTTTGCAATGATGGAAACACATGCTTGGAGCCCTTTAATGTGAGCACATGCCTCTTTCATCTCTTAAAACTTCTATAATGTGGTAAATCTTCTTGGAGCAAGTTGCAACATGTAGAATCCAAGGAGAGTGTTGATCATGTCCCATATATGAATCTCTCTCCTTGAATGCAATCAACAAGAACCCTAGAATATTTCCTCCTTTATATACAACGTGCCATCTGATATGAGAAACAAGGTGCTACATTTTCTACCATGAATGAATCTATGCCTCAATACAACCAAAAAAATTACTATTTGTATCAATTCAGAAAGAATAAAAGTGCATTGTATATTCCAAGTTTACAAAAGTAAGTCCAAACACAATAGAAAGATAAATCAATTAAAAAAATTTAGGAGACAGATCACACATCCACAAGCATGGGAGAGCTATGCAAAATTGGAGAAATTGGCTTGGAAAATGAAGGCAACATGGTATTTCATGATTCAAGACTTTTACTTAATGTTGTGGAATAGAAGAAAAAAGAATTATTTATCCACCACCATAGTGAAAAGTTAGCAATTGTATTTGGTTTGTTAAACATGGCCCCTGGTACAACTATTAGAGTTGTTAAGAACCTTCGAGTATGTTTTGATTTTCACACTACATCTAAATTTATCTCCAAGATTTTTGCGAGAGAAATTGTTCTGAGAGATGTGAACCATTTCCATCATTTTAAATAGGGACAATGTTCTTGTGGAGAATATTGGTGATGCTAAATGAAATAATCTAAAAAATAGGCTTGCACTATAATAATGTGCACTACATCAAATATATAGTAATAACAAAGGGACATCCATAAAAGCATAACAATAGTGATTTTTTGTCATATGTTGTAGTTACAAGTGCCCTGCTAGACATACATGAAAATGTGGAAGCATAGACAAGGCAAGAAATGTGATATCATGGAATGTCGTGATTGAAGGATATGTTCAAAATGGGTTTTTTCTGAAAAATTCTTTAGGAAATTTTAAGAAAATGCAACTAGTGGATGTAAAGCCCAACTCCTCAACCTTTGAAAGCATCCTTCTTGCCTATGTGTGAATTGGAGATTTGGATGAAGATATGAAAATCCATCAAAAGCATATTTGGGAGTGGATTTTTATTAGATATTGTAGTTTCAAGTTCCACTTCGGATCACCAAAGCCTTCACAAAACCTTTTGCACAACCGGTGCAACACCACATGGTTGTTGTTGGGCCTTCACGGTGATGTGGGGTGCTTTGGCTGCATCATCACAAAGGCCCAACAACAACTATGTGGTATTGTGGTGGTTGTGTAGAAGGTTTTGTGAAGGCTTTGGTGATCCGAAGTGGAACTTGCAACTACAATATTTGGTAAAAATCCACTTCCAAATATGCTTATGCCTTAATGAGAAATAATCACTCATATAATCAATTAGTTGGAAGAAAACTAGGAGATAGCATGAGTGCTTAGTTAGCAATAATTTTTTTGAAAGAAACTCCCTTGAATGCGAGTGTAATTCAGGAACCTGGTTCAGACACAAACTTGTCTCATTAAATGGTACTTAAGCTTCCTAAAAAATTTTGTGAGTGTGCAAGATTTTCCTCCAAGAGAGTATCAAGGATGATAGGTTATCATGGAGCCATGTATGTTCCATTTGTTTTCTCCTTGCTAGCTATCATATAAATTTTTGTCTATGTATGTTTTCTATTCAAGGGACCCCCAAAAGTTAGTTCAATTCCACCATTCATGTTGAAAAAAAATCATTATGATGCATATTAAAGCTAAGTTTCTTTGGTTGGGATGTTGGTTTTGCATTTTGTGTTGCAAGAAGTTGGATTCTATGGATATCAAGTCTTAAATTTTTTCTCTCAAACTATGCCTTGTGTCATTGAACGTGCGACATCACATTACACATTCAAGCAGAGTAGATGATAATTTATTCCATTCAAAAACAAGGGGAGCCTTCTCATCAGTGGATAAGCTATTGTAAAGAGCCCACAAATATTGTTACAAGCTCTTGAGGAGTGACCTAGGAATAATGAGAGCAAGGTTTCCGGCCTTTCAAGGTTCTTGCTATGTGAATATTATCATAAATGTGTATTTTGAAACTGTGGAAAAAAAGATGTGTATACAATCATAAAGATTCCAATGGAAAATCAAAGGCTCCCTTAATAGCTTGCTCTTGTGCTAGATCATAACATCTTGAAGCAACTTATGGTATTTTGCATAGGTGTAGACATCCTTTGTAAGGCTTAGTTTTGGGTGGGTAGAAATATTTCATGACATACCTTCTTCCTAATTGTGGAAAATCATTAGAAAGAAACATTTGGGATATAAAATATAGGGCGCATATACTCTCAGTCATTGCTTCTTTGGGTGGTATTGAATTAGGTGGATACCATGGAATAGAGTATATTATATGCTATCTTCTGTACTAGGGAAACTTGTGTCAAGATCCAAGCAGATAAATGATTCTTTTACTATCAAAACATTATACCTTCCATTCTCAGTGTATCTATTGTCATACCTCTCACTGGCACTGTTATTTTATTGACATTGTTATCCTACTACCTGTTGATGGTGAAAATGACACAAACAACGTTAAAACAAAATATTTCTACTCTATTTCTCCTGAAAAAGAAAGACAACATATAGTAGCCTAACTCCCAAGGTCCTGGTAGCTGTTTCTCAACTATTTGGTGTCACCCATTTGGTCCATGCAACTGTAATACTCAAGGGGCCTATGCTGGTAACAAAGAATGCAAGCAATGACTCATTTTACTGAACTATTTTTTTTTAGTAAATCAAGGGGTTTCAAACAAAAGAAAAAGATAGATCAGAGGGTAAACCAGTAAACATGAAAAAACTCATCTAACATCTAGACATATATCTTCAACAATGAATATTTTTCAATCAGATCAAGAAAACCAAAGCATGATACAATTCACAGAATAATCTATACCATTGTATGCATCTAAGGTGCTTATTTTAATTTGCCTATCACAACTACTTTAAAGATTTTTGAAAGAACACACTTTCATTCATTGCTAAGATCATAGATCAAAAGACTTCAACAAATTTAATCCAATGATAATCTAACAAGATGATCCTTAAATCCGGTTTCTTTTAATGACTTTCATCACATAAGAAACAATCATGCTTCAACATAATCAGTAGCATACAAATAGATTATAACTTATCAGCCTTATCAAGTAAAATTCAATTCTAACACCATATTGTGTAAACCTGTAATTTTATTTAACTGTAAAATATCAAGTAACAATGTATCTTTGTAATCACTACAAAATTCTATCTCCTAATATCAGGTGGCCAATTCCATTCTCTATTAGCTGACCCTTACAATATGATACCCAAAGGGTATTTATAGATATACAAAATTTGAACCTCACTTCTATTTTAAGTCATCCACCCTTTTAGGAACAAAAACTCTCTTTTAAACTCAAATCAATTTGATCTTGAGTTCTTACATTAGACATTCAGTTAAATTGGAGAATAGAAAATAAAAGAGAAAAAGTGTCATGCGCTTCAAAACTGTCAAAGTTGCATGCAACATGCAAAGAAGAAGAAAGTCACGCATACAGGAGATTTATGCATGTGAAGTTGGGTCTGCAATAAACTTGTCATAACTGGCGAAGACTTGCTGTAATACATCTAATTCTAGCCCATCAACCCATTTGTCTTCAAATTTAGTAAGCTCCAATTCTGTTGCAGCAAACCCTCTCATATCTTTTATCTTTGTCAACACTCTTTTAGCAGCCTTTATCTCTTCTTTGACATCCATCAGTTGATCTACCATCAAATCTTCACCATCATCTCCTTTTGCATGAGTCCTTTAAAACTTTCACCCCATTTCTCTTTTATCTGGCTCAAAGATAGGCCTTCCTTTGTTAGTATATTAACATCCACTATGACAACAATGATTGCCTCCAACTCTTCAAACGGCTTGGTTAGATCCTTAACAACATCTTGGACTTCACTTCTATGTTTGCACAAGAAATCTGTTATGAATCAGAGTATACGAGAGGTCTTCTCCACAAAATCCTTATCATCCTCCTCGAGTATTGACTGTTCAAGAAGAGTAGTCAAAGGCAATGTACTAACCTTCTCCAATTTTTGACTATACTCTTTATATTCCTCTTCCTGTTTCTCCATTGCTTCAATATATTGATGCATTTCCCCTATCAACTCTTCTGTCCTTTTGTGAACCTCAAAACTTTTGACAAAAACTTCACTTACCTCTTGATTTAACTTGTCAACCCACCTGTCTAACATCTCCACTTTGCCTCTTACCTGTACTAAATCATCTACCTCCTTTTTGCTCAACAAAATTGGAGTCTCAATAGCAGCTACCTATTGTGATCTTGGAGAAGAGACACTTTTCAAAAAGGAATGCAATTGATCTAATTGATCCTTAAGCTCATCTTTCTTCTATTTATCCTTTAACATTCTTGACTTGGTTGTCAAAGCTACCATATCAATTAGATTCATCTGTTGATTTTTGGTAGGCCTTCCCAAGTTGACAGTACTCAATTGATAATTCGTTAACTACATGTCTCCTACCTCCTTTTCTATCATCGGTATGGCACACTCAACAACAATCTCTCCCTTGTCTGTGAGCCTGGTGGAGTGTAGGATCTTGGCCTTCTTTTTAGGCCTCTCTTGTTCAATATCCTTCATCATATCCTCCCAATTGAGAGGTTGTGAAGGTGTTACTATTCTTTTCTGTAGGTCCAATTTTAGCCAAGTGGGAGCACATGGAGCAGTAGTCATCATAGTGGAAGAAGAAGCAATAGTAGTAGTAGAAGGTGGCTGCACATTCACTTGGGGTTGAGAATCAACCCTTGGTTCCTCTTGTTGTTCTTGCACCACATGCATTTGCACAAGCTTTTCAGCCTCTTCTCTATCATTTTGTTCCTGTATTTTCTTATCTTCTTCTTCCTTCTTCAACCTCTCTTCCTCCAATCAATCTCTCTTCACTTTTTCCCTTTCCAATCTTTCCTTTTCTAATTTTTCCTTCTCCAAATTTTCTTTCTCTAGAGCTTCTTTTTCCAGTTTCTCTTTCTCTAAAGCCTCTAGTATTTCTTTCTCTAGTCTTTCTGCCTCTAAAGCTTTAAGATTTTCTGCCTTTTCTTCTTCTTCTTGTTGCTTTCTAACCAGCTCTTCGGTGTCCTTTTCCTTCCTTAATCGCTTTGCTTCTTCTTCTTTTCGGTGAGCTTCCTTAGCAAGTTTTAACTTGGCAACCAAGACTTCTTTCTCCCTCTGGTTTCTTGCCTTCTCTTCCTCAAGGTCATGAATCTTTTGTATTATCATTTTCTTCTTTAACCTTGAGTTCACGTTCTTGTTTCCTTTTCTACCTCTCTACTTCACCAGCTCTTGACTTAGCTTCAATTTGTTGCTGTTGTAGTATAGAATCAGTTTGTGTCTTGGCATCCATTAAATTTTTCTTTTCTATTTCTTGAGCTTTTTCCTCAGCATCCTTTCTAACTTCTTCAAACAATTCCCATTGCTCCTCTTGTGTCATTACCTATTCAGCATCCTCCTCTAGAGGCATATTCTCTTGCACATCCTTCTCTGACACAGTCTCATCTAAATCTATTCCAACACCATGAATTTCCCTCTCCACTTCTTTTCCCTTTGTAGTTTCAGCCATACTATGAAGAGCCCCCTTTTGAACTTCTTCACTCTGCTTCTTTGCAAGTGGGACTTGTGTGGAAGATTCACCTAATGTAGGTGTTGAAACAACCGATCCCACTTGAGCATCTCCTTCTTGTGTTTCTGCTTCATCAACCGTGGCTTCAATCTCTTTTTCTTCAATGTATGGAGGAAGGAACTCCAAAGGCTCTTTGGGAGGTGTCTTTCTTTTGAGTCTCTTATATCCTTTTCCCTTCTTAGGAGCTGGTCCTTCAGGAGCTTTGGTTCTTAGAACCAACCATTGAACAATTCTATACAAAACTATTCTTCCTATTTGCTTAATATCAATAGTTTCCTCACTATCCCATTCAATTGGATCCAGACTTTAAGTTCCAATTTTCAAAGCTTCATAAGATGGATCCAGTACAACTCCATCATCCACCAATGTGTCAGGAATGTCATTTTTAACTCCAAATCCTGACATGAGTGCAATAGGTAATCTTTCATAATTATTTTTCCTCAAATCATACTCATCTTGTCGGTCACTCCAAAAATCTTCTAATAAACTGAAATGCTTGTCAAACACAGAAGGCAACAAGGCATTCATCTTACCCTTTGGGTCAAAATACTTATGAGCTATGTATAATCCTAACTTTAACTGTATCAGCTTACTATAGATCACCTTTGCTCCTACCAAATGTTGATAGCTATACTCACCCACCTTCATGGGAAACTTGTGACATCCTGTTTTATGCTTTAAACCAAACCAAGCATTAACTCCAAGAGCCTGATATACAAACTCCATCAACACTATCTTGTTATTGCAACACCTTGGAAGCAAATGTGGATGGCCTTCAAAACCAGCTAACCTGAAATATGTAAACTTGGGGTATTGAATATACCAACATCCCCATTCAACAATAAATTCCATGGCCTCTTGACTCAGCCTATACCCTACATCTCCATTTAATTGGTTAATGACTACATATATGAATGCATCATTAACCCTTCTGAACTGAGTCTCAACAACTTGTAGAGATAATTGGTTATAATGCTCCCACACCTTCTTCTGTCCATCCAACACTCCCATTATCCCTACTCTGTTTAAACCTGGGAAGATACCCAACCTTGCTGCTGCATACACAATGTAAGAAGTCATAAAGAAGCACTTAGTCTCCCTGATGTTGGTTAGTTGATCATGAATATAATTTGATACAATCATTGACCAATCAAACTGATGGGTGCCATGTAAAATTTTCTGGATGAAAGGAAACATCCACTTGTTGAAACAAAATGTATCTCTCTTCCCAAAAGCCCTAGACAACATCATTATTAAATATGATACCTCTTTATAGAAATGTGCCCTCTTTGGCTGGTCTGCAAGCTTGGTTAGAGACTTCTCTGTCTTCAACCACTTTTTGTTCAAATGAGTTTTTTTGGATTCTTTATACTTACTATATTTCTCAAAGGCCTCTGCCTCATCCAATTGCACCAAGTTCTTAGGATCCGGGACATTAAATATACTTTGAAATTCTTAAGGAGTGAGATCAATAATTACATTGTTTTGTGAATCCATGCATTGTCTGGTAGTAGGATTGTAGGCACGGGTTGCTGTCAAGATCAACTCCAGGCATTGGATTGATAAAGGAAACACAGTGATATGGGCCAAGCCAGACTCAACAATTCTTTCTGTTCTTCCTGTTATATCTTCAAAAAAAGTTTCTAAATACAACTCTTCAAAATTGTATTGGCCCAAGTTTTTGTCGGTGATGTCTGACCAATTTGATTCTACTTTGCTCACTTTCACAATAGGACTCCTGTGATTAAACCTCAAGGTATAAGGGAATTGTTCTGGCTTGATCTTCTTTGGTTTAGGTACTGCCTTTGATGTTCCTGCAGGTTGGTTCCTTTGGGAAGCTTCTCTTGATGTTCCCGACATCCTCTTAGCTTTCCTGCAACAAAATCTCTAGTTAGATCCTTGAATGAAACATCTCAAAAATGTGTCTTTAAAATCATATCTTTCAAACATACATCGGAGGTGGAACCAGGCAACAAACATCTTAAATAATCTTCTTTTAACATACTGCCGGGCTTGGAGCAAAAAATGTTACTGTCACTCTACTAATAAGAAGCAGACTCGGAGTTGGAAGTGAAATAGTGATTGAAACTGGAACCGGAATGGAAACTGATTCGGTTTCCTTAAGATTTTCTATTTTCATATTATGTTTCGGTTCTGCTTCCTCTTCCGCTAGGTAAAAATTTTATGAAGTAAAAGCTTCTTACTTTAAGCGGAGTCAGAGACGGGATGGAAAATGGAATTGACACTAAACATAAAAACATATCCAATATTCTAAATCAATTCCGATCCCACTTCCGGCTATGTTGACCATGACATCATCAACAATTTTATCAATTTAACATATAACTCCATGATTAAAGACTAAGGTCATATTAAACAAAATAAGGCTTAAAATACATCATAAAAATACTATGCCCATATGACCATGGGGATGACTGTATTTTAGGGCATCATATTTAATTATTTTAAAACATGATCACAGAAATGCATAAAACCCTAACCTAGAAAACACAATATAAAACTAGGGCACAGATTTAACCCCTCCTAATTTAGCCAAACAAATGCGGAATGAAGTACTAAGTAAAACTAGATTCTACCAACCCTAACTCACTGTAAAAACCTAGATTTAATCTACCTCACTGTGAAAACCCTAATTAAATCTACACGTTTAAAACCTAACACAACACGACATGATCATGACAAAACGTGAAAGTGACCATGCCCTAACTCACTATAAAACCAGAAATGCAAGCATACAACAAAATCAAGAACAACAAAGAAAGAAAGAAAGAAAACAAACACACAAAACTACTGAAATGACGAACTTGCCTGAAAATATAAATCAAACAACACGAATAGAAAACACGAAAGAAAATAAATAAAAGAAACGAGAATAGGAACCCTACCTCGAACGCAAAACCTGGCTAACCTTTTGAATTGATTTGCAAGCAATTATCTCCTCCTCCTTCAATCAATTCACTCAGATGGACTCCGTAGTTGCTCTATTTCACTCTTCGATTTTTAACAATGATAATAATAATGCGTTAAATCCTTAATGAAGGTAAAAAAATCAGAGTTTCTACCTACACATGGCAACTTTCATTGATGCATTAAATGCAGTTAAGCGGAGTCAAAACTGGAGAAGAACAAAACCTTCACTACAGTGTGACTTCAATAAAAAGTCAACGACCAAGAAAATAGCGGGAGCGGGAGCAGAATCGGAATGGAAATAGATTCAAAAACTTAAGAAATTTCCCAACTTCATTCCAGTTTCGGGTCCGGGTCCGCCAACAAAACACAAGACAAAACCAAACAAACAAAAAAAAAAGACCGACATAATAAAACTTAACACAAGGACATAGACTAAAACAAAAAGTTCAAAAAGCGGAGGCAGAGACGGGATGGATTTTGATTTTGCAATTTTCAATAAACATCAACCTAATGTCCACTCCAGTTCTGGCTCCGATAAAGATAAAACAAAAGGAAAAAATAGAAAGATTGTCGGGATGGGAATTAGAATGAGTTTTGAAAGAAGTTTCAGAACCCGATTTGGTTTCGGTTCCGATTCCGACAGACAAAATCAAAATAAAACAAAGTGTTGGAAACAAAGGACTCCAAATTTTTTTTGAAAAACAACAAAGGGGGACCCATTTTGACCAAGGCAAAAGATGGGGTGGTTATGCAAGGCATAACACTACCTCTACAAAAGAGCTCCATTTGAAGGCATCTTCACTACATATTATGCACAATAAAACTCTACAAGTGCAATAAGACATTTTCAAGACAAAATATGAATTCACTAAAACATTACTATCTAAGAAACATAGTATCTTCAAATGAAGGATCGTTGTAATTGTGACTGAGAAAACACTGTGTAGGCATTGTTAGCACTAAGAAATGAAGAAGCTAACAAATGATTGAAGATAACAAATGATTGAAGATAACATTGAAAGGAATATCATTGTTAGAGAGTTGCAAATTGTGAATTGTACTCTATCCTATAGAACTGAAAAAGGAAGAACACTATCGAACAATGATTGAATCATAACAAACAGTCCAAAAAAAATGAAAGTTACTGTCAAATAGTGACAAAGATCTGTCCTTTAAGTCATTTGCACATGGTGATTGAGAACACAATGAGTAAGAAGTAAAAGAGCACTGGATCATAGCACTGCAAAATGATCATGATTTATGCAATGAACTTCACTATTCTTTTGATCACAAAGGAGATGAAGATAATAACCAGCATATTGATGTGCACAAAGAATGTTCATGGAGGAGTGCAAACTACCTTACAAAGCAATTACCACAACAAATTTTTAGGTGAATTGCACCTGCTATTTTATGCTAATATGGATATCTTCTAACCTGTAGTTAATTATTGTAGCATAACAGATAGGAAAAATAGTTGTTCATATACCATTGTTTCAAATTAAAAATTGCTATACCTTATTCTAGGATCAAATCACAAGGGGAGTCTATACATAAGACACAATTGTTTCAAATTCAAAATTGCTGGCTCTTTCATAATTTTTTGCTTCATTTATTTGATCTAAGACAACTTGTTGTATAGAAGATGCTCTTAAAATCATAGTAAAATCATTTATTTTGGTAAGACTATTTAGAATATTCCCATCATAACAATGAACAAAAGCATCAATCATTAACCTAAACTTTGCAAGAGTTTCATCAAATTCTGCTTTTTCACTCTCTTTTCCATTCTGAATTTTATTCCCAATTTCATCCATGAAAAACTTCCTCAGCCTGTAGATCCTCTGTTAGCCATAACTCTACCAGATGTCGAGGATATCTTCAAGTTTTTACCCAAGCAACAATTGAAAAAATTCAGCCTTACCAAATACAATGTGTTGAAAAGATCTTTGAAGTTATTCTGGAAAGGAGTTCTTGAGAGTATAATGCACAGTTTTGAATAAACCTTTTTGCATGAATTCCATATATTTGATCGACTATTTTCAGCTTGATGGCCTTCATCAAGAATGAGCAGATTTTTGCTCTCTAAAATTAGTTTCCCAATATGCTTAGCCTCTTCATGAAGGCTCACATTTGTATCACAAGTGAGTGGAATAGAAGAAAAAATGTGCTTGTTATTGGCTACAATGTTCTTGTATACCTAACTTGTGAGACAAATGTGAGCCTTCTTGAAGAGGCTAAGCATATTGGAAAAATTCTTTTAGAGAGCCCAGGTTTGCTTGTTCTTGATGAAGGTCATCAAGCTTGAAATATCTGATCAAAGATATGGAATTCATGCAAAAAGTTCAAAACTGTGCATTATACTCTCAAGAACTCTTTTCCATAATAACTTCAAAGAGCTTTTCAACACATTGTATCTGGTAAGGCTGAATTTTGTCAATTTTTTCTTGGGTAAAAGCTCGAAGCTATCCTCGACACTTGGTAAAGTTATGGCTAACAACATGATCTATAGGTTGAGGAAGTTCTACATGGATGAAATTGGGAATAAAATTTAGAATGGAAAAGAGAGTGGAAAAGTAGAATTTGATGAAAATCTTACAAAGTTTAGGTTAGTGATTGATGCTTTTGTTCATTTTCATGATGGGAATATTTTGAACTGTCTTTCCAGAATAAAGGATTTTACTATGATTTTGAGAGCATATTCTATACAACAGGCTATCTTAGATCAAATAAATGAAGCAAAAAATTGTGAAAGAACCAACAATTTTGAATTTGAAACAATGGTGTCTTATGTATAGACCCCCACTGTGATTTTCTCCTAGAATAAGGTATAGCAATTTTGAATTTAAAAAAATGGTATATGAACAACTATTTAGCCTATCTATTATGCTACAATAATTAACTACAAGTTAGAACATATCCATATCAACATAAAAAAGCAGGTGCAATTCACCTCAAACTCTACTGTGGTAATTGCTTTGTAAGGAAGTTTTCACTCCTACATGAACATTCTCTGTGCACATAGCCAAACATTTAAATTTCTTAACCAAAGCTCCCAAAATGAGTATCTCATCATTGCATGACTCCTACTTTTTCTCTGAGTATGATAGTACTTGATCTTCTAGTGTTTCTAGATGGAACCTATAGCAGAAAAGTCTAGTCTCCATCTGAATTAACCATCTTTGAAGCTCTTACCTAAAATAAGGGTTGGAAAAATTAGAAGAAAAGCAATACCATAATTCTAAAGTAACAATTTGTATCAAGACAAATGTCAGAAAGTATAATTAAAAAGACAAATCCTTACAATTGGACCAAGTAGATTTATGATTTTATCTTTAGAATGTAGGAAATTTCTTTGTCAAATATTCATGACCTCAAATTGGATCTGAAATTGGACCAATAGATTTATGATTTTATCTTTAGAATGTAAAAAATTTCTCTGTCAAATATTCAGAGTGATCAACTAGGAATCCCGAGTAATCAACTGACTCCTAAGATGTAATTAGATGGAAACTCATGTTTCTATCCACTAATGTTTGTATTCCTACACTCAGGTTCTTCTTCCAAGTGAAAACACCTTCAAGTGTTTCACATCAACTCGAGGTACTCTCCAGCTTGGTTATGTTGCTGATAGCAATCCAAGTCTTCCTAAACCATCCATACTTGAACATTGCATCACAATCTATTCTTCCTACACATTAAAATTCCACACATTAACCCCTTCTAAATAAAACATTTAATCATCATAAAAACATAATTAATAAATCATTTCAGTTTTAGAAAAAATCCAATGTCATATAATATAAAAAAAAGTTGTATAAATCACAAAAAATCCATGAAACCTCCTAAATGTATCTTAAATTAAGTTTACAAGATGGGTTTCAGCATAAGAAGCTTTCTACTATTGCTCTCAATGTCGAATGCATTATAAGCAGAAAACAAAATTCTTCACACTCGAAGTAATGTAGTCAAATGTTTATTCCAAAAGTATGTTAGTAGGAGTTAACTAAAAAAGAATGATTTTTTTCTTGGTTTCTTTTATCAATATGCCACGTGGAAATGGAATAATCACTAAGAAACCCTAACAATAAAAAAAGAAGTAAAGGTTCAAGAAAGGAAATTCCAATGTACTATTGTGTAATGGTGACGAAGGAACTTCTATGAGCATGACCTGCATACAAATCTCTACCATTGAATTTCCATCCATCCAAAGAGAGAATAAGCAATGTAAGGATTTGAGCAATATAAGTCCAAAGGGTTATGTTGTAACAATAATGGAATCACCATAAGAGCACAACCAAGGAACAAATTCTTGTGACTATAATTATGTGATCCATAACTCTATTGGTCATGTGGCATAGTTGTTCTATAACAAATACATGATGCATTCATGTGTGACCCAAGTTTAATGTGGCTATGTTGTGATAAAAATGGAGGCACTCATATGAGAAAATATCATGTACAAATCACTGTCATCAGAATTAGGTGTCAATCATCATTGGGTACATTCAGGTTGACTCAAGTTTAATAGGTTATGATGTAATGCCAACATGATCCAAGAGTGTTTACCTCTTGCTACAATAAAGAGCCTATACCTCTAGTTGATATGTAGAGTGGTTGTGTTATATCAATTATGTAGTGCATTCAAGCACAACCCATGTTTAATGGGCTATTCTAGGGAGTTATTAAGATTTTCTAAACCTTATGAATGTTACTTAAAACTATACAACTTAAACTATAGAACACGTTTGTTACATACTTGAATGCAATCTTGGGTTACCACAAACTATAATAATGTGATATGCTAATAACCATTATGGGAAGTATTAAAGAAAGACCCATGCTATATAGGATACATTTCCCTAATCAGGTTTACATACCTTAATGCTCAAACATGAGCTTCCCACACACTCTAGGATACAATTGAAGATCATACCACACCCTGTGAAGACAACTAATTTTCTGACCCAAGATTTAAGGTTGTTTTTTAATACCAACAAAAGCATTGGTAAGAGCATGACTAGGGTACAAACCCTAGGCCTTCGTAGAAACATAAAAAATAACTCTAGCTGATTAGTGAGGTTGAAATACTAGAAATATTCAGACATTGTTCGTTTATTAGAATAATTTTAACTCAACAACGAAAAAAATACCCAATACCAAGTTTTTTAAATACCCATATAAAGAAAAAACCAACATCCTTTTTTAAATATTAAGATAGTCAATAACAAAAGGTTCACCGAACATCAATTTTTTTAATGCTTAGGAAAAATGATAATAAAATCAAAATTTAGAAAACTATGTGTAATACCAAAAAAGGTTGAGACCTCATTTGTTTCTAAGAAAAAAAAACATTATCTTGATAGCAAGAAATGTCCAATACCAGTTTTTTAAAATACCTATTTCAAGTGAAAACCCAACATTGAAATACCCAAACATCCAATAAAAAAATACCGAGCATCAGTTTTTAAACATACCTAAATATCTGGTAACAAAATAGCCAACATCACAAAATTCAAATAGTCAAATAGTACTTCACAAAAAGTCCCAACATCAAAATTTTCAAATACCCAATAGGCTAATGTATACATCCAACTTTTAAGAAAAATTAAGAATGGTTTGCTTACCTCTGAGATGATCTACAACAAAAAGATCAAAACCCTCAAGACATACTTCCAAGTGGGGAGCTATCTGATAGAAGGATTGATTTTTCCACATTCTAGACCCTTACTTTGAAGCACTACTGGAAGGAGACTTCTCCACTGGGAAATCCCTTTGATTATTTCTCAATATATACATCCTCAAAACCCTTCAACCTCTGTTTGTTTTCCCATACTATTTCTTCTAACTAAGTAGTAGTTAAAAAACCACGAAGAAATGGTGGTCTTAATTATATCATTTGATTTTTGCTACACATTTATATTTATATATATATAAATTTGTATGCGTAAGTGTTAGCTAAAGCCTAAATTGATGGCTAGGAATATTTTATCTCAAAAACCAAAGTTTGATGCAAAAATTGGTCATTTATAGATGCAATTTTATGTGGTGATCAAATTAGTCATTTATAGCTATGTTGCAAAAAATGAGTAGAATTTAGTCATTTTTAGTTGTCGTGATTAAAAGTTTTAGTCACGTAGTCATTAATTTGCCAAATTCTACTAGTGAAAAGCAGAGAATTTTGCTGATTTTATAAAAGATGATCTTTTATTTAAAAAAAATAAATATTTTAACCAAAATTGTAATAACCCAAATTGTTCCCATGTTTACAAAATCGATACTTTTTACTGAATTTGTAAAAAGAAAACTTCCCACTTGTAGTTTTAGTAATTTTTACTGACTTTGCAACTTTTTGATCAAAGGCAATTTTGATTTGCAGATTCGTTATTTTCCAACGCATACGCTCATTTCACACCAAATTTTCCTAACACTAGAAAGTTTCTCGCTTTTCCAAGCTAATCCTTTGCACTCTATTTTTTGTGCCCATCATGCCTAAACTTCATGCAATCACTTCATTTTCAAACCTCACTGCTATTTATTGAATGCAAATTTTTTTCTAACATCTACAATATGTTAATTTTTTCATGCAGTTCCTTTGTGCACGTTTCTTGAGATCTTGCATCTATATTTCTAGTGAATTCATTCTTTTACCAATGTCAGATCAGTCTCCTTCCAAGGGAAAATCAATGAAGTACAAATACCAAGGTGTGCTTCCTCCTACATTGGTCTCATCGAATTTGGATGAAACCAAAGATATAGATATTGTCCATGTAGACATGGGTGCGTTTGTTGAAAGAACTAAGAAGCAACTAGTTACCAATGCGATGAAGTCAATAATTCACAACAACATACACCTTGTGCCTTCAGTTCTGGTAGCTGCTTAGAATCCAGAGCTCATGTTGTAAGTTGCTGCTCACTATAACAAGGATGATAGGAAAGTCAATGATTCAAAGGTAAATGTGGTGATAGAGTTAGATCGAGTTTTCTTTCATAAAGTTTTCATGTTCCTAAATGTTGATTCATATTTGGAGATTTCTAAGGAACCTGCACAAGCCAAATATGATAAAGATCCTGATTTTGCAAATAAAATGATCAACAATAATTGGTTGAAGGATCCTAGGCCAGGTGTTACTAGATGGCCCAAAATCTCTCCTCATAGTGATTTTATTGAAGAGGTAAATGACCTCACCACTCTTCTCAATAGAGTGGATAGTTCTCAAACTTCATCTTATTTTGAGGACTAGATGTACTCATACATCAGGATCATTTTGAAAAGAACACAATAAATCTTTTGAATAGAAGAAATCAACAATGCTCTTCATGAGAAATAACCCAAGTGCATGCAACACATAATTTCTACATCACCTCGTATTTTGTCTATGTTGCGGCTTCCATAAGAAACTTTCTAGGTCCGACTTCTCAAGGTGACAAGAAGGTTACACTAGTTTTCAAATACTTCCCATAGATCACCCTTAAGGGAAGTATCAAGAAATTTAGAAGGGTGAATGATTCCTTCTTTAGACCACTCATGTGTTCCTTTGATCCTGAAATGAAAAACAAAAGGGCGTCGGATGAAGCATGGAAGACTGTAAACAAATATGGATGCACGTTTCTATAGTTTCCAACTTTCACTTATTTGAGAGTAGAATGCTTTGCTAGCTATCCATGCATGCTTCCACATTATCGTATTGATAAAATTGTTCTAATGGAGTTATGTAGGTAGATTATGATGGATGATAATAAAAAATGGAATCTCATAAGTCGAGATTCAAATTTCCATTGGTAATTGGAAGGTACTCCATTCTAACCTCACATAAGGCAAAGGCGGTTGAATCGGAAATGCAACAAGTGATAATAAAATTGTACAAGGAAAGATCTGACTTTGACTATAAAGGCATGAAGTCTCAAATAAAAATGGCTTTCTCTCATGTGCATTAGGTAGAAGATATTTGGGCTGACATTAGGATAGAATGAGAGATCAAGAGGATGGATTATTGCAAACTGAATTTTTATTAGATAAGAGAATTGGATCTTGCTGATATCCCAGAGGACATGGAGGATGAAGATACTATTCTAGATGTTGAATATGAAAGAAATAATATTACAGCTTCTCCTCTTCCTTTAATCCAGTGGTCTCGAAAAGAAGTGATATCAATCTAAGAAAGGTTTCAACCAATCTTGACCAATACAAATGTTTGGTTGGACGAAAGGGATCTTTAATGAAAAAATTTCTTCATGGGATTAGAAGATGACACTGAAATACAAGTAGGTAAGAAATAAGAGCCAAGGACTAAAAATAAAAAAGATGCTCCAAGCTCAAGCAGAGCCTCAAATCCTAGGATCAAATTTGTAGTCAAGGGTGTCAAAAAGGTTGGAAAATTTGTAGAGGGACCATCTGTAGAGGACCAAAAGAAGCATGTTCAAGAAGAGGGATAGATTGATGAAGAGAATCATGAAGAAGCAAATATGTCTCCTCATGAAAATATTCTTGAGGAACCACCTATCACCTCATCCCCCATTGACAATGTTGTTTCCAATTCTGTTACTCCTTCTATGACCACATTTGGACCTAATGTCCTTGTTAATTGTCCTTCCTTAGTAACAAGTGTTGTGGCACCTATTGTTTTGATTCATTCTAAGCATTCTTCTCCCATCTGATGGTTTCCTTTCAAAAGCCCAAGATAAGGGTTAGACAATGTGACTAGTTCTCCTATATCATTGCCAAGTCTATCCTCACCATCTTTTGATCTCACATCACACTCAGATTTGGAGATAATTTTAAATTATTTTTTACAAGTATCTAGAGCTTAAATTATTAAGGTTATTTTGACTAAAGCATCTCCCATTGTGACTTCCACCTTTGTGGATACAACTGCTACATCTCGTCTGATGGCTACACAACCTAAGGAGAGTTCACCATTTCCACCATGGTTTCCTTCACAAGCACCTAAGAGAAGGAAAGAGGCCATCTCTCTCGATGAATTTAACTTTTCACATCTTGATACTACCAAGACTAGAACCAAAAAGAAAGAAAAGTCTCTTCAAGGATGCTTTTTGATGAAGAAGGTAATAAATATGCAAAGATAGCTCAACCTCTATTTGATAAAACTTATGGAGAGGTGGATCTTGCAGAATACTCTGTCCCAAGGGTAGATTTGGGTAAAGTGACTCATGATAGTGCGAAGGTGGATTTTCAATTAGACTTAGATTCTCTCATTGAGAAATTCGATAAGGAGAAAAAGATGAAAGATCATTAGAAAGCTAAGATAGAGAAAATCATGTCCGTGCTATAGAAGATCACTCAGTCTTTCAAATCCATAGAACCTTAGGCAATAGCAATTGGTGCTAAGAATCCCATCATTTAGAAGGTGTAAAAGGTACAAGCTAGAGGCAGAGTAGTTGGTGAATATCTTGACCACTTGATCACATTGGGTACATAAATGCTAGGGGCAACCATGGGAAAACTAGAAAAGATGGAAAACATAAGAGAAACATTGGATGACATCATGAAGGTTATCTTTGAAGAGAAAAAAGACATGGAAACTAAAGTACATTCTTGGATTAAGATGAGGAAACTCAAGATAAACAAATTGGAGGAATTTGGGATCATTCCCAACTGAGACATGTATGTGGAAATTGAAGAGTCTTTGATTCACAAAGACTCTATTCTCACTAACTTACTTAATGGTCTACAATTTGCATGAGAACTTGGTGAAGAACATGACTTGTAGCTGATAAATAAAATTAAAGAAATTCAATGTAAGCTATGAGGTGATGATCAAAAGCTACTTCCCCCAAACAATGTGGTTCAACAATTTATTGACATGATTCAAAAGGAGTTTGAAGATTAGGCATTTTCAATATCACTATTAGAATTGACTATGGATTCAAAGATCTTGAGGCCAAATGGAAAGAACAAGAGAGAATATGCATATGAAAATATGATTCAATTGGTATGAAAAATGTATTAGAAACCCCTTGGTTATATAGCAAATGTGAGATACAAGATGTCATAATATTGTGACAAGTGTCTTAATCATATGACATGAGACAACTTATCACAACTACCTAGGTTTACATAGCAACTAATGACAACTAACACCTTCTAGAAATATTCCTTCCTAAGACCTAAGTAAACTTAACATATAAATAAGTCCCCTAGTAATGAATTAACTAGGTACAAGACTTATTTACACCAACACCCCCTTAAGTGCAACTTAGGGAGTAGAAAATTGTTATGAAAATAACATAAAGATGCAAGAATGGGTCTTGGCTATGAGGCCATGTTGGGTACCCATGTAGAAATGCAAATGAAATCTCTCAGAAATGGAGAAAGGGAGAAAACCCAATGGGACAAAAATACTCCCCAAAAGAGAGATGAAATGCAAAAATTAAATGTTCTCAATGATGCATGAGAAGGCAAAAACCCCATGTGAGGAAAAGGACCCCCCATAAGAGAGAAAAAAAAGAGAGACAATGTAGCCCCGCTGAATGTTGAGTCTCTTGCAATGATGGTAGAATATTGACATTAAATGTTGAAGATGATCCAATCTTGCAGAACAACATTCCTCCCCTTAGGAAGAAACAAAACCCAGATAGTATGCACAATGTTAGGAAGATGGTTTATACGTGATTTCTTTGAAGCATGCTCAATTGTCTCCATGTTGATCCTAAAAGCTGACACACTCCAAATAGGAATTCTAGGCCACACTATTGAAGTGGACAATCCAAAATCTAGTAGAGATGAATGTAGAACATGATCCAAAGACAAAGATATCCCCTCTAAAGACAAAGAATACTCCTCCAAATTCTATCCAAAAGTATCCACTGTCATGTCAAACTGTAAAGAATGATCATGTAAAGATCGAACATCAAGGTGTTCCCTTGCAACAATTGAAGGAAGATATTCTCCATCAAAGACAAGATGAATGTCATCAATGATTTCCCCCAAATCTACAATATGAGACTCTACAAGCAAGTCTAAAATACTTGTCAATAATCCATCACAAGTAGCCAAATCTAAAAGACAATCAGGATCCTGCTACAATGAATCACAAGAAGCCATATTTGTAGCAACACAAGTATCATCGACTACAAAAATAGATGGAGGAGATGAAATGAATGACTCAAGAACTGGATCTAATGTGAGAACTCCCAAGTTCAAGAAGCCAAATGTCTCCTCTAAATCATGGTTCATACTTGGAATGTGATCAACAACTGAAGGAATAATGTCACCATCAAAAGGAAAATCTGCAAAGGTATATAACCAAGATGAATGATCAACCACCCCAGTAGCAATGATCTCTCTACTCTCCATGTCTTGAATGATTGAATCAGGTGTGAACTCCATAATCCTCCCATCTCCACCATGTGTAATTTGATATATGGAAAGAATATTGTTCATCAAATGAGGAACACACAAAAATCCTTGAAAGTGTTGTCCCCAAAGCTAATAGACCCCTTTCCAATCACACTCATGTATGTATTGTTTCCCATCAAAATAGGAGATGTAGTACAAGGCTAAAAAAGAAGAGAATATAGACTATGACGATGTCATATGATGAGATTCTCTTGAATCTAGAAGGCATCTCCTTGATCCGAAGACTTGAAAGAGCACAAAGACAATGTCCTTTATGTTTTGATGTTGAAGCTTTACCTTTGTCCTTTTTAGATTGTTGTGAGGAAGAAAGAGGTGATTCAAACATTCTAGAAGGAAAAAAAATCTAATTCCTTTTGAGAAGATTTTTCAACTCATCAATATCCTTCTTATAACAATAGTATTCTTCATGTCCATCCTTCTTGGAATATGCAAAAGTAGGAATTTCCTTCTTATATGATTCTCATTTTGAGTCTGATTCTTTATGTTGCTTATTCTTTTTATTCTTTTTGTTCTTATCAAGATTCCCTGATTCTTTCTCTACCTTTGAATCACTAGCCAACAATGCTTGTGACTTGGAAGAATTTATTAGACCCATGTTCATTAACTTAGCTTCCTCTTGGACTAGGAATTTTACAAAGTCATGAAACTTAGGATCAACATATGATGCTCCCATAGAAAGTTGATGGGTATGAAAGCTAGAATCAATTATAAATCCTATTTATCAATGCTACACTCTTTCAACTTCAAACCCTTATATATTTGGCCTCGTATGTTCAATTAGGACAAAAAAAGGAAAATTTAACTTTCTCAAACACTCTAGATGCAATGGTGACCTCAGATTTGCACTAATAAGCTTTGATTTTAACCTACAATAAAGAGCCAAAAAGAGGAACACCTGAAATCTGGTATTTATTTCAAGATTTTTTGATTCTCTAGATCATCATACGATGTAAGAGAAGAGCACATTCAACTTTTCAAGATTTACCAAATCTCTTCAGAAAAAGACTATCCAATGGCACCAAACCCGCTCTGATACTATGCTAGAATTGACTATGACTGCCAAGATCTTGAGGCCTAATGGAAAGCACAAGAGAGAATATGCATATGCAAATATGATTCACTTGATATGAAAAATGTATTAGAAACCCATTGGTTATATAGACAAGGTGAGATACAAGATGTCATAAGATTATGACAAGTGTCTTAATCATATGACATGAGACAACTTATCACAACTACCTAGGTTCACATGTGTTACACGTCAAAGTATAATATAGCAACTAATGATAAATAACACCTTATAGAAAGATTCCTTCCTAAGACCTAAGTAAACTTAACATGTAAAAAAGTCCCCTAGTAATGAATTAACTAGGTACAAGACTTATTTGCACCAACAATAACTAATGGATCAAATTTTTGATCTTAAATTATCTTTGAGCATTGAAACAGTATATTGGGTGACATGAAAAATCCTACAACACTGTTACAGATTCATTATCAAGAGCTTGAGGAATCATCAAGCACACTTCAGTGCCAGACAATGAAGTGTCGACAATATTGAAAAAAAATCATGATTTCTTGATGCAGAATGTTGAAGAAGGTTGACCATGCCTTAGATTAGTTTTCAAGTTTTAGTTATTTATAGGTTTTTATAGTTATCCAAAGACAATTTACATGTCATTTGTCAAATTGTAAATACATGTAACAAATTTGAAGTCCTCCAATAATTTTGGACTCCATCATTGAATAAGTCAAAGTAGTTAGACTTTTTCCTAGATTAGCTCTTGGCTCTCACCTATAAATATGAGTGAGCTCATTTGTATTTGGGACCTTTAATATTTTGCAAGGAAGTGTTACCAAAATTGTATTCCAACTTTGAAACTTTGAGTTCAAATTTTATATCAATTTCAATCAATAAAGAAGGTAAATTTTCATACCAACCTTTGTTTTGGATCGAATTCGAATGAGTGAGAATGTTATTATGTCTTTCTCCTTGGTTTATCTTATTAATTGATTAGATAAGTGGTGTTTCCTTACATATGATTGGAGGGCATTGAAGCTAAGTTTTATAGACTTTGTGCTATATGATTTACTTGAAAATTGTGTGTGTTATTAATATCTTTTGGTGAAGAATTAATATCAAGAATTTGAGCTTGGAATTATTTATTTGGTATGTGGATCTTTTCGTGGCATGGATTGAAAGAATTTGTGCTCCAATTTACATCACCAATTATTGAAGAACTCTCATTGTGAACAATGAAAAGACTTTGTTCTTTTGTGTTGTTTTTGGTTACATATCGTTTGGTTATATTGGTATTCTTGAATTATGCTTATGTTTAATTGAGAATATTAGGAATTATTGCTTAGTTTTATACTTAGAATTGTAAGGCATTGTGAAGTAACACGGTGGAACATTTTAAACACATTTTTTGAAATAAGAGAAAATGATGAGTGTAACACACTCCTTATATGGTTAAAATAGTGTATATATTGTAAATACTAGCATAGTTAACTTTTGTTCCAGTAAGAAGTAAGAAGGGAGCCTCCCCTTTTTGAGAGGAGAAATTTATCTCATCATAACTATAGCTGAAATTCATGTTTTGTAAATCGTAAAGGGATTACAAAATATTCATCCAATAGTTTTTTTGGCGGCTTCGTTGGGGATATGAGTACATAACTAAAGCCTCACACTTTTGGTTGAAGTAAACAAGTATTCCAATGTCTTATTGTGAACTTTGTGAATATCTTTTATTGTTGATTTTTCATTTTGTTTCAAGGACTACATTTTAGCATACAAAAGATACATTCACAGTCAAAGGGTTAAAGGTCAAGTTGATCCATTTTTTGAGTTGTTGCAATGCCATAATATTATCCCTTATCCTCCATAAGAAAGGTCACCATTTGAAAAGTACAGGAAGTTATCCTCCTCAAAGAATAGGATCATCACTTCCAAGCGAATCTTCTAATTTTTTTAGAATTTTACCTATCACACCAATTCAAGAAACTTTTGTTCAAGGCACTATGGCTCAACCTCAACCACCTACTGGACCTTGGGGTAATTCTTTTAGTCCTTTAAATTTGGCAGCCCCTTTACATGGACTTCCTTGCATTTCTCGCAAGAAAATCTCCAAGTTCTATGGTGATGGTAAGTAGAACCTCGATGAACATATTGCTTCTTTCTATATTGTATGTGGTGTTCTTGGTGTTGAGCATGAGGATGTTTCCATAAGGTTGTCTGTTGAGACCTTACAAGGAGTATCTATGAAATGGTTTTACACTCTTGCTCTTGGTATTGTTACCAATTGGACTACTCTTCGTACTAAGTTTCAAGAACACTTTAAACCTACTAAGGATGCACATGCCTTGTTTGCACAGCTTACAAGTATGAGAAAAGAAGCACATGAACCCATGTGTGAGTTTGTGGCCAAATTAAATTAGTTGGTAACAATGATTCATGTTAAGGCTAAGCCAATGGCTCATAACCTCAAATGTTTCTTCATTAACACACAACTACCATAAGTAAGCTTCTTGTTGTAGAGAGCTGTTCTAGCTGATCTTGAAGTAGCACAACAATTGGTTACTAGATTCAAAGATGATTTGATACTAGCTCAAAAAATTAGAAAATAGACAAACAAAAATAAAGGGAAAGAATCTTCATCTTCATCTACCAATACAAGTATTGATCCTATGATGCAGAAACTAGTAAATGAGTTACTAGTTTTAAAGAAACAAGTTTCTCAAGGTTAATCTAATCCTTGATACAAGGATGTTCCAAGGAGAAACTTTCCAAATTGTTTCGGTAATAGAAACTAGAACAAAATTCTTGCACTGCAAGGAAGACTTGCTCTTGAGGCTCCTACCACCAATGCAGTTGTGGGTTATTATGAAGCTGAGAAAGATGATTATGTGCAACCTAAATATCCTACTAAGGAAATTTTTGATCAATTCTAGGAGGAGGAAGCATATCCAACCGGTGACTCAAACATTGGCCATTTACATGTTGAGAATGAGTCATATGATGAAGATTTGGTGACTGATGCTTATTTTGTGTTCACACATTGAAACAAAATCAACTTGATCAACCTCAAGCTGATACGGTGAAAGAAAAGGATAGTTCACGACCACCAGTGACTATTTCTAAAAGGGGAACTCCTTTGCCAGTGCAACCCAAAGATACAAAAACCAATAAGCAAGTAAGTACCTGTTGTCCTCTTGTGGTTTCAACACCAAAAGCCAATATTTAGGTTCCAAATACTAGTGTTCCATTCTCAAAACCTATCAATGGGATTACCCCATCCTCTTTCAAAGTTATTTTCAAGCCTTTGATATTATTGATCATGCAAAGAGAACAAAATAAAAAATCTCTGAAGTTGAATACCTCAAGGCCAATCTTGATAAATTCAACATACTTGTCAAGTTTTTTAAAGATAAGGGAACCAATCCTAGTATAAATTCATCTTTAGATATCCCTGTTGTTCCTAAATCTAAGTTTCCACAGAGTAACTTAGTCTCCATCCCTTCACCTGTTCCTGGAAGAATAGACCTATTCTATATTTCTTTGCTTGTTAACGGTTTCAAGTTAAGTAACTATGTAATAGATTCTTGTGCATTTGATAATGTCATGCCCACCAAGGTAGCTAGTGCTTTGGGATTGAATCTCATATAATTTTGGCCATTGATTCTCTATGGAGAACAAACAAGTACCTTTGATCAAACAAATCAAGGATGCATAGTTTTCATTCACTATATTTCCAAGGAAGAAAATCAAGATGATAGTCTTGGAGGCTGATGTTCTTGTATCCTATGGAAGTTTTCTTGGACAATTTTTTTGTAAGGATGTTGGAGGAGATCTTAACATGGATATGTATGAGGGTAGGATAATCATAAAGGGTGTAATGCAAAAGTTGCTTACTGAAAGGGAATCCAAGTTTTTAGTCACTAAGTTAGATGATCCAAGAGCTCAAATTTTATTTAAGTCTTTGGGTATGGGGACTTATTATTTGTAGACTGATGAAGATGTTAAATATTCGTCTAAAAATTCAAAGAAAGAATCTAAAAGTAATGGCTCATATTCACCTCAAAATGAATCATCATTAGATGATTTGTCTCTTTCAATTATTAAAACTTCATCAGATGATGGAGTTGTTGATTTTGAAACTACCAGTCTTGGTGATCCAAATGAAATTTAGACAATCGAGTTTGATGGTAGTTTTATTCTATAGGTTTTGGAGCAGGCATTGTTTTTATTTCTCCACAAGGAAAGTTATTTCTTTTTTCTTTTAAATTTCAGTTTGGAACACTAACAATATTGTAGAGTATGAAGATCTATTATTGGGAATGGAAGTTGCACAAAGGAAGGAATAAAGAATTTACATGTTCAAGGTGATGCTAAATATTCATTTTCCAAGTAGGAAACTTGTATCAAACAAAGATTGAATGACTAAGGAATTGTCATAACTTGGTTTGGGATGGTATAGAGGAGTTTGAAGCTTTTAATATTTCCATTGTCCCAAGAAAATATAATGATAGAGTCGATTCATTGGCAGTTTCAGCTATGCTCCTGGTCCCACATAAATATCTCCATGGTTCTACCTATACCATTGAGCTTGTTTTCATTCAAGTGTTCTAGATAATTCAAATAGTTGGCAGATTTTCAATGATGATCACCAAATCACGACCTTTCTAGAAAAGGTAGAAATTTTTGATGAATTGTACTTTGAAGGTTGTGATTCTCCTCCTCGAGAATCAATCTCTAAAACTAATCCAATTATTGGCGAGGAGTTTCTACAGCTCAAAGGGAATGATATTCCTAAGGGGTTGGTATCCCTAGAAAGACGTTTTGAAAAACATGATTGTTATGTCAAAAATAAACAATAGTAAAATTATGATTCATCTAATGAAGTTGAGAAAATCAACTTGGGAACTGAAATGGATCCTAAAATGGTGAACATCAGAAAGTGTTGTACTCTCGAAGAGAAAATCCAATTTGCTGAATTGTTATGGAAATACATTGATGTACTTGCATATTCATATGAAGATTTGAAGTATTATTGCCCAAAGGAAGTTCAAAAAGAGATTCCATTAAAGTGGGAGCATTTCCTTATAAACAGAAACAAAGGCAATATAATCCTAAGATTTTTGGAACCATTTTTTTTTAAATCCAAAAGATGCTCAATTCTAGGATCATATTTCTTATCCACCATTCAACCTGGATAGCCAATATCATTCCAATTCATAAAAAGAATGGAGAAATTTGTATATGTGTGGATTTTAGAAATTTGAATCAATTATCATTGAAGGATAATTATCCTCTACCAGTGATGGATCAAGTCTTGCAAACGGTAACTGGATCCAAGATGCTATCTATGCTGGATGGTTTCTCTGAATACAACCAAGTGGAGGTCAACCCAAATGATCAACATAAGAACACTTTCACCACATTATGGGGTACTTTTACCTATCATAGAATGTCATTTGGTCTCATAAATGTTGGAACAAAGTTTCAATGAGAAATGGACTTAGGTTTCCGTGATCTCATGGGTAAGTTCATTATTATTTATCTTGATGATCTTACAATATTTTCTAAAAAAATTCAAGAGCATTTCAATAATTTGAGATAAATCTTGGAGAGGTGCCAACAACATGGAATTTATTTGAATCCCAAGAAGTCAATTGTTGGGGTTACAGAGGGTAAACTACTTGGTCACATTGTGTCCAAAGAGGGTATCATAATTGGTCTTGAATGGGTCAAGGAAATTCAAGCTCTTACTCTGCTAGTGAGTAAGAAATAAATTAACTCTTTCTTCAGTAAGGTGAATTTCCTATGAAGGTTTGTCCATGAATTCACAAAAAAGACATCATATTATAAATATGATGAAGGGAAGTACTACCTTTCATTGGTCTGTAGAAGGTAAATCTGCGTTCAATGATATTAAAGAGGATATTGTGCACACACTAGTGTTAGTCTACCCAGACTATACTAAGGATTTCATTATGTAAAATTATGCTTCTGAACATACACTTTCAATAGAGCAAGTTACTAGAATCTTTCCATAACTTCACGTGTGGAGAAAATTTTTTTGCACTAGTTACAACTCACAAAAAATTGTGAGCTAAGTACTATTGGCCTACCTTATTTCAAGATGTGTACAATTAGGTGCACAAATGTGAACTATCTCAGCAGTTAGTAGGAAAGACTGAGTTGGCTACTCTTCTACTCAAGCAAGTTGTCTTGAGGAGCCCTCTCAATAATGGGGCATTGATTTCATTTGCACTGTAAATCCACCTTCAAGTGAGAGAAATGTTTATATTCTCATAAAAAATGATTACTTCACCAAGTGGGTGGAGGCTATACCGATGAAACATGCTACTTCAAAGGTAGTTTGTAATTTCTTAAAGGAGAATATCATTTCCAAGTTTGGTGTTCCAAAAAAAATTGTAACAAACAATGCCACTGCATTCTCATCAAGTGAGATTACATATTTTTGTTTCCAGCATGGAATCATATTGTTGCATTCATTAGATTATTACCCTTAACGTAATGGTCAAGTTGAATCCAACAATAAGAACCCGGTTACTATCATCTACAAGTTGGTTAATGAGAATCAACAATTATGGCACAAGGCATTGTATGATTCTTTGTGGTCTGATAGTATTACCCCCAAGCAGGTGATAGGTATATCACCATTTAAACTCCTTTACAGGTTGAATGCAGAGATTCCAATCACATTGGAATTGCACACCCTCAAGTTGGCTAAGGCCATTGAGGATGAGACTTTTGAAAACTCAGTTGACAAACATATTATGCCTCTTTGAATTAGAGGAGAAGCGTGTTCAAGTGATAAACCATATCACATAACACCAAGAATAGGTGAAGAAGCATTTTGACAAGAATGAAAAGTCTTGAGATTTCCAAGTTGGAGATCCAGTTCTCTTGTTGAACAAGAGAAGAGAACCAAATGTCATGCACATGAAATTTGATTCACTATGGACAAGTCCAATCAAGATTCATCAACTCTGTGGTGAAAACAATTTTCTTCTTACATACAAAGATGGAACTCCGTTCAAACTTCCACACAGTGGGTAACATCTGAAACATTTTACTCAATGAGGTGATAAATGTGTTTGTAAATAATTGTTTAGTCTTTGCATCTTTTTTTTTAAGGTATTTTTGAGTCTTTCTATTTTTGCTACTTTACTGTACACGTAATGGATAGATGAAGACACTTAAAGATTGGAATTATTGTTCCTTCAATTGTTTCAAAGAACAACCAAAAGAAGCTCCCCAGCTAGAGCTAGATGTCATCCTTGAATCCAACTACATTTAATTCATAGGATAAACCCTACAAAACTTGTTTGTTTCATAGTCTTGTGCACTCTACAAACACAAAACAAGGTGAATCTTAATCTACCTTCTAGTGTGGTCCTAAGTCTTGGAACATCTTTTGAGCAATAACCTTCATCAATTCGTTAAAATTCTCTTTTTGCGCAAATTGTGAAAGTTCGGTTGTAAAGTGTTGGAAAAGTTTTTTATACTTGCAAGGTCAAGGTTTTTCCCTAACCTTGCAAGTCAAGTTTGCAAAAAGGGTAGTTTCTTACAAAACCATATATTTTTCACAAAATTTCAAGTCACTTGTAAAATTGTTAAATTTTCATGAAACTGCAAGTTATACTTGTAAGTGCACCAATTTTTAACGCTCCTATAATCTTGCATTTCACACCAACGACATTAATTGTGATTTTTATGTCTTTTTAAACCATTTTAAAAAGATTTCAATTCATCCTTCTTCCTCATTCTACTCACCATTCTTCCTCTTACCTACATTGTGAGCTCATCGGGAGTTTGTTTGTTTGAATTTTGAGCAAATTTCAATCAAGTTTCAACCTAGGGTTTCATTTTTCTTTGGGTAAGTTCATCGCCTTTTCATCTTTTTGTTAGTTTTGTTTATCATATGTTGGATATCTAGGGTTTTCTATTTTAGTTTATGATTCATTTTATTTGAAGTGATCATTTTTGTGTTTTTGATTTGTAGTTTATGTTTGTTCTATATGTGTTGGTCTCATCTTTTTTGCATGCCCTAGTTTATGCCATTTTACAGTTTTCTCCGTCATTGAGTTTCATATTTAATTGTTCTTATGCTCACCTTTAGGTTTAGACCTCATGTTTTTTTTAAAGATGTCTATTACTTACACATGTGGTTATACTATGTGTATTATAAAGAAAGGTTAAACAGGTTTTGGTTTGCATCAACGATGATGCAAACAAAGCCATCTTAAGATTTTACCCACTTCCAATTTCCCGAATGTGCGAAGATGTAAACTATCCTTTGTATGCTCAGGGATTTTCCCTGACCAAACAAGTCTTGCTTTTTCCATTTGTAAATGCAGACCAAATCCTTGAATATGCAAAACCTTCGATGTCTCCCACTTGTAATCTCGGAAAAAAATCTTGAAAATGCAAGAGATATGTATTGCTTCGATATTTTTCACTGAACTTACAAACTGCAGGCTTACCCTATTTCTAGGGTCAGGGTTTTTCCTCAACCCGACAATTAAGCCCAAGGATACTTGTAAAATCAGAGTTTTCTCAATTTAACATTAGTGATCCACCCATTTTGTAAAATTGGTAAAGTTTCACGACTTTGTAAAAAACAAAGATCTACCCATTTGCTAAGTCAGTGATTTTTATCGATTTGACAAATAAAACAAGTGTTACTTGCAAAAGTAGAGAATTTTTCTAATTTGACAAAAAGATGATCTTCCCATTTGTAAAAAACAAAGATTTTTACTAAAATTGCAATGACCAAAATTGTTCCCAAGTTTGCAAAATCGGTACTTTTTTTTGAATTTGCAAAAAGAAAACTTCTCACTTGTAATTTTAGTAATTTTTAGCAACTCTGTAACTTTTTGATCGAAGGCAATTTACACTTGCAGATTCATTATTTTCCAATGCATATGGTCATTTCACACCAAATTTTCTTAACACTAGAAAGTTTCCTTCTTTTCCAAGCTAATCCATTGCACTCCACTTTTCGTGTCCATCACACTCAAACCCCACTTTTCACACAATCACTCCAATTTTAAACCTCGATGCTATTTCTTGAATGCAATTTTTTTCCTAACATCTGCAATAAATTTTCTCATGCAATTCCTTTGTACACGTTTCTCAAGATCTTGCATCTATTTTTTGGCAAATTCATTCTTCCACCGATGTTAGATTTGTCTCCTTCCAAGGGGAAAGTGATGAAGTAAAAATACCAAGGTGTGCTTCCTCCTACGCTGGTATCATCAAATGCAGATGAAGTTAGAGATATAGAAATTGGCCATGTAGACATGGGTGAGTTTATTCAACTGGTTACCAATGGGATGAAGTGAATAATTCATAGCAACATTCACCTTGTGGCTTCATTTTCAGTAGCTTCTCAGAATCTAGAGTTTGTGCTACTAGTTGCTACTCACTATAACAAGGATGATAGTAAAGTTAAGCATTGAAATGGAAATGTGGTGATGAAGTTAGATCCAAATTTCTTTCATAAGGTTTTTATGTGCCCAAATGCTGATTTATATGTGGAGATTTCTAAGGAATTGTCACAAGCCAAATCTGATAAAGATCTTGATTTTGCAAAGAAAACGACCAACAATAATTAGCTGAAGGATCCTAGGGGCCAGGTGTTACTAGGTGGCCCAAAATCTCTGCTCATAGTGATTTTATTGAAGAGGTAAATGAACTCACCACTCTTCTCAGCAGAGTGCATGGTTTTCCAACCTCCTTTAATTTTGAGGACTAGATGTACTCATACATCAGGATCATTTTGAAAAGAAAGTAGCAAATATTTTTGGGAGAAGAAATCAACAATTCTCTTCATGATCAATTAACCCAAGTGCATGCAACACTATGTCCTACATGACCTCGTATTTGGTCTATGTTGTGAATTCCATGAGAAAATTTCCAGGTTTAACTTCTGAAGGTGACAGGAAGGTTACACTAGTTTTTAAATAATTTCCACAAATCAACCTTAAGGGAAGTATCAAGAACTTTATATGGGTGTGTTAGAAAAACAAGGATAGACAATTGAGAGGGGGGGTGAATTAGTTGTTACTAAAATCAAACTTATTCAACATTATTCAACCTTAAATCTTAGATTTGATAATTAATAGTGCAAGCATAAATTAAACCTGTTAGGGGAAAACCATGGTGGATGTTAGTCCACAAGATTATACCTTGTTAGAAGTATAATGAAGAATGAAAAATGAATGCACTTTCATTCAAGCACTCTGCCTAGAGCTTGCTGCTCAAAGGAAGGCTTGCTGTCTTACATACAATAATCAGATTAAATCCATCTGATGAGTTTGAACTGATAAATTAGCTTCTACAAAAACCTGATTACAGTTCCGGTTAGGCACACAAAAACTTCTACACACTCTTCCACACTCTGCTCTACTCTTGAATGATTTGACCTTTATTCACACATGTACATCACTTGCACACACGAAGCATTGCCTCAAAATGAGGAAAAAAATCATTGTTATATATCCGTTACACTGATTTACATCAACTATTCAGTCAACCTCAAATAAAGAATAAATTACAATTGTCGGCCTCAATACATGATTAAATTTTAATGCACACCAATAAAAGTCAGTCACAACATAGTGAGGACCCAAAGAAACACCTTTGAACATGCCAAAAAATAAAAGATTAATCTTCATGGATCCGCAACATGCTACCACCATCATGTCGACCAAGAATATGAAAACTTGAGCACACATCAAAAAAATCTTTGATCACGAACACTCCAATCAATGTGAATGTACAAGGATAGAGTAAGATCTAGACTCATCCATGAATGTCACAAGTACATGCGCAACAACTGAAATTACCATAATTTCATCCTCTTCATCAAAGAACACCTGCTACAGTAACAAAATGATTGTAGACATATTTAACTTCATAACTTCCTCAAATCTTGATGCAAACCTCTAAAATTTTTGAACAACGTACTAGAAAGTCTCAACAACAAACCCTTTGAAGTGCACCTTCAGATTAGCAACTTATAGCTCTTTCCACCATTTTGACCTTCTCAGCTTCACTAGCTACGTGTAGTATATTTATTACAATTTTCTCAATATCCTCGACATATACAACCTTTAGAATCACCAATGCTAATAGTGTTGACATCTATGACAACCACATATCAGCAATGCAACCACAACATCCAACAATCTCCCCCTTTGGCATTGATGGCAACACATGATGTGAAAAATAATGCCATCAACCCAACTTACTCTTCTCCAACAATCTCCCCCTAAGATTGTGCATTCTTTTCTTGTTTCCTTCTTCTCCTATATTTTTCACATTTCTCTTCTCTCCCCCTTTGACATCAATGGAAAAGGTACACATGCTCTAATCACATATTTGAATCATCTGACTACTCCCCTTGAGTAGCAACCACCACAACATGAATCTGGAATAAGATATGGCTATGAATTCATGAACTAATGAAAATACCTGCATCTTAGTTCTGATTAGGAGGGAAAATCACCCCTAACTTGCCTATGAGGTACTCAAAAGTATCCTTAGGCAACGACTTAGTAAGGATGTCTACAATTTTCTCCTTGGCAGGTATATACTCCAGTCTAACTTCTTTGTCACTTACTTTATCTCTCAAGAAGTGATATTTGATGGATACATGCTTTGTCTTTGAATGCAGGACAAGATTCTTGGAAATGTTTATGGAACTTGAATTGTCACAAAATATGGCAATGGGCTCTTCATACTCAATTCTGACATCTCTCAACATTTGTTTCATCCACAATACTTGAGTACAACTGTTTGTAGCAATAATATATTATGCCTTAGTAGTAGACAATGAAATGGAATTCTGCTTTTTGCTTAGCCAAGATACCAACTTCTTCCCTAATAAGAATGCACTACCACTAGTACTCTTCATGTCATCCACATCTTCTTTCCAATCAACATCAGTGAAAGCACTCAGGATAAGATCATCATCCCTGGGATACCAGATACCAAGATCAACTATCCCTTTCAGGTATATAAAAATTATTTTCACAATAGTCACATGAGACTCTTTGGGATCAGCTTGAAATCTAGCAACCATGCATACATCATTCATTATATATGTCCTAGTATGATTCAAATAGAATAATCCACCAGTCATTGACTTGTATATTGTTTGATTTGCTTTAGGAGAATCATCATTCTGTGTAAGTTTGCATCCGGTTACCATAGGTGTAACAACTGGATTTGAATCTTCCATGCCAAACTTTTTGAGTAGCTCTTTCACATACTTAGACTGTGATACAAAAATTCCATCATCTAGCTGAGTGATTTGCAATCCTAAAAATAATTTCAGCTCTCCTATCATTGAAATTTCAAACTCACTTTTGATTTCATCAACAAACTTCATACACAAATCATCATCACCTTCAAAAATAATATCATCAACAAAGACTTCAATGATCAATTCTTTATTCTAATCCAACTTGAAATACAGATTGTTGTCAACAGTACCTTTATTAAATCCAAGTTTCAATAGCTATTTATCCAATCTAGCATACCAAGCTCTAGGAGCTTGCTTGAGTCCATATAGAGCTTTCTTCAATTGACATACCATATCCTCTTCATCAGTCAATTGAAATCCATCTGGTTGTTCAACATAGATTTCTTCTTCTAGCTCACCATTCAGGAATGCTGACTTTACATCCATCTGATAGACTTTTTAATTATTCAAAGTAGCATAAGCAAGAAATAATCTTACAACTTCAATTCTAGCAACATGGGAAAAATTTTCTTCAAAATAAATACCTTCCATTTGTGAGTACCCTTTGCAAACCAGTTTTGCTTTGTTTATGACCACTTCACCTTGCTCATTCAACTTATTCTAAAACACCGACTTGGTTCCAATCACATTTTTGTTCTGAGGTCTAGGAACAAGATCCCATGTATCATTTTTGTCTATATGCATTAGTTATTCTTTCATGGCTTCCATCCAATATTCATCTTTTCATGCTTCATTGATATTGCTAGGCTCAACTTTGGAAATTATATAGTACTCCTCAAAAATTATTCTTCTAGTTTGCACACCTTTGCTCTTGTCTCCTATGATCTGACTATCAGAGTGATTTTTACTTACATACTTGGGAGTTTTAGGATTTTCTCTGACTTCTTGTTCTTGTGTTCCTTCTTTTGCACTTCTGTTCATCTCTACGTCTTGATTCCCTTGGTTTACCAGAACAATCTGAAGTTGATTCTATGTGTGAACATTATTTCCATTGTTAGTATTATCATGTTGATCATCTGAATCATATCCACTAAATTTGGATGGTCTAACAATATCTTCATCAAATTTGACATTTGCACTTTCAACCATTTTCTTTAACCTCTTATTAAAGCACTGGCTAGCTTTGATTTTAGTAGAGTAACCCAACAATATTCCTTCATCACTTCTAGCATCAAACTTTCCTATATCATCATCTCTCTTGATGTAGCATTTTCTTCCAAAAAAATTTGAAATACTTGACAATAGGCTTATAACCAAACCATAGCTCAAAAGGTTTCTTACTAGAATTACTGTTGAAATTCACCCTGTTAATGGTGTACACAACAGTACTTACAACTTCTCTCTAGTAGAAGTGGGGAACATTTACTTCCAGCATCATGGTTCTAGCAGTGTCTAGAACAATTCTATTATTTCTTTTAGCAACTCCATTTTGTTGAGGGGTTCGAGGAGCAGATAGTGTCTTTGAATTCCATGCTCTTCACAGAAAGAATTGAATTCCCGGGAAGTGAATTCACCACCTCTATCTAACCTTAGGCATTTGATCTTTTGACCTATCTCATTTTCTGTCATAGCTTTGAAGATTTTGAACTTTTCTAATGCTTCATGTTTTTCTCTTAAGAAAGAAACCAATATCATTCTATAACAATCATCAATGAGCAACATAAAATACCTTTCACCTTATAGACTTCTAATTTTTGATGGACCACATAAATCAGTATGTATCAAATCTAGTACTCCATTAGAGCTATATTGTTTGCTCTGAAAATAATTTCTTGTCTTCTTTCCCATCTAACATTCCTCGCACATAGTGTTAGTAGGCTTCATTAACTTAGGAAGATCTCTGACTGCTTGAGTATAGCTTATCTTGACAATGTTATCAAAGTTCACATGACACGACCTCCTATGCCATAACCAGCTTACATAAATTTGAGCAATTAAACAACTTTCACTAGCAATACTCAAATGATAGATATTACCTTTTGTCTTTGTACCTAAAGCAATCATATTTCCAAAACTTCCCCTTATTCTGCACTTACCATCCTTGAACTGAAGATTTTAACCCTTGTCTACCATCTATCCAACACTTAACAAGTTATTCTTTAAGCCTTCTACATAAAGAAAATCATCAGTATTGTGCTTACCACAAAAAGAAATAATGCCTTTGCCATGAATCACACTAGAAGTGTTGTCTCCAAATCTTACAACACCACTATCATAGTCTTCCAATCTTACAAACTTTCTTTTGTCACTAGTCATATTATGTGAGCATCCACTGTCAATTACCCACTCATCCTTTTCTTCAATTTTTTCTACAAGAGCTTTCTCAACATTCACATTGCTATTAGATTCAGTGGACACCTGACCATTTTCTTTGATAGAAATGAATACCCATTCATCTTCATTTCTAGTTTCTTTATCAGATTCTTCATCAGTTACACCTTCTTTAGCATAACAACATTTCCTTTGAAATCTAGTCTTCTCAGGTTTGTACTTAGAAACTCTTTCAGGACATCTAGATGCAAAATGACCTACTGTACTACAAGAAAACATTTAATAGATAACTTTACTTTGTACTTACCATGACCTTTGGCTTCTCTTTTCACAATCAATGCTTCCAGTTCTTCTAATTATTTTTCTTCATCTTAAATATTTTTCATCTCATATTCATATTTGAATGTCCTTTTGGAACTCTCTCCTAGATTGTATCTCTGTTGGCATTTTTTGGATACAGTAGCTTTGAATGTAGACTCGGTCTTAGGAGTAGATTCACCAAATTCACTTAACTCAAAGGCAGCAAGTTTTCCAATCAGCATGTCTTGTAATATTTGTCACTGTCCTGATTTCATCAATAACATGAGCTCTTGTTTTGTAGGAGGGAGACACAGATCTAAGTATCTTAGCCACAATTTCTTCTTCATCCAAGGTTCTACCGATACATCTAATGCTCATCACGAATTTATTTATCTTTTGAGGAAAAGAGAGGATTTTCTCATCTTCACTCATCTTCAAGTCTTCCCACTTACCTTTTAAACTTTTAAGCTTAGCACTTTTCACTAGTGCATCTCCTTCATACAATGTTCCCAAATTTTTCTAGATCTGATATGCAGTCTTCAATCCTAACACATTTTTCATCTCTGAATCTATCAAAGAACTCAACAATGCTTCAATAGCCCTAGTATTAGCTTTTTCTTACTTAATCTCATTTTCAGAGGATGAACCATTCTGAGGAATAGTATATACACTCTGTGTGATCATCCAAAAAGGTTCTCCAATGCACTTCAAATGACACTCCATTTTGACTTTCCATAAAGAGTAGTTTGTACCATCGAATCTGGGACTATCCTTCTTGCATGATGCCATATCGGATCACCTCAAGCCATTAGGCTTCTTAAGAGGAACTAGCTCTAATACCAATTGTTGGCAAGACAAGGATGAACAACTGAGAGGGGGGGTGAATCAGTTGTTACCAAAATCAAACTTATTCAACATTATCAACCTTAAATCTCAGATCTAATAATTAACAGTGCAAGCATAAATTAATAACACATCAGAGACACATGAACACCAATATTTTATACATGGAAACCTTGTTAGGGGAAAAACCATGGTGGATGTTAGTCCACAAGATTATACCCTGTTAGAATTATAATGAAGAATGAAAAAGGAATGCACTTGCATTCACGCACACTACCTAGAGCTTACTTCTTAGAGGAAGGATCATTGCCTTACATACAATAATCAGATTAAATCCATCTGATGAGTTTGAAATGAGAAATTAGCTTCTACAAAAGCCTGATTACAGTTTTGGTTAGGCACACAAAAACTTCTATACACTCTTCCACACTCTTCTCACATGTACATCACTTGCACACACCGAGAATTGCCTCAAAATGAGGAAAGCAACCATTGTTATATATCCGTTACATGGATTTACATCAACTATTCAGTCGGCCACAAATAAAGAATAAACTAAAACTCTTGGCCTCAATACATGAATAAATTTTAATGTGCACTAACACAAGTCGGTCACAACATAGCGAGGACCCAAACAATAAAATATTAATCTTCATGGATCCACAACACACTACCACCATCATGTCAGCCAAGAACATGAAAAATCAACCACACATCAGAAAAATCTCCGATCATGAACACTCTGATCAATGCGAGTGTACAACAAGGATAGAGTGCGATCTAGACTCATCCATCAACATCACAGGTACATGCGGAACAACTAAAATTACTAGAATTTCATCCTCTTCATCCAAGAACACCTGCTATAGTAACATAATAACTATAGACACATAGAACTTCATAACTTCCTCAAATCTTGATGTGAACCTATGAAACGTTCGTACAAAATACTAGAAAGTTTCAACATCAAACCCTTTGAAGTGCACGTTTAGGTTAGAAACTTATAGCTCTTTCCACCATTCTAACCTTCTCAACTTCATTGGTTGCCTGCAATATATTTATTACAATTTTCTCAATATCCTCGACATATACAACCTTTAGAATCACCAATGCTAATAGTGTTGACATAAATGAAAACCACATATCAACAATGCAACCACAACATCCAACAGGGTGAACAATGTAGCGACAACATCCAAGATTGTGAACAATGCTTTCTTTGGACCACTCATGTGTGCCTTTGATCCTAAATTGGAAAAAAAAAGGGTGTCTGATGGGGCATGGAAGACTATAAAAAAATATGGATGCATGTTTCTACAATTTCCAACTTTAACTTATTTGAGAGTAGGATGCTTTCCTAGCTATCTATCGGCCTCCTATAAATATCTTAACAATTAAGCCTTTACAACCATGATTCAAAGATTGGACATCTGACCTAAATAGCCATCTTAACCATCATGAAGGTACATTTAAAGTGTCAACCCAGGGACGTTAACTAGAAATGGGTCAGCACGACATGTGCACTAGGAACTTCAAAGTAGTCACCTTCATTCTACAACTAGGAAAGAATTAATACTGAAAGTAAATTGCATGAAAGGAAATAAAGAAAATTCTGAACTTGACTCAATCAAATATAAGCTGAACATGCATAACATGAATAAAAATCTGAGCAACAAACATGAAACTACTCTACCCGCCTTGGCTATAAGAACAATCACAGAATGGACTTCTAGTGGCTGCAGGAACAATCAATGCTAGATTCTTACTAAGTACTAAATAGAAGCTAAAGCTAATCTAACTAAGATAATGGATTACTCACCAAGTGGGCCCCCTTGGATGAGTATCCTCTAAGACTAATGTAAACTTAGATTAAACTCATATACTCAACTCAGAATCTCATTTCATTCAATGGAAAAATGCAATTAGAAAAGAGTGTGTCTGGTATTCTTCACTTATACAATAACTTGGTGATCAACTCCTTAAGAAAGAGGATCCAAACCTTATTTATTAGCTAACAGGGTAGTCAACTCCCACTAATTGAGAGGACACCATTTAGGGAAAGTAGGAAAGAGAGTGGAAGAGCGGTTACGCATGTAGAGGAATCCGTTCAGATGTACAGGCCCAAATGTGGAATCAACCACTGTAGTAATGCTCACATTGCTTAATGTCATTAAATATTGGCACAGGGTGGTTACATGTGGCTAACAAGGGAATCTTCCACTACCGTCCTCTAGTTTACCATCATGCACATCCTCTGCATGAGTAGCTAGTGGCTGCATTCTTAAACTTGGCATTTCTAATCAAGTATGCATGGAAATGTTAGTATGCATAATAACTACATAGCTGAAATTATCTGAAAGAGCATCCATCAATTACATGAAAGATAATATAGATAGTTCACATATCAATTCAAATATCATTAAAACTGGCAGAGAGGGAATTAAACCCAAATGTTTGAAGGTTTGAAAGAAACCATGTAAAAGTGTCAGCATGTAATATGGAATCTCATGATAACTTCAACAAATAGACCATGGATTCTACCCATAATAACCCAAAAATTAGACTCATCACTCCCGCTAACCTAATGTTTTGCTTGTCCTCCAGTAGGGGAAGAGTTATGCTTCTACTTAGTCATGGCTCTAAAATCTACAGTTGATAATTGCCCAATGTCAGTGTCTGTTGTGGGTGAATCAGGGTTCTAGTAGAATCCTCCCAACCAGTTGAGTCTCTTCCATCTTTGGTTTTCCTCTGCAATGTCATATTGGAAGAATCTGAAATTTGGTACAGGCCACATGAGGATGGGTGGCTGAAAAGTTAGGGGAAGCCATTTTCACCCTTGTGATCTCCCAATCTGAATATACCTTTCAATTCTCTTTAGTGCAGCAACATAGTCATGGATGGAATGTGGCTCAACTTGTTTTAGCTCATCAATTAATGTGTTCCATCTCTAAGATAAGTATCTCCTCATAGTATCCTCTTTTGCTACTATTTTGACCTCATATTCACTGTATGCTATCTCTATCCAAGGTATAATCCTATTTCCATAGCTCAATCTGAAGAGTATTCTATTCCAGTCAGCGTAATTTCTTTTGGGGTTTTTGGATTCGACTCTAATAGCCAAAGGAGTACTGGATTCCTTCCCCATATAAGCATTATATTGTTCATCCCAACTAATTTCATTTTGTACCCATGAAATAAATGCTCTCAATTGGACATCCCCCACATAAATTAGCGGGTTCTAATCTTGGTCTTTATTGACAGCAAAAATTGTGTAAATAGAATTCACATAGCAAATTTTTCATTTCTGGGGAGGCAATTTTGTAAGCATTGAAAAATTCCATAAGAGTTTCAACTGAAGGATTCAAACCTGAAATGTGTCTTGATAGCTTAAAGGAGAGATACTTTTCTTTTAGGTCTAGGACATAAAGTCTTGGTGGTGTTCTGCATGCTACAATTTGTGGCACCAGGGTCGCAATATTGTCCATCCTCTCTTTCAGAGAGGTAATCTCTTGATTTTTGTCCTTAATGATCTCATCATTCTCTTCAATTTATTTTTTCAATATCTTCTTCTCCTTCTTCCATTCTTCCTCTCGTCTATGTATCTCTTTCCACAAATTCAAAAGTGTTGCATGAACTATAAAACCAAGGGGATTATGGATTCCAACTAGTATCTTTGTTGATGCTCCATATAGTACCAATTGCATTGATTCAAGTGGTCCAAAAGGTTCTGACCATGGGGGTACACTTTCTTCTTCCACTTCCTGTTGCATGGCTTCTTCTTCCTATTCCTACAGTTGTTGCAGGAACTCTTGTTCTTGCTGCAGGAGTTCTTGATTTTCTTCATGTTCTCGGGTCTCTACTTCTTCTACAATGGCAGCAAGGTCTACCAAGGTCATTTTCGCTACTTCTTCAAAATCATCCTTTTCTTTAGCAATTTCCTGCCTCATTGGGGCCTCCGCATTCTCATGTGATGTCATTTTATGGCTAGGGATTTTTCTTGAAGGCATATCGACAACACGTGTTGATTTGTTAGAAGGGATCTCATGTTTTTCTTTTATTGCAGGATGAATAGTGCTAGCCTTTCTCTTTCTAGTACTTGACACCTTCCTATCTTTAGGCTGGGTTTTCGCTTTTCCTTTTTCTTCCTATGCCCTTCTTTTTTGGGCCCTAGTTCTCAATAGGGTCCCAAGTGGGACATCATCGTCATAATTTGAGGAAGAAATTTTTCTTCCAAAGTGCTCAATTTATGAGGAACTAATGTCTATAGTTCCTTTTGCTACAGGAGGAATCATATCAACACCAGAGGTTGAAGCGCTAAGGGTGGCTTTGGTCGTGCTTAATTTTTTTCTAGACCTACATGCTCGATATGAAACCCTAGGTTGCAACTGCTCAGGTCTGAACTAATCAATTTGTACAAAATCCTCCCAAGACATTATAGGTGTAGCATCATGCAAAGATTTTACAACCAATAATTTAATTAGACAATGATGTGAAACAAATTTATCCCTACCTTTCTAAGTTTATGTTGCCATGATGGAGAGAAGGTTGTACAAGATATTGGGTATGTTCATCCTCCTTCCATGCCTCATATGAATCAATAATTTGAAATGCACTGAATGCAGGTTCGACAGTCGACCCTCACAAGTGATATATCTAATGATGTAGATAGCTACCTGCTTCCATGGTTCAGATAGAGAGAGTCTCTTAGCACCCTGTTTGACAATAGTGATTAGGGGATCACCATGCACTGTGAATATAGCCCTGGCTGACCTAACATCTATCAAAATAGGGTAAGGTTAGCCATCAGTTGGAAACCCTGTTACCTCCACAATTTGTTCCTCTGTTGCGACAACCTCAAGCCCTTTAACTATGGATTTTCCATCTGAGAATGTCTGGGAAAAATCCAATGCAATCCCTTTGTCGAAACCGTCCAGTTTCAAAAAATAATCCATCCAGCCATAATTTTGAAATGTTGCCAAACACTGTGCATCCTAGAACAAAGCGTCATGAACTAAGGGCTCATTTTGGATGGGTATTCCTCCCATTATCTATAACCAATCTATTACTCTGCAAGATTTCCTTCTGTGATTGTCGTTGTAAGAAAATTCCTTCTTGCACACCTACTAGCTAAATTGTCGGCAAAATTCCTTTACTTTGTTTTTAGCAATTACCATTTACATTTGAGGATTATGATAGGGAAAGAAATGGTAATAAAGGAATGAAAGGAAATGGTGACGACAGTCTAGTGTTGCATCAGATCATATATGAAATTTCAAATCAGATCCGCTAGGTCATGGACTGACATATGGTAATAAATTTGCATCCTTTTTACCCCTCACCCAACCTAAATTTGGACATGTGTCCACACATGTGAAATGGTGGTAGTGATTTGATAGGGGGAGTATGTGAACGTCCATACTAATGTACAACAATGAAATTAAATGCTCTAAAAGATAATTATAAATGCAATTAATGTGCACATACCTGAGGGTGTACAAACATGATGTCATAGAGAATTCAATGCAAAAATATCAGAGAAAGTACCGCTTTCCTTTTTAAGTAATAATTGAGCAATTAATGATGAGGTGAAATAGAGCAAGGAGGAATGAAGTGATGGAAGAGAGAGAAAGATGGTACAGATGGATGGATGGGTGGAGAAATGGACTTCCACAAAAGTAGAAGTCTTTATTATGACAAGTGCGTACCTTAGTCAGTTGGAAGGAAGGACACTAGTTCCACTACCTTCAGCTGCAGGAACTTCTCGGCTGCAAGAACTATGCTCGGGTGCTGCATGCTAGATAAACTACTATAGGAACTCTTCTTTGGAATTTGGCTTATGATATAATCTGAGATGGTGCCCATTGACTAGTAATTTGAATTTGGCAGGGTCAATGGTGGTGAGTTGTACGACTCAATTAGGAAATACCTCAACAACTTCATATTTTTTGAGCCATCTTGTCTATAATTTTCCCGTGTTATCCTAATACTGTGAGTCATAAAGCAACACCCAATCACCTAGCTGAAATTTCTTTTCTTTGATAAATTTATCATGCCATTTGAATCTTTGATTCTGCACTACTTCAGTATGGTGCAAGGCTGATTTCATTATCTCATCCAATGCATTCAGCTACATGATCCTTCCTTTCTATGCCTCATAAATTTCCATTCCTAATTCAACTCCAATTCTGAGAGTCTTGTGCTCAAACTCAATGGGCATCATGGTTGTCTTCTCATATAATAGCTCAAATGGGGTGAAGCCTGTGGTTGTCTTCCAGGTGGTTCTGTAAGCCCAAACTACTTCTGATAATCTATTTTCCCAATCCTTTCTATGAATATGCACTATTTTGGTTAGGATGGCCTCAATCTCTTTGTTTGTCACCTCAACTTGTCCATTTGCTTGAGGGTGATATGGAGTGAACTTTCCGTTCCTTATGTTGTATTAATTAACTAATGTTGTAACAAGTGTTGAGGTAAACTGAGCTCCTGGATCATTTACTATTTCTCTGGGAACTCCATACTATCTAAAGATTTCTTCATAAATAAATTTTGCAAATTTGTTGTCTCTGGCATGTTTCATGGCTTTGACTTCTACCCACTTAGTTACATAATCAATACATACCAGAATATAAGACTTACCGTTAGATGGTGGATCAATAGGTCCCACAAAATCCAATCCACACTTGTCAAAGGGAGTAACTACTATTTGGGGGCAGAGTGGCATCTCATCTGACTTTTTTGGCCTACCCATCCTTTGGCATCTATCGTATTTCCTTGTATATCTTCTTGCATCTTTGTGGAGTGTAGGCCAATAGTATCCCATGTTCAATATTTTCATTGTTGTCCCCTTGGCTATAAAGTGTCCTCCACATGGTTCATCATGGAATGCATGTAGAATATTATAGGTCTCATCTTCCCTCACACACCTTCTCATTAAATGATATGGTCTAGAATAAAATAGGCATCCAGCTATCCATGAAAAAAGGAAAGTTTTTTCAATCAACACTCTTCTCTCTCTTGGAGAGAAGTGAGGGGGAACTCTCCCTGTTACAAGGTAATTGGCTATGTTAGCATACCAGGGTGTATGTACACTAATGGACAATAGATTCTCATCAGGGAAGGAGTCATCTATGGCTTGACTATATTTTGATGTGGTCAGCCTTGAAAGAAAATCTGCAACAACCATGGACTTCCCTATTTTGTCCATAATAGTTGTGTCAAACTCCTGCATCAACAACAACCATCTGGCCAACCTTCCTAAGATTAGAGGTTTGTTCATAAAGTATCTAATGGTTGCATGATCAGTGTGTACAATGATCTAGTAACCTGTTATATAATGCCTGAATTTATTCAAGGCATAGATCACTGCAAACATCTTTTTCTCTATTACCGTGTAATTGAATTCAGCCCCTTGCAAGTATTTGCTAATAAAATAAATGGCATTTTCAATAGCTCCTTCTTTTTGTCCTAGGACTGCTCCTATGGAATAATCTGAGGCATCAATATGGATGTGAAATGGGATTTCCCAATTAGGTCCATTAAGTACAAGAGCATGAGTCAGAGTTGTTTTTAAATCAGAAAATGCTTTATCACAAATTTTTGTCCATTGAAACTCAACATCTTTAGTTAGGAGACTATACAGTGGTGTTGTTGTCTTGCTGAAATATTTGATAAAATGCCTATAATATCCTGCATGACCTAAAAAACTCCTAACATCTTTTTCTTTTTCAAGTGTGGGAAAATGAGCAATTACCTAAATTTTTGCAGGGTCAACTTGAATACCGTGGTGTGAAATGTAGTGGCCAAGTACTACTCCCTCTTGCATAATCATGAATTATTTATCAGTATTTAGAGATTGATTCTGGTCTTCACATCTCTGTAGAAGTTTTTTCAAATTTTCCAATGCTTCATCAAAATTTGCATCATAGGTAGTAAAATCGTCCATATAGATCTCCATGCAGTCAAGGGAGATGTCTAAAAATATGCTGATGACTGCTCTATGAATTTTTTTTGGCACATTGCATAACCCAAAGGGGAGTACTGAATAGGAATATGTCCCTCATGGACATGTGAATGTAGTCTTCTCTTGGTCTTCTAGTGCAATTTGAATTTGATTGTAACCACTGAATCCATCAAGAAAAGAGAAGTATTGTTTTCCTGCAAGAGAGTCTAGGACTTGATCTACAAAAGGCAAGGGGAAATGGTCCTTCTCAGTAGCAGCATTGAGTTCCCTATATTCGACACAAACTTTCCATTTTCCTCCCTTCTTGGGCACAATCACCAATGGACACACCTATTGGCTGTCTGAAATTGGGTAGATAAATCTTGTGCGTAATAAATTTTGCAATGTTGTTTTGACAATCTCTCTTAATGCAAGGTTGATTCTTCTCTGTGGCTGCCTTACAGGTGTACACTCATCTTTAATATATATCTTATGAGTGTAGAGCTTTCGATTGATCCCCTTCATATCATGGTAATCCCAAGAAAATACTTTTTGATGGGCTTTCGGCAAATTTTCCAATGTCAACTATTGTCCTTCACTCAATTTACTATTGATATCCAAACACTTTCCTTTGGACACTTGTACTTGTGCAACTAACTTGATCATAGCTACTTGATTAAAAAAAGTTACCTTAAGTTCATGTGGCAGCATTGGGTGGAAAATACTTGTTACTACAGGAAGTTTGGTTGCTGGAAGAGTGGCTACAGGAAGTCCATCCGCAGAGACAGTGGTTGTAGGAAGAGTGGCTGCAGGAAGTTTGTCTGTGGGAATAGTGGCTGCAAAAAGATTAGGTAGAACTGACAAAAGTGTTTGTATGAGGTCCATAGAACCAAACACATGAGTGGGTGATGCTTTCTCTATCTAACAATGGTTCTGAATGATACTAGATAACACTTCATCTTCATCTTGAAGCTGCAGGAAAGGACTTCTTTCAAGCATCATGAGCTACACCACAAAGTTGATGTCTTCGGTCTCTTCACCAACATGTGGCCATACAAATCTATCCTTATCATGTGATGGTCGTGCAGGGGGATAAAGAACAAGCTGCCATTAGAGATGGTCATGTCACCTAACTGACATCCAATATAAGCATCTGCAGTTGCTAGCCATGGTCGACCAAGGATAATGGGATACCCACCAAGTGTAGCTTTGGGAGAAAAAACCATAAAGTCGACAGGATAATCCCAAGAGTCTAAAATCACCACAAGGCCTTCTACTATGCCATCAAGCTTAACTGTGGAATTATCAGCAAGCTACAGGCCAGTAGGAGTGGATCTCATGTTTGCAATATTCAGTCACTATAGGATGTATTTAGTCATCACATTGATTATTTCTCCCAATTCAATCAAGGCATTCTTTATGTTTATCTCATTTATAATGACTTCAACTACAGGGCTACCTAGATCATTGTACTTGGGGATAGTTACTTTTTCAAGCATGATGTCAACAAGCTACCCCACTATATGAATTGTAGTTGGGTCCTACTTTTTCTTGCCTGATTTCTTGAGGAATGCTTCCTTAATTTCTTTGTCATAGACAAGGACATATTTTATGGCTTGGAACAGGGGTATCTAGACACATATATGCTTTAGCTGATCTAGAATATCAAAAATGGTTTCCTCCTTATCTTCCTTTTGCTTTGTAACTTCTAATCTCTGAGGGAATGGCATTTCTTGTGTTGTTTGCTTGGTTGGAGTTGGTTCAAAATTTTGAGGTGCACAAGGTTGAATGGGATTAGTCAGAGATTCTTTATTCTCTTCCATAGGAAGCTCAGTAATAATGGGGTTGGAAGGAGTTGATAGGGTTGTTCTTGAACATGGACGTATGTCACTTAAACTCAAAACATATGCATAAAATTTATTTGGATCAGCAGAATATATAGGTTGCTATTGCGGTTTATTAGTTGGGTTGGGTGTGGGTTGGGCTGGTAACTTAGTAGGTTTGGGTATATTTGCACTTGGATTAGCAAGAGGAGGCATTATAGCAAGTTGTTGAGGTTGAGAAGATGGTTGCATGTAGCTGGTTGTCTGATTTGGAAATTTTTGACCACCTCTCCATTGAGATGTTTGTTTCCAATTTCTTAGAGGTGGTTTCCAAGGTCCTTGATACTACTGCCAATTCCCCCCAGGTTGTTGTCACTGAGGTGAGGAATTTTGATAGTTGGACTAGGTATTTGGAGGGTTACCCCAAGAGTGTGGTGGATATCCTCCATAGTTGGATGGATAGGGTGGTTGCCACCGGTTACCAAATGAATAAGAATTAAAATATGGTCCAACAAAAGATAATGGATCTAGTGGCATACCTTGTCTTGAATCCCATAGCTTTTTCTGTGCAACAAAGTAGAGTTAGTCTTTTGCAGTTCTGATTGGTTTGAACTTTGGTGGAATCTGTTTACTATCAATGTTATTTATCACCTTACATCTGTAGTCCCTCTTCTTTTGTCTGCAATGAGGGAAATATTCTATAAGCATTGCCTCTACCTCCTCATGTTTCTTCTTAGCTTGAAGTGTATCCAGTTGAGTAGCTAGATTGTTGATTATATCCTACTTGAAATCTGCCAATAAGTTAGTAATCTCCATCCTTGAGACTCCACTGCTGGATGACATACCCATACAGGATTGGTAGGCTCTTCCTTTCTTTGAAGCTACCCTAGAATAGTTTTGGCATATCTTTTTGATATCCTCCCAAGGGACTTGAGTGATGTTTCCTCCTGCCATTAGGTCTTAGGCATCAATGCAAATTTTGTGAGTCTTCATTGAATGTATGATGTGGAGATTTCTACAGACAAAAACATAAACCTTGAAATTAAATCCTCTAGGCTCTCATCTTATTTTTGCTACATTATGAAAATGTCACCTCCTCTCATATCACTACCCCTGCAATACTCCTTATATTTTTCAAGGAACTTTGTCTTCATATCATCCCAAGTTTGCACAGTGTTTCTGCCAAGGCCCATAAACCATCTTAGTGTAGCTTCTTTCAAAGTGGTAGGAAATAGTTTAAGTATGTGGGCATTAGTGGTATAGTCATAGCTTCTACATAGTATATCAAATTCAAACAAGAATGTATCAGGGTCTTTTGTGGTAAGTCCATAGAACTTAGGAAGGACTGAAGTAGGGATATTCTTGAGGTTATCTACTTCATTTTGTTTAGCAATGGGAAAAGAAAAAGATGGTTGGTTATGCCTGTTAGGCTTGTCTCCATTTGCATCAGCCATGCCTACTTGATGAAATTCCAGAATAAAAGGTTCTTCAACTAGATTTTGATCTTCAAGGGAAACTTTAGAACTGGTCAAGTCACAGAATATATCAACAAAGGGTTGTGGCTCTTCTCCATCTTCATTTCTAGGCAGATTTGGAAGCTCTACTAGCTGAAATGGTTCTGGATTATTAGGAATAAATCTCCCATAAGCATCCCTTCTTCTTCTATGCATGCAGTATTAACCAAATCACACAAAGAATGGGTGAGAAAGAATAGTGGGTCATAAATTCTAACACTAAGAGAAAACTCCAGAAATACTATAGCAAAAAACTATCAATGACTCCAAAGGTCTCCCTAGTTTGACACCATCCCTGACAACGACACCAAAAATGTCGGCCTCGTATAATGATCTTAACAACTAAGCCTTCACAACCATGATTCAAAGATTGGACATCTGACCTGAATAGCCATCTTAACCATCATGAAGGTACATTTAAATTGTCAACCTAGGGATGTGAACTTGAAATGGGTCAGCACAGTATGTGCACTAGGAACTTCAAAGTAGTCACCTTCATTCTACAACTAGGATAGACTTAATACTGAAAGTAAATTGCATGAAAGGAAATAAATAAATTTTTGAAATTGACTCAATCAAATCTAAATTGAATATGTATAACAGGAATAAAAATTTGAGCAACAAATAGGAAACTACTCTGCCCGCCTTGGCTGTAGTAACAATCACAAAATGAACTTCTAGTGGCTATAGGAACAATCAATGCCAGATTCTTACTAAGTACTAAACAGAATCTAAAGCTAATGTATCTAAGCTAATGGATTACTCACCAAGTGGGATCCGTTGGATGAGTATCCTCTAAGATTAATGTAAACTTAGATTAAAATCAGATACTCAACTCAGAATCTCATTTCATTCATTGGAAAAATGCAATTACAAAAGAGTGTGTCTGGTATTCTCCGCTTATACAGTAACTTGGTGATCAAATCCCTAAGAAGAAGGATCTGAACCTTATTTATCAGCTAATAGGGCAGTCAACTCTCACTAACTGAGAGGACACCATTTAGGGAAAGCAGGAAAGAGAGTGGAAGAGCGGTTATGCATGCAGGGGAATCCGTTCAGACGCGCAAGCCCAAACATGGACTTGACCACTACAGTAACGCCCACATTTCTCAACGTCATTAAATATTTTCATAGTGTAGTTACATGCAGCTTACAAGGGAATCTTCTGTCATCTTCCTCTAGTTGACCATCGTGCGCATCCTCTGCATGAGCAGTTGGTGGCTGCATTCCTTAACTTGGCATTTCAATGAAGTCTGCATGGCAATTTCAATACGCATAATAACTGCATAGCTAAAATCATCTAAAAGAGCATCCATCAATCACATGCAACATAATATAGGTAGTTCACATATCAAATCGAATATCATTAAAATTGTCAGAGAGGGAATTAAACCCAAATTTCTGAAGGTTTGAAAGAAACTATGTAAAAGTGTCAGCATGTAATATGAAAGTTCATGATAAATTCAGCAAATAGACCATGGATTCTACCCATAATTAACCCAAAAAATAGACTCATCACTATCCATTCATACTTCCACATTATCCTAGTGATAAAAAATTTCTAATGGAGTTATGCAGGTAGATTATGGTGGTTCATAATAAACAAATGGAAGCTCATAAGCCAAGATTCAAATTTCCATTGGAAATTGGAAGGTACTCCATTCTCACCTCACATAAGGCAAAGGCAGTTGAATCAGAAATGCAACAAGTGACAATCAAATTGTACAAGCCAAGATATGACTTTGGCTATAGAGGTACGAAGTCTCAGATCAAAATGGCTTTCTCTCATGTGCATCAAGTTGAAGATATTTGGGCTGACATTAGGATAGAATGAAAGATCAGGAGGATGGATTATTGCAGTTTGACTTTGGATTAAATAAGAGAATTGGATCTTGTTGATATCCCAGAGGACATGGAGGATGAAGACACTATTCTAGATGCTAAATATGAAAGAAATAATATTGCAGCTTCTCCTCTTCCTATAATCCAATGGTCTCAAAAATAAGTGATATCAATTTGAGAAAGGTTTCAACCAATCTTGGCTAGTACAAATGTTTGGTTGGACATAAGGGATCTTCAATTATAACCTTTCTTCATGGGATCAGAAGATGAGGCTGAAATAAAAGTAGGTAATAAATTAGAGCTAAGGACTAAAACTAAAAATGATGCTCCAAGCTCAAGTAGAGCCTCAAAGCCTAGGATCAAATTTGTAGTCAAGGGTGGAAAAAAGGATAGGAGATCAATAGAGGGACCATCCAAAGAGGCCCAAAAGAAGCAAGTTCAAGAAGAGGGATATATGATGAAGAGAATCATGAAGAATCAAAGATGTCTCCTCATGAAAATATTCTTGAAGAATTACCTATCACCTCATCCCCCATTGACAATGTTATGTCTACTTCGGTTACTCCTCCTATGACCACATGTTCACCTAATGTCCTCGTTAATCATCCTTCCTTAGTAACAAGTGTTATGGAACCTATTGTTTTGATTCATTCTATGCATTCTTCTCCCATCGCAAGGTTTCCTTTTGAAATTCCAAGACAAGGGTTAGACAATGTGACTAGTTCTCCTATGTCATTGCCAAGTTTGTTCTCACTATCTTTTGATCTCACATCACACTCTGATTTGGAGAAATTTTTGAATGATTTTGTGCTAGTCTCTAGAGATGAAATTCTTAAGGCTATTTTGACTAACACATCTCCCATCTTGACTACCACCTTTATGGATACAACTACTACATCCTGTTTGATGGCTACACAACCTGAGGAGAGTTGACCATTGCCACTATGGTTGTCTTTGCAAGAAACTAAGAGAAGGAAAGAGGCCATATCTCTTTATGAATTCAACTTTGCACATCTTGCTATTGCCAAGACTAGAGCCAAAAAGAAAACAAAGTCTCTTTCAAGGATTATTTTTGATAAAGAAGGTAATAAATATGTAGAGATAGCTCAGTATCCCTCTGATAGAAGTTGTGAAGAGGTAGATCTTGCATAATAATCTATCACAAGGGTAGATTTGGGTAAAGTGACTCATGATAGTGTGAAGGCGAATGTTCAATCAGCCTTAGATTCTCTCATTGATAAATTTGATAAGGAGAAAAATATGAGAGATCATTAGAAAGTTAAGATAGAGTAACTCATGTCCGTGCTATAGAAGATCACTCAATATTTAGAATCCATCAAACTTGAGGCAATAGCAATTGGTAATGAGAGTCCCATCATTCAAAAGGTGGAAAAGGTACAAGCTAGAGGAAGACTAGTTGGTGAATATCTTGACTGCTTGATAGCATTGGGCATATAAATGCTAGGGGCAGCCATGGGAAAACTAGAAAACATGGAAAACATAAGAGCAAAACTGGATGACACCATGAATGCTTTCTCTCAAGAGAAAGAAGAAATGGGAAATAAAGTATAGTCAGATTAAGATGAGCAAATGCAAGATAGACAAATTGGGGGATTTTGGGATCATTCTCAACCAAGAAATGCATGTGGAAATTGAAGATTCTTTGATTCACAAAGACAATGTTCTCACCAACTTTCTTAATGATCTACAATCTACATGAGAACTTGGTGAAGAACATAACTTACAGCTGATAAATAAAATTGAAGAAATTCCATGTAAGTTGTGAGATGATGATCAAAAGGTACTTCCCCTAAACAATGTGGTTTAGTAGTTTATTGATATGATTCAAAAAGAGTTTGAAGATTAGGCATTTTCAATATCACTAATGGGTAAAATTTTTGATCTTCAATTATCTTTGAGCAATTTGAAATAGTATATTGGGTGACATGAAAAAGCCTACAACACTGTTAGAGATTCAACATCAAGAGCTAGAGGAATCATCAAGCATACTTTAGTGCTAAACAATGAAGTGCATAAAATCTTGAAGAAACATGATGATTTCTTAATACAAAATGTTGAAGAAGGTTGACCATGCCTTAGATTAGTTTTTGAGTTTTATTTATTTAAAAGTTTTTGTAGTTAGCCAAAGACAATTTACATGTCATTTGGAAAATTTTAAATACATGTAACAAATTTAAAGTCCAATAATTTTGGACTCCATCATTGAATAAGTCAAAGTAGTTAGACTTTTTCCTAGACTAGCTCTTGGCTCTCACCTATAAATATGAGAGATCATTTGTATTTGGGACCTTTAATCTTTTAGAAGGAAGTTTTGCCAAAATTTTATTCCAAATTTGAAACTTTTAGTTCAAATTGCATATCAATTTCAATCAATAAAGAAGGCGAATTTGCATTCCAACCCTTGTTTTGGATTGAATTCGACTAAGTGAGAATGTTCTTATGTATTTCTCATTGATTTATTTTATTAATTGATTGGATACGTGGTGTTTCCTTATGTGTGATTGGAGGGAATTCAAGCTAAGTTTTATAGACTATGTTATATGATTTACTTCAAAATCATGTGTGTGTTATTAATATCTTTTGGTGAAGAATTGTTAAGACTTTGAGCTTGGAATTATTCATTTGTTATGTGGATCTTTTCGTGGCATGGATTGAAAGGCTTTGTGATCCAATTTAATTAATTGGTTATTGAAGATCTCTCATTGGGAACAAAGAAAAGACTTTGTTCTTTTATGTTTTAAATGGTTACATATATTTTGGTTGTATTGGAATTTTTGAATTATGCTTATGTTTAATTGAGAATATTGGGAATTACTGCTTAGGTTTATACTTAGAATTATAAGGCATTTCCAAGTAACACCATGGAACATTGTAAGCACATTTTCTAAAATAAGAGAAAATTATGAATGTAACACACTCCTTGTATCTCTATCTATATCTCTATCTCTATCTCTATCTCTATCTCTATCTCTATCTCTCCTAATTTAAATTCTAATAAATATCTCCATTTATCTCTATGTCATTATCTATCCATCTCTCTCTACCCCTATATCTTTCCCTCTCTACCCCTCTCTATATATCACTTCTTATCTCAATCTTTATATTTCTATCTCTCCCTCTCTATTATCTCCCTCTCTCCCCATCTCTATATATTTATCTCTTCCATATCTATCTATTCCTTTGTCCTCTCTCTTTATCTCTCCCTCACCTTCCCTCCATATCCCTCTCCTCCTCCTCTATCTCCATCTCCATCTCCATCTCCATCTCCATCTCCATCTCCATCTCCATCTCCATCTCCATCTCTAACTTCCTCTCTATCTCTATCTCCTCTTTATCTCTCTCTCTCTTCCCTATGTCTCTCCCTCTTTCTATCCCCATATATCCCTCTCTCTCCTTCTCTCCCTATTGTGACATAACATGAGTGTATCGATAGTGGAGCCTTATTATCTTCTTGATATAGAGGTTTTATTCTAGTTATGTTTGGATCCATATATTGGCATATGGATTGTAAGTGTTGTCATTGATGGAAACCTAAGTCATGCATTTGATCTACAATATAGTTTTGGTTTACACCAACAAAATAGTATGAAGAACAGGGCATCCGGTTATAGGCATAAAATTTGATTTGAATACCTCACTGAACTATTATTTTGGGTTTTGGATCCCTAGGGAATATTTTTTGATGTTTGTATCACCTTATTTGTGAAGTTCATTGATGCGTAGTCACTGGTATGCAATCTAGGAGATCTGGTACACTAATCTGTTGGGTATCTGTACTTGGAAGCAGACCCAATGAATATAGTAATTGTGGATGTATAAGGAGTAATTAATTAAATGTTCTTATGTTTGAAATATGTTTGTTTGATTCCTCTCTATGTATTAATCAACTTTGGAGGATGTGCATAAAGAATTAGTAGTGGATCTAGCCGAGAAGTTGTAAAGAAGTTAATCTTTTATCAAGCCAACATAAGAATGTTCAAATCCCTCATAGCAGATATATATGAGATCGGTTTTGTCATTTTGATATAGAAGTGTGTGGGATAATGAGCATAGTGAATGTGTAGTGTGAAATTCATCAAAGTAATAGTGTGGATTTGTCTATATGTGATGCGAAGAGTGAAGTGCAAAATCAGAAAGAAGATCTAGAATCAAATCCATGAGCTTCATCAGAACTGTAATCTGGCATGAATAGATGTTACTATCTAAGTTCATCCTTTAGATGGTTTTAATATGAACTTTTGTAAGGTAGTGAGCCTTCCCTTTTGAGCGGTGAGATCTAGGCAGTGTGCCTGAATGAAAGTGCATTTTCTTTTATAAAAAATTATTTGAGTACTCAAATTGTGGATTAACCTCCACCGTGGTTTTCCCCTAACAGGGTTTCCACACAAAAATCCTTTTGTTATGGTGTTATGAATTTTTTCTTTTAATGTATGATTGAGTTTTAGATTAATAAAGTTAATATTTGTTGAACACTGATTCAACCTCTTAGTGTTCCCTTGAGTCCAACAATTGGTATTAGAGCTTCTAGTTCCTTGGAAGAAGTTTAGCAGCTTGAGGTGGATCTTGGAATCTAATGGACTTTGATGGCCTTCAACAATAGCTTCTAGTGGCACTTGATGACCTTGATCAATCTAAAGAAGAACTCCAAGAATTGAAAGAAAATATTAGGGATGCTAAGAAATTCATTCAAGTATTGAAGGATCAGATTGTTAAATCCAAGGAGAAAAGGAAGGATCTGTGTGATCAGATCAAGCAACAAGAAAGTGAAAAAATGGATGATGCTCACTTGAATCGGACCTTTAAGGAAATAACTAAAGAATGTGAAAAGCTTTCCAGAGACAATACAAACCTAAAACATGAAATGGAATCTATGATGATGAAGATGACTAAAGAGATTGAAGAAAGGAAGAAAAATGAAGAAAACCTTGCTCAGGCCCTGAAAGAGAAATATGATGAATGGAGTAGAACAAATGGATAATTTACTTAGTTGGAAAGTGAATTACAAAGATCTAGAAACAATGAAGAAGAACTTGGTAAGAAGATTGCTACTCTCAGGAATGATCTTATCATTGAAAATGAATACAAAGAAAAGTTTAAGATTAGCTTAGTAAAGCTTGATGAGCTAACTCAAGTAGAAAAGAGTGGAAAATATAAGAGAGGTATTGGATATGAAAAGGGATAAAGTTATATATTAGAACAAAAGAATTTCAAACAAGACAACCAAATGAACAAAAGTGGAAGGTATTCGGTAAGACAACCCAATACTCAAAAGTTTAATGGATATTGTTTTGCTTGTAATAAATTCAGCCCATATGGCTACTTAGGTAGAAATAATATGAAGTCAAGAAACTCATCATTCTCTAGTCAATGTTTCAAGTGCAAAAAGTTTGGTCATAAATCAATTGAGTGTAGAAATGTGTCAAAGAATGTTGAATGTTATACATGTGGGAAATTTGGGCATATTGCTAATTGTGTGTGTGAATATGTGGACTAATTAAAAAGATAAACAAACACACCAATACGAAATTATATTAAAGAAATCTAGTTTAAAGATAAACAAACTCTAAATACTGTAGTTCCTTCAAAGACGTCCCATTGTCCTCTATCTCCAAGGATTCATTGTAAGTTGTTGGCTCTCGGATTGTGTAAGCAGTAGCTTTGTAGAATGACAACTTAGAGAACGAGATTATGCAACATTCATTTCTATTGCTAAATGATATGATGTGATTAAGCTAAGATATGAAACTAAAATTCTATGAAAGATAAGATGTTATGCTCAAGAAAAATAAGATTGTTGAATGCTAGATAAATGCAACTATAATGCAAGATCTAAGATCCTTTTCAAAGCACAAAGAGGTTGTATTTATAGAGTTTTGGAGGCAAAATCCTAGTTGGCAAAGATCAACAGTTGAAATTCAAGCCTGTCAAGATCAACGGTGAAAGATTAGGAAGTTGAGAAAAAGATGGAAGTTAGAGAAAAAGATGGGATTTTTTTTCTCCTACACAACCTCTTCCATTCAAAAATGAAGAAAGTTGCCATTTGACCATTTTAGTTATGAGGAGTTAGTTGGTAGTAGAGGATAAATCCATAATTAAATAATTAAGTTATTTAATTATTTGTGACAATGAATTTAGAAGTTTCCATAGTTAAATAATTAATATTTAATTATGTGTGAGAGATGAAAAAAAAATTAATTAAATATTTATAATATTTAATTGTGTGAAGTGAGGAAAGTATTTAATTAAATATTTAGGATATTTAATTAAATGTGGAGTGAAGCATTAGAAATATTGGATTTGGAAGAATATTCTTTTATTTGAGTTTAAAATTAAAACTTATGATAATTAATATAAATAAATTATAAAATTTATTTAATTAATTAAGAGGAAGATGGAAAATGGTAATAATTAAATAAACCTATTTATTTAATAAAATTAGAAGAATTTAGAAAGTGAACAATATAAATAAATAATTAAATTTATTTATATATAGATGACTTTAGAAGATTAATTAAATAATTCATATTTAATTAATTATCAGGCTTGATTTAATGTGACCATTTTTAGATGTATACATTTTGCCCCTTTTTGAAGTGATGTGTTTTACGCATTGCTTCAAAGAAAAAATCAGATAACGAAAAATTCTCCCCTGACTTTGAAAAACTAACTGATGATGCTATATGCCCCCTCGAGAGAAAAATTGTGAATTTGAAGATTTTGATGATGAGTTGCAGATGCAGTTTCGCCGACTTATCTCCTGAAATAGTGCTCTGCATGGTGAAAAATTAAAATAACCTTACCTTATTTACCCCCTTAAAAGGTGGAAAAAAGGTAAAAGTCATTGTCATTTGAACAGCTGCATTTGGTGAAAATAGAGCTCTGTGATAGGATAAATTGAGATTTCGATCCATTTCGAGCACCATAGATTCAAGCAGGTTCGACATAATTAGCAACCAACCACGTATGGACCTTTGGTAAGATCGAAAAACTTTTCCTTGTGATTTTTTGATGAATTTCGCATGAGTTTTTGGATTTTGAATTTTTGAAATTCTTGTTTTAGTGCATCAAGTTGCGTTTTAGCACATGTGAGCCATCATTTAGCACATAGGATAGGTGAAATAGCACATCTAGGATAGCACATTCAAGCCACAGAGTAGTGCATTTAGCTGATAGATTAGTGCATAGGCCGCTTTAGCGCATATGCATGATAGATTAGCGCATAGGTTTAAAGCTCGTGCATAGGATGCTCAATTAGTGCATAGACTTCGGGCTTTAGCGCATTTGCTAGATTAGCACATTTCACCTCTATTTTAGCTCTTTCATGGATAAACTAGCGTATTTGCGGATTTATCACATAGATAGTCTATTTTAGCGCATCCATGAAATTTAGCTCATCCATGAAATTTAGCTAATTTTGAATGTTTGAGGAACAATTGATTATTTCTTGATGTTTGTTGCTATATTAGACAATTGATTTGATGAATCTAAGTGGTGTCAAAGATGATTTGATTTGATTTTGATGAAGATCTCATAAATTTTTTCTCATGTTGAAAGAGAATAGTAAAATGATTGATTTGATGATGTTGAGTCTGATAAATTTGCTTTCATGCTTGAAAAAGAAATAGTATATAGAATTGTGTGCTGCTGATTGGCTGATAAATTTTTCTTCATGATTGATGAAAAGAAAATAGTAAAGTGATAATTTGATACTGATGTTGATTCTGATAAATTTTCTTTCATGTTTAATGAAAAAAAATAGTAATGATTGATTTGCTTCTAATAAATTTTCTTTTCAAAATGAAAAACAAATAGTAATGATGATATGATTTCACGTGATTGCTTGATTTTCTAATTGATTGATGTTCTTTTGTGATTATTTGATTGATTGATACAGATATGATGTTATAGGAGGATTTTAAAATCCTCCAAATTAGAGAGAGGTTTCCCTGCACTTGGGAGATGATTCCCTGATTGTCCCAGTAGGAGGTTGGGGAGATTGCTAGATGTGGTTTGGGTTCACTTCTCAAGATCCCATAGTATAGGGTCAATAGGGCACTATTGACTTCTTTAGCTGAGCGATGGCATATTGAGCATAATACTTTTCACTTTCCCACTAGAGAGATCACCGTCACACCCGAGGATGTGTACAAGATTCTAGGGATCCCCGTAGTTTGTGAGATTGTGGTCTATGACCACAAGGAGATTGGGGGTATAGATGCCTTGCAAATGTTATTTCAAGATCCGTGCATTTGTGGATATGAGATCCCTTGGAGGGAGATGGTCGAGGGTTATGCCAAACTTCCTTCAATTTTGGCAGGCTTCATTGGTGGCTTCTTATGTCCTGACCGTAGGTCGAAGGGACAATTTGTTGGTTGGGGTTGGATATTGGAGGACATGATCCTCCATCAGACTAGATATGCTTGGGGTTCCTGTATGTTAGCCCATCTATACCATGATCTACATTAGGTGGTATACACAGATGGGAAGAGTATATATTCTAGGGTCATGCTTCTATAGATTTGGGTGTGGGAGCATATCACTATCACCTGCCCTTTTGTAGGTAGAGATCGTCCCATCAAGTGACCATATGTTTATTCTTACATAGGTCCACTTGTCCATCCTAAGTTGGGCAAGTTAGAGTGTTGGAGAAGAGTTCTAGACGACATGGACAGTGTTATCTAGAGGCCTTATGTTGATTGTGAGGCCTGGGATGAGGATGATATTGAGCTACCGTATTGTGGCATATCTAGATATCTGATTGGGAAAACCCCTTTTATCATTGAGCGGTTTTTGTTTATGAGGGTATTGAGACAGTTTGACTGGTTTCAGGTCATTGCACAGGGCATTGCCCATTATGCCAGATGATGTGAGGATGTAGCAGAGTGGGGGGAATTTATACCATATTAGGTAGCCAGGATAGAGTACCTAGTCCTTCAGCTAATTTTTTGGGATTATAGGCCGGATTCATAGATGCACAAATGATTGAGGAGTATGCAACATACTTCCACATGCATCCATTCCTGAGGCTGACTAGTCTAGATGAGCTTGCCTCATTATTAGATGGACCAACATTGCAGCGGGCACAAGCAAAGCAGCCTTCCAGAGGAGGAGGAGAGGATATGGGTGGCAGTGTGGATATGGATATTAACTAGGATAAGGGGGAGGAGGACAATGATGATTATGATGAGGATGATTGGGATGATGGGGGTGGTGGTGAAAGATTATTTTTTAATGTGCCATTCAATACTAGGCCCAAGACAATGAGGGTAGTGGAGCAGCCAGCTGTAGGTCCTTCACACATTACCATCAGGGCACCATCGTGAGAGCAGCAGGGGTAGATTGATACCTTGCAAACATAGGTACAGGCTCTCCAAGGAAAGGTAGCATAGGCGTAGGCTACCATTGCACAATTATAGGAATAGATGGCCCAACCACCACCCCTAGACCCATAGGTAGCCCAGATGATGGCAAAGAGGGACAACTTCAGACAGTAATTCCAACAGGTAGAGGGCATAGCTGAGAGATTGCTGAGGTCAGTACAGGGGACCTCTATCAAAGAGGTTGTTGCAAAGGGGCTTGAGACTGCCTGAGAGTGTGATTTTTACCGGATGAGATATCACGAGGTAGTGCCCCCTAAGCAGAGGGTAGTCTATACTCAGTCAGGCACCATATCTCGTACACATTCCTGCAATCACACTAGGAGTGCTACTAGGAGTGTGGGTCCGCCTGTCAAATGAGCAATAGGTGGTACCAGCGGTAGAGATCCAATGATACCTAATACCTCCGATGATAGCAACATTCATGGTCCTCACACTGATGCTCCCCAATGATAATTTTGTATACACCATTTTTGTCACATTTTATGTATCTCTTTCAGACATTTGATATCATTGTACCCTTGGACATTTATTTTGATGAGATTATATTGTTATGTGGCGGTGGTTTCATTATACATGTGTCTTTTATTATGCTATGATGGTCATGAATGCATTTTTACTTCTATATGCCATGTTGTTGATGATTATGATGATGCATTTTTATGGATGATGATATTTGCATGATGCTATCTATCTTATGATGTGATGATGATGATGATGTTTATGAATTTGATATGATGAATATACAAAACATGTATTGTGATTTTGTGAATGATCTTTTATGATGTATGTATGTAAATGAAGTGATTTTGGATGTAAAAATGATGAAATGGATGTAATGAATGCATTTTATTCTTTTTCGATGTATGGTTATGAAAATGATGCAATGATATGAACTTTTTCAATACAAAATTAAAAAATGAATGGAATGAAATTAATGAGTTGAAATGATGAAAATCTAATGAATGATGTCGTGAAAAATGATTTTGATATGAATGATGTAAAAATATGATATGAAAAAAAATGATAGGGAAATGATATGAAACTAATAATGATATGAAAATGATGAGATGATAAATGATGTGAAAATATGATGTTGATGATATTTTATGATATGAAAATATGATAATGAACATGAGAATGATGATGTGAAAATAATGTGAAAAGATAATGCAAATGATAATGTAATGATATGAAATTATATGAAATGGTGAGATGATATGAATAATAAAAATGATATGAATATGAAAATGGATAGTAAATGATATGAAATGGAAAATTAATGATACATGTTTATGAAAATGTCGTGAAAATGAATATTAAATGATATGAATCTATCGGTAAAAATGATAATGAACTGATATGAATAGATGTGAAAATGACATGAGACTAATATTGATAATGTTATGATATGACATGGAAAATGCAAATGATAACACACAATGATAATGCCAAGATGGAAATGATAATGGAAAATTGGAATACAAAATGATAATCCAAAAGTGGAATGAAAATGATATGAAACTCATAATGATATGAAGATGACAATGAAATGATATGCAAAAACTGATTAGGAAAATGATAACCCAAATGATAATGCAAGATGATATATGAAAAGAAAATGAATGATCGATAAAATGACATGAAAATAATATGATAATGATATGAATTGAAAATGATATGAAAATGATAATGCAATTGATAATGATATGAAAGTGATTTTTGTAAATGTCCAAGTGTACTCAATCTTTGCTTCAAAAGAGATATGTATCTTTGTCAACCTCCAAAATCTATTATACAACCACAAAATGAATGCAAATCTATATGAATCATGCAATCCTAACTATTCAAAATAAACTACACCTTGTTGTCATTTTGTTAGCTAATTTTATGCTTGATTATCATCATTGAGCCTTTTGATATGTTGAAAGTTAGTACAAGCATAATAGGGTAGATTGCCCTGATAATGTCCTGAGTACAACTTTCATGATGTTTGATATAGAAAGTTAATACAAGAATCAAGGTATAATTGAACTGAGATTACCTGAGTATTGCTTGTGTAAACAGACAAAAGTTAATCCTTTTCCTATGAAAATCCTGAAATGTCATCAATGATACTTTTGTAGACCATGTATCATGACCAATTTGCACAGTAATAATGATTAACTTACATATAGGAATCAAAGAAGAAAATCATACTCCTTCCTTGTGACTCTAGTTCAGTACATCATTGAGTCACTCTAGAGATATAATGTCATCAAATTTCAAAACAATAGTTTGACTTATGCTTTAAGTGTTCCAATCATTTTATTTAGATTAAGATCATTCAGTTTGGTTCATGTTCATGTCTCATAACTGTTTTCACCAGGCTTGATTGGATATTTGATTGTTGATATGATGTTCTGATAGTTCATGCTTGTTGTCATTGTTTGCCAAAAAGTTCAAAATTTGATTGCCCCTAGGGAGTTTTCACTTTGACTCCTGATTATACCTTGCCTACTGTTTGGAATTTAAACAATGATCATTAGACCATGATGAAATCCTTGTCATTTCAAGGAAATGTTGTACGCATGATGTAGATGTGATGGAAAGGAATGAGTTTGTTGCTGATAAAAATGGCAATTAATGAATGATGTAGTATGTAACCTAATATATGGGAGAGCCAACTAAATAAAAAATAATGCCTATTTGCTAGGTTTTCACCATGTATTTTTATTGCACCTTTTTAGATTTTGTGATTTTTTATTTTTGTATTTTCTCTTTTTTATTTTTTATTTTTTTGTATATCAAAAAGATGCCTGTATGCTAGGTTTTTACCCTGATGATGATTTTTTAGGATATTTTCTAATTTTTATGGATTTTTTTTCATGCCTTTTTATGTTGTTTTTGGTATTTTTCCAAGACTTTTGATATTGTTTTTGTATTTTTCTAAACATAGAATTTCTTTAGATGGATGTTGTTGGTTGGATCTTCAAGTAGGCCCCCTTCTAGCATGGAAGAAATGTACAATATGATTGGTTAGCCTTGTACTGGTGGGCTCATTAGATAATGCTTGATCTGATCAAAAGCTGCTTTGCAATTGTCTTCCCATTTGAACGGGACATTTTTATGTAAGAGATGTGTGAACAACAAACTCTTGTCTGCTAGTTGTGCAATGAATCTCTTGATGGATTGTAATCATCCTTGTAATGACCGTATTTGATTGATGTTCCTTGGTGGCGGCATCTCCAGGATGGCTTGGACCTTTGTTGGATCCACTTCTATTCCTTTTTCTGGCACAATATAGCCTAAGAGCTTTCCTAATTTTACCCCAAAGACACATTTCTTGGGATTGAGTCTGACTTTAAATTTTTCCATCCTGAAAAAATTCTTAGATAAGATATCTAGATGTCCCTCCCTTATGTTTGATTTTTCTAAGAGATCATCTACATAATCCTCTGTGAATGTGTGCATCATGTCATGAAAAATTGTAGTCATTGCTCATTGATATGTCGTTCCTACATTTTTGAGTCCGAACGACATTAAATTCCAACAATATGTACCCTACGGACATGTGAATGTGGTCTTATCTTTATCTTCAGGTGCAATCTTTATCTAATTATAACCAGAAAATCCATCCATCAGTGAATACATGGCATGACCAACTATCAAATCCACAATCGTGTCAATGTTCAACAGAGGAAAATCATCTTTCAGACACGCTTTATTTAGATCTCTAAAATATATATAGATTTTGATTCATCCATTTGGCTTTGACATAGGTACAATGTTGGAGATCTATTCTGCATAGTCAATAGATCGAATGAACCCTACATCCAACAACTTCTTTAATTATTCTTTGACTCGTAATGCAACATGTGGGTGCATCTTTCTAAGCTTTTGTTTCACAGGTTTTTACCCTGGTATGATGGAAAAATGGTGCATGATAAGATTTCAATCCAATCCAGGCATATCTACATATGACCATGCAGAGTTGATTTGATTATCCTTCAAGAATTCTATGAATTTTGGGACTTCTTCCTCTATCAATGATACAACAAGTTGCAGGATATTCGACTGTTCCACAGTGCCTATATTGATTGCCTCTATTGGTTCTATCAAAATAGAATATATTTCTTGATAGTGCTCAGGGAGAGTGTCAAGTTTCTCATCTTCCAGTTCCTTTGAAAGGTTTTCATCATCAAATACACTCTTTATTTTTCTCTTTTCATGATCTAATACTACCTTTTTTAGGTTTTCACCATTAGATCTATCTTTTATATTGTTAGTTTTGTAGCTGAGAAACTTGGCACTCTCCTGGTTGATATTTTGATCCTGTGATTCACTAGTGGAACTTGTTTTCGAGTTGGACGAACAAAGAAAAATTATCATGGTTTCATCATCTGGGAAGCTTGGAATATCAATTGGTTTAGTTTGTTCCCAGTCAATAAGCTCGGGATGGACCAAGGGCAAGGGATCATCTGGTTGGGTAAGGTCACTGGCTGTTAAGGTCATGACACCGTTATCATTCTAGCTATGGGGAATATATATGATGGTATCCTCATGTTGATTATCTGTCTCTCTTTGAATCGAATTTTCATCACTCGAGTTATGGTCACTTTGAAGTACGTAGTCAAGTGGAGGCCTTGAACTTTCTCCTTGTGTGAGCATGGGTGTATATTTTTGTATAACATCCACCTATTTGTCTCTCGAGAATTCATCATTATAAATGGTATCCCATTCATACTCATTGGAATTAGTGTTAGAATTCTCCCGCAATCTCATAATTGTCTCAGATTTCTCATCATTAGATTTATTTTGGACCACTTCTTTTGCATCTTCACCATATCCAAGTCCAGTTTTATATTTTGGATGTGTTTTTTTCGATTGGATAGGTTCAACAATTCCTTATTTTCTCTTGCCTATGGGGTCGTTTCCTTCATAACCCATTTGTTGCATTATTGTATAGCCCTTCCCATATTGCTCAGTAGATAACTTGACATGCTGAATAGATTCATCCTCATCTTTATAAAGCCAATTGAGAATAGCTTTATCTTCTTCAGTTTCTTTTGTGTTAGCCTTGATGAATTTCCCATCGAACATGGTGATGGGGATTGAAGTTTGTGGTCCTGACGTGGAAGCCGCTGCAGCTTGTTGTGTGGACATTGTAGGTTGACCATGTGACCTTGGAGAGATAGGTAGGTTAGAGAGACATAGTGAATATTCTCCCACCCCATTATCCTTTTATTGCATCTTTGTGTCGAAACTCTTTATCAATTCCCTTGTTGATCACTGTGTTTAGAAGCAGAAACAACCAAAGCCTCTCTATTATGTGGGATAAAGGTGTCATGAGTTGCTCTAAGGTTATAAAAAATCTAACTATTGTTATGGTCCCCTGGTATGGTTATTTCTTGTCCGTCATATGGAAAATTTAGACATTGGTGATAAGTCGATGAAATTGCTTGCATCTCATGGATCCACGGGTGACCCAAAAGTATGTTATAAGATAATTCTGGATCCAGAACCTGACAAAAAGTGTTCTTTACAATAGGTCCCACTCTGATAGGTAGCATGATGAGGCCCTTAGAAGATCGTTCCTCATCATCATATGCTTTGATTATTATTTTTCTCCTCGGATCAATAGACTATTCAGAATAACCTAAGGCAAGAACCAATTTTAAAGTACAAATATTTAGACTGGCTTCCCCATCTATTAAGACACGTCTGATTTGGTTTTATGAACCATAACCTCTAAATAAAGTGATGAATTATGGGGATGAGTCATGGAGGCATCATCCTTCTTTGAAAAGGATAGGCATGTGGGTGAGGACAAGTGTCCCACCATGGCTTGAAATTTATCAATATCCAAATCAGGAGATACGGTTGTGTCAACAAGAACCTTCTCTAGAATGTTCTTGTGTGCTAGCGATATTTTAAGAAACTCCAAGATAGAAATTTGAGCCAATGTTTTCTGTAGTTGATCGACTAAATTGTCTGCCTTGGAAGGGGGGCAGTTGTTTTGGATGAACTTCCTTTTACAATAATTTTGGCCTGTCCTCTTTTAACTAATTATCAGGCTTGATTTAATGTGTCCATTTTTATATGTATACACTAATCAATGCAGATCAAGAAGAATTCAATGGAGTTATTGGTTAGGACAAGAAAGTACTATGTGCTATAATTGCAATAAGTTTGGTCACATTGCAAAATTTTGTAAAAAACAAAAATATCGACAAAAGAGGTCCGATATATAGAGGCAGAAATATAGAGAAAAATGACAAAGGAAAAGGAAAAGTAACTATGGATGAAATAAGAGATCTGATGAAGAAGACACGTGTAAGGAAGAATGATCCTGATGTTGGAAATGGTTTTGTACCTAAACCTACTTCTGGTAATTGATTTCAGGCCACTAGCCTAGGGGGAGTTTTTCAAGAAAATATTTCCTCCCCTATCTATGGATGGTACTAGAACATGAAGAATAGTCAAGAAGGTGTATTTATGATGTGCAGAGGTTTTGGAGAACTTTCACAAGAAAATTCAGAGAATTCATAGGTCCGTAGAAAATTTTTTTGTCGATGTCTAAGAAAACAAAGCACCTAGAAAACTTAGGGAAAATCTATTTATTGCACGTGTGCGAACTATAGAAGTCAAGTTGGAATCGTCATTTGTCACTTTTCATTGAAGAAGAAAAGAAAGAGAGCACTCGGTAGAAGAATTTTGAAGTAGAGAATTTGATTCACCGTCAAAAATTGAAATCTATTAGGTATTTCAATTGTCTTTAATATTTTCATATAATTTGGTGTGCGGTTGTTAACCCTAAGTGCGAAAGGAAAATGGAAAAAATCAAGAGTTCAATCATTCTGGATGAATACAATAGTGCAAATATTAAGTCTATGAGAAATTTGTTACTGCCCAACGAATTGAAGCAATTGAGTGAAGCCAAACATAGGAATTTGGATATCTGGAGTGAGTTTCCATATTTTGAGAACACTGAATTCATAAAATTCATATTAAGAAGATTGCATAATGATAATTTAACTTTGGACAAACCCTACACCATCTCAAAGGAAATAGTTGAGAATTTGACCAGATTATGCAAAGTCAGAGATATACCGAGGAAGAAATCCATCTGAAACAAAGAAGTTGAAACCCTAATTGAAATAATCAAAGATCAGAGGGCATTGATAATTGCGACAATCAAGAATCCTGTTACAAAGTAAATTATGCACAAAATTTCATACAAAGTCTTTTTTAGAAACCAAGAAGGAGTGACCTCAACTAGCACAGTCTACATTTCTCACAAGATGATAATTGAAGGTCAAGACTTTGACTTGTGTGGATTGACAAAGGATTATCTAATGGAGAATGTGCAACTAACAAAAGAAACAAGCTACCCTTTCAGGTTTAGTACTCTTATTATATGTTTAGTAATGTATTTCTTGAATTTTTTGCCAAAAATCGACAATGTGGTGTGGAAAGCAAACGAACCAGTATGCAAACAAATATACTCACATTCTAGGAAGTTGGCTAATTAGGATCTAGAATTTGAAAATTACTTTAAGAATTTCTTGGAAAGTGTGGATCAGTCAATATTTCCCTTTTGGTAAGAACAATTGAAGTTGGTTCCTCTTCCGGTGGCATGGATAAAAGGCAGAAAAGAGAAAAAGAAGTTGTTCAATAAAGCCCTCTAGAAAGAAAAGTTCCCAAAATTGAGGGAAAAGGAAAAGAAAAGGAAATTGTGGATATTCCAAATGAATCTAATGAAGAAACTAAGAATCCACAAAAAAATGAATCAAAACTAGAAAAATCTATTGAGGAAGAAGATGACCTGACAAAGGAAAAGCTACAACAACTTATTCAGGAAGAAGGTGGAATGCAGAATATCGCTAGGTTATGGTCTATTAGACCATCATATGATCAAGATATGATTCTAAGTGTACTAAATGCTCATGTTGAGCAATGCAAGATCAAATTGGAAAGTCTGCAGAACATTCTACCTGATGAAATGATTGAATGTAACAAAGAAGCATTGAACTCTGAGGCTCAAGAAAAAGAAGAAGGTGAAGTTATCTCTCATTTGAAGGAACAGTTTAGAGTATCACTTACTAAACTAAAGAAGAACATGAATGAGTTGAGGCAATGCATAAATTGAGCTAATAACATCTACAGCTACTGCATCCATTGGCCCCATGTTGTTAGTAATTACAAACACAAATTGGATCAGATTGAAACAAAGTTGAATAACATTGCAAAAGACCTTGACATGTTTCAAGATCAGGATGGAACCATCAGGAAAATAATTCAGGAGCTACAATCTAAACACATCAAAATTCAATTTACCAAGAACACACTTGTGGATACTTTTTGGAAGGTGAAGGATCTAACCGAATGGAGATTGGAGCCAATGGTGGAGATACTAAGGAAAGGTGAGAAATTGGATGAAGCAATTACAATTCCAGAATCTCTAACTAAAATTGTCAACAATACATCCAAGAACAACAGTTTTATCATTATCATTGGAATCACAATAGATGCTTGGAAGAAATTCCTTTCGAAAATGAAGAAAAATCATAAGATAATTTTCTAAAGTACCAGTTGATTGTCTTCAAAACTGTTTCAAAATTTTGAAGTTTTGGTCAAAGGGGGAGAACTGTCGGCATATAAGTTTTGAAGCTTTGAGGATTTTGAACACGTGTTTTGTCACTGTTTTATCATTTTTTGTCTTTTTAGCATATGGTTTCTATGCTTTGTCATTGATGTCAAAGGGGGAAAGAATGCAGTGAAAAATTCCTTATAAATCTTAGGAGGAAAGAGTGCAGTAAAGTTTGGCAGTATACTTATAATGATTCTGACACTTAGTCATTTTTCACTAAGTGTTGCCATCAATACCAAAGAGGGAGATTGTTGGAATATGGCTTGTAAATGTTTTCATTATTGGAAACCTAAGTCATGCATCTGATATACAGTATAGTTTTGGTTTACACTGACATAACAATATGAAGAACAGGGCATCTGGTTATAGGTATAAAAGTTGATCTGAATACCTCACTAGACTATTATTTTGGGTTGTGGATCTCTGAGGAAGATTTTTTGATGTTTTTATCATCTTATTCGTGAATTTCACTGATGCACAGTCACTGGTATGTGATCTAGGAGATCTAGTACACTAATCTATTGGGTATATGTACTTGGAAGCCGACCCACCGAATATAGTAATTGCAGATTTATAAGGAGTAATTAATTAAATGTTCTTATGTTCAAAATATGTTTGTTTGGGTCCTCTCTATTTCTTAATCAACTTTAGAGGATGCACATAAATAATTAGTGGTGGATCTAGCCAACAAGTTGTAAAGAACTTAATGTTTTATCAAGCTGACATAAGAATTTTAATATCCCTTATAGAGGATATATATATGAGATCGATTTTGTCATTTTCATATAGAAGTGTGTGGGATAATGAGCATATCGAATGTGTAGTGAAAAATTCAGCAGATTAATAGTGTGAATTTGTCTATGTGTTATGTGAAGAGCAGAAAAGAGCAAAGCAGAGCAGAGTAGAGCGAAGTGTAGAATCAGAAAGAAGATCCAGAATCAAATCCATGAGCTTCACTAGAACTATAATTTGGCATGAATAGATGCTACTATCTCAGTTCATCCTTCAAATGGTTTTAATTTGAACTTTTGTAATGCAGTGAGCTCTAGGTAGTGTGCCTGAATGCAAGTGCATTTTCTTTTGTAAAACTTTATTTGAGTACTCAAATTGTGGATTAACCTCCACCGTGGTTTTTCCCCTAACAGGGTTTCCACACAAAATCTTTGTGTTATGGTGTTATGAATGTTTTCTTTGAGTGTGTGCATCTTTCTTTTAATGTATGATTGAGATTCAAATTAATAAAGTTAAGATTTGTTGAACACTGATTCACCCCCCCTCTTAGTGTTCCCTTGAGTTGAACACCCTATAAGAAAATTCATAGTTGATTCTAAGCTATCACTTCTCCATTGAGACCTTTATTGTACAAACAACAACATGGTGGAGATATTAACTTTTAATATATTAAAACAATATGCTATAATCAATCCCAAAATTTTGGTAAGGGTTGATGGATTGACACTACATTAAGATGAAAAATTGTTAGATACTACATAAATTTATATAAAAAATAGACCACAAAATTTCCTAATTGACCTTCCAAACTTCTTTGGTGTACCCATTGCACACCAAGGTGTGATTGCTAGTTTATTTATCTGATTCCCATTTGTACATTCCTCGAATAAATAATTAATTTAATCAATTATTATCCTCTCACACAAACCTAAATCAATGTTCTAACAAACACTTCTTTCACTTCACTTCTCATGCAACTAGTTAACTCACACTCAATCTAAGTTATATTCCACATAATTAAATAAATTTTATTTAATTATGTCATCAATTATTCTTTATTCTTCTGATTTAATTGAATAGATTATTATTATTTATTTTATCATTCACACTTCTTCTAAATTAAGTAACTACATTAATTATTTAATTCTTCTCTTTTATCTCAAACATCATCCATTGATAAATAAACATTTTATTTATTAGTGAAGCTTATCTTGCACATTCTTCCAAAAAAAAAAATTAATTATATCATGCATTATGCCCTCAAATCTTAATTGACACTCTCAATCAACTGATATTGATTGACCACTCTTTTGATCAATCAATTCTCTTAACTCCCACTCACTCAGAGTCTTTTTATTGATCAATTAACTTAACACTTCAATCAATATCTCATGCAACCAGTTAAATGGAATCTTATATCCAATTGATGTTAGTTAAGTGGTCAATCAATTCCTCTAATTAATTATCATCCTTTGATCTCAAATCAACACCTCTTAATCTAGATCGTTGATCTAATTTTCTAAAATCTATAAAATAACCCTTCATCCTTCACATTCATCACCTAGAATTTTGATAGCTAGGTATTGTCCATTTTATTTTTGAGCAATTGAGAGCATTTATCATAGCATCTAGGTCATCAAACATTTAAAGCTTTTACAAGCTATCATGGAGGCTTTGTGTTGAAACAATCTAACATTTGAAACAACACAAGTTGCTCCACAATGGTAAGACTATTTATTGTTTGTGATTTCATATGTTTGATTTGGTTTTTCTAAACATCTTTTGATAGATTTCATGGCAATAGCACAATTAAATATCATTGATATGTGGGGATTTTTTCTTTTCTTTTGAGTTTATTGATTGAATTCATTATTAATAATCCATTCCACTTTTACCCCTTACATTAAATTGCATGCTAGGTGGGACCCATGTCTCTGATCTAACATTTTTATCAAGTTTTTAGTGAGTTGTAGGTTTTTGGAGTGCAGTCATCTAAAAAGACAGTTGTGGTTGTCTCAAAAGACAACCCCTATTGACAAAAGATAACCGCTATTGTATAGAAGATTGCTATTGCATGAAACATGGTCACTATTATCTTAGAAAATGGATGCTATTGCAAAAATACAACCACTATTGTAGAGACAATCGCTATTATTTTTAATTATTTTTTTGGGGTTTAACTTGCATTTTTAATTCATTAGGAAAAAGGTTTGCATCTGCCTCAAAAGAAGGTCGCTATTGCATGAAAAGGGTCACTACTATATCAAAAGAAGTTCACTATTGCATAAATGGGTCGGTATCATCTGAAAATAGGGTTGTCGCTATTGATCAAAATAGAGCCACTATTGCATGAACAACATTGCTAATGTATCAAAAAAAGGCCGCTATTGTACTAAACAAAGCTGTGTCTATCATTTTCCCTATCAAACTTTTTTAGATTTCAAATTTTTGAAACCATAACCCTAACCCTTATTGTTTTCTATTATTTTGAGTTTATCTAACCTGATTATGTAGCTCTTGTAGGGTGAAGGAAAATTCTTAAACATCAAATCCAATTGGTTTTATAGGACGAATGGTCAAAGACAATCAATACAAAATAATAATACTTTGCTTCTAGCCCTTTGTCCAAGAATCAGTTTACTCAAGCATTATGCTTTTAACTTGTTAGGATAACAAACATTTAGTTCGGTGTTTAAAAGATGAATTGCTTTGAAGTGTCTTTTGTGCTTGGCAAGTTAGATGTGTATCATCTCCCCTTACATAATTTGATGATCCTAGGTGATGAGAATCATCTTAGGCTTCACATTTTTGGTCACCAATGTATGTGTATCCTCTCCCCTTGCATCATTTGATGATCTTGGGTGAAGAGAATTATTAAGACACTAAGCCTTCCTTTTTTTTAGTAGAGAGGCCTACCTTGAGGCACATCCCACAATGGAGAACTCAAGGCATCCTCAAAGCATGTGTTTAGGTGGGCTATATTGAAGGGTGCAAAAATGAAAGTAATTAGCACTTATTTGGGGATGTCTATACCTTACATTTTGATTTTGATATGGGTGTATAGACCACACGTAGGTTGATTAGAGACTTTATTGTTTCAATTTTGAAGTACACCTCTAGTGTTCATTGAGTCATTACAAACCATTCTATCTAGAAGCCAATACTAAGTTTTTGAAACATTTCTTAGGGAGTTGCAAACAGGCAGCTGGCCATTCCACAAAGATATTTATCATGTACTAATTTCTTATTGAGGTGAAAAATACATTGTGACGATATTTTTCCTTTCAAGGTAAGAGGTGTATCATGTACACATGCATACTCTAGTCATCCATTCAAGCTAGGTATTTTATTGTGCGGACTTGACTCAAGAGATGTGCCCACTTGACTAAATAAGAATGTGTTTATCAAATCTTACCTTAGGTAGCTTTATGGAAAAAATCTTGCATAATATCCCCCTTACTTATTGATTCAGTTATTACATACTTTATTTGTTGTGTGTATCACTTGATCTTTCAGATAAATCACCTTAAACATCAAACCTAAACTTTCTACTTGTGAAATTGTCAAAATTATCGTCAAACTTGAAATCAAGAAACAAAGTTGCACTTGTGAAAAAATTGGGTCATTGTTGTGCACCTTACCACATCTATCTTAGAGTCTAGTCACTATTGTTCAACATCTACTCATGCTTGCCTCAGTATCTAGTCACTATTGCATTACATCAGGTTGCTATTGCACAACTAGTTGCTATTGCTTATTCTACTCATCTCCAATCACAATGTCTAAACAAATTCACTCTAGTCATTGTTGTTGCTACTACCTTTGTAAAATATCACTATTGTCTCATATTTCACATCAAAACATGGCATATCAAACACAATCTAAATCACCTCAATCACAATAAATTTTGAAATCCAACAACACCACCACACGTGAATACACTCGTTTAGGGGAGCCAATCGAGTTGGAGTTAAACAAGCCAGTCCATGCCAATCTTATCAATCTTCCAAAGTCATTAGTTGATTACAAACCTTTGTTCAAACCCAAGTGGTATGATGATAAGGCTTATTGTGAATACCATGGAATAAAAGGCCATGAAATGTTAGCTTGCATAAAAATAAAGAACCTTATACAAGACCTTATTGATCAAGGGGAAATCAAGGTTGAGGATAACCTTCAAAGTACACCCACCAATAATCATATGGAAAAATTTTATACCTCACAATATGAGCTAGAAGACATAAATAATTTTTCAAAGCATGATCAAGAGAATTCATCAGTGTCTAACAATGTTCCATTTCAAAAAAATTAACAACATTTGATCTCATGGTTGAAAGCATTGACAAGATCTCTACCTCAATTATTGAGGTTAACACCCATGATCCATCTACCAATTATCATGGTGACAATGTCTCTACATCATCCAATGAAAAAGATGACATATCTCAAGAATTTATTCCCAAACATGATAAAAATCCTTCACAAAATTCTAGCAATGGCCTTTTCCAAGACATATTGACATCATTTGACCTCGTGGTTTCCAATATTGAAGAATTTATTCATTCAACACTTGATCTAAATTCACTTGAAGATCAAGAGAATATTAAACCAATACCCATGCCTAAGGAAGACATTCAAGAACCCTTTGTAAATGATCCATCCTTTGAAATTGAACCATGTCAAGAACTTGATCCGAAGCATATCAAAAGAAATTTTGAAATCAATCAAGATCAAGGATCCATGTCTTCTCACGATCTAATGGGTATATTCCAATCCGATACCAATGATAACTTCAATAAAATCCAAGATCAAGAATCTATATCTCCAAGATACTGTAATGATTTAATGGGTATCTTCCAATCCATACAAGATTTTGTAAATGAGGATCATATCCATATGCCAAGCACACATACATCTACCCATGATATTCTTACTCCTAATGATGGACATATAGATGATCTTCATCCAAAACAAGAGTCTCATACTCTTGATATCATTACTAAGGAACAAGAGTCTCCTATTCTTAACATCTTTACACATGATCAAGGCATACCAAAATCCATAGACATATCAAAAATTGATCATGAAGAAGAGTTCTACATGGATTGTGAGACAGAAAAATCCTTTGAAGAGCAAGAAGAAATGGATCATGAGGAATACCCCTACATGGATTGTGAACCATCAACACCTTTGAAAGGAGCATCAAAATATTATTTATCTCAAATTTAGATCAAAGACATTGAGTATGAGGGTATCCAACATTATCAAAGCAAAAGGTTATGTTTACAAGAACATAGTACCTTAGAATAAACGAATACAATTAGAAATCCTGAGCAATAGAGAATTGGATATACATCAATCAAGGAATTCAATCATGCCAATGATACCTCTATAATATTGGGGGCAACTTTATCTAATGAAAATACCAACATGGGGAGCATGAAGAGTCCTTATGATGAAATAGACACCAATGCTACAACTAGCCATATCATGAATCATCATCCACACATTTTTCCACCCTCTAATTGGGACCAACAACAAGAGAAAAAGTTATATCAAAGAAAGGAACAAATCGTTGAAGAAAAATAATCAAAAAACCAAAATGGACAAGAAAAATTTAAATGGATAACAAAGAAAAAGCAATAAAATCATCCCTATCAAACTTCATCAGTGAAAGAAACTATGGGGAAAAATAAAAAAGGGAAGTTCATCCATCAAAAATTTCCAGTGATGTAAAAGAAACCTTCAAGAGCGACCTACAAAGTGTATAAAGAAGTTGGTCCTAATCAAATATCCATATCCACCCATCATTTCTCATCCTCCCAAGTTTAGAAATTCAAAGATTCCTAACTGTTGACCAAACCATCTGCATCTCATATCTCTCAATGCATTTCACCATCCACTTCAACATCCAAGATATCCAAATCTCGCATTTACCATCTATTAGTAGAAACTATTTATCATAAGGACTCTAAGGGAACTTTATCATGATGTGCACATCTGGGCAAGGTTAACTATGATATTGATAAAGTAGATAAGAGAATCCAGGGGTTACATTTAGGTGGTTGTATCTTAGCAAAAAAAATGCTCTAAGCAAGATACCATTGGCACATTATAACAGTTGCATCTGCATCAACACCACTGGTGGCTCAACATGGGTATAAGTCTTCAAAAAAATAAAATTAAAAAAATAAAATAGTGAAGAGAAAATTTCCCTCCAGAAAAAACCACTATGGTGGCGCTTTGGATAAGTACCATGATGAAAACCTGACAAACATGCATCATGTGTAGAATCAAGCATCTACATGTTCCATTTTTGGTGGATGCATCTCATCTCATCCATAAGAAATCTAATATTTCATCCATCATCCATCCATCGTATCCATAATAAATCCATGAACCATTTATCCAACCCATTTTCATCTAAATCCAACTTATCTTGATCTTGACAAAAAAAATTGGTGTCCACTTCATACTTGCCTATGGAAAAATATTGACATGGGTCATTATCATTGATTCTACCCTATGCAACATTATCTGATTCATGGATCATTATCCAAATGATCATTCTATATCTGAACATGTTATCCTATCATAAGATAATCCTTGGCATCCTTCACATATCCATCCATCCATTCATTTATACATGCATCCACCCATGGAATTCCATACATTGCTAGACACTAAGGGTAGATAATTACATATTGCTTCAGGAATAAATCTAGAGCTTTATCCTCCAACTCATGTGTTGATCTCAACATTTTCTAATGTGAAATCAAATTGTTCAAAATATTACTAAGAAAAAAATCAAAATCACTAGCCCATGGTCCAAAATGCTCTAAACTTCTAACCCACACACTCTAACAAGGTTTTTATATTCCTTATAACAAGGTATTCCTCAACAACAAGGTATTTTCCAACAACAAGATATTCCTCAACAACAAGGTGTCCCTCAACCTCAACAATAAGGTGTCCCTCAACAATAAGGAGTCTCTCAACAACAAGGTATTCCTCAACAAGGTTTCCCTCAACAACAAGGTGTCCCTCAACAACAAGGTATTCCTCAACAACAAGGTTTCCCTCAATAACAAGGTATTCCTCAACAATAGGGTGTCCCTCAACAACAAGGTGTTCCTAAAAAACAATATACATATAACACAGAATAAGGATACCCTCCTCTTTACACATAAAAACCATCATATCAAGGTTATAGTACAATTAATCCTCAACACTTGATCCAAATTCACTAATAAGTTTCATACCTCTTTGTGCAATGGTCCAAAATGCTCTGAACTTTTAGGTAATATATTAATGAGGATTACCTTAACAAAAAGGTATTCCTCAACAACAAGGTGTCCCTCAAAAACAAGGTGTCCCTCAACAATAAGGTATTCCTCAACAACAAGGTGCCCCCCAACAACAAGGTGTTCCTCAACAATAATATAAATATAACACACAACAAGGAACCCCTCCTCTTTACACACAAAACTCATCATATCAAGGTTATAACACAATTAATCCTCAACACTTGATCCAAATTCACTAATTATTTTCATACCTCTCTGTGCAATGGTCCAAAATGCTCAGAACTTCTAACCCATACACTCTAACAAGGTTTTCATATGTCTGGTATGTGAAAGAATACTCCTTGTTTGTAGAGTCAAAGTCTGTGCAATAGATACAAATCCACCTTGGTTATTGATATCCTAGTGCATCATGTCTATTTTGTACATTAATAAGGATTTATATACTTAGTCTCTCCATGAAGCAAAATGCAAGCTCATCGCATTTTACATATCATCAAATCATTATCAATCATTCATCCATTCATTCATCCATATCTACAATCAATAATCTATGAATTTTGGGTAATTAGATCAACATCATCCATTTTTTTTCTATCCACTAATCCTACTAACATTTTCTTCTAGTCAACATTTCTTTTGTCAGTCCTTGCACTTAAACACATCACATCAATTTGTCAGAAAATTTGGCTCATTATCTAGAATTTTCACCAAATTTCTCGAGGCCATCAGAGCATACCAGGGCATCTCATAAACATGAAATTCTAAATTTTCTTTGACACAACACTCTATCACATTATATCAAAAATGGGGAAAAATGTAGATACCTAAAATTGTCTTAGCTCGCGAACTAGCATTTTAACACTAATATTCATCTTTCCCTAATGATTAAATAATGATCAATTATCATATTTCCACTATTAATTAAATGACTTTATGTTATTTAATTAATTCATTTCAATTAATCTTCTTGATTAAATAAATAAATCATGTTTATCTAGTTATATCTTTAATTCTTGATCTTCTTGATTAAATAAATAAATCTTATTTATTTAATTATATCTTTAATTCTTTATTCCTCTTGATGGGTTAAATAATTGCTTTAATTATTTAATTATCTCTCTTCTCTCAACATTATACATTCACCATGAATAAATAATTTTTTTAATTTATTTATCTAATTCCCACTCACACATTCCTCAAATAAATAAATAATTTAATTAATTATTATGCTCTCATGCAAACCTAAATTTATCTTCTAACAAACACTACACTTCACTGGACTTCTCATGCAACTAGTTAACTCACACTCAGTCTAAGTTATCTTTCACATAATTACATAAAATTTATTTAATGATGTCACTAATTATTCTTTATTCTTCTAATTTAATTAAATAAATTATTTTTATTTATTTAATTATTTATTATTCACACTTCTTCTACATTAAGTAATTACATTAATTATTTAATTCTCCTCTTTTATCTCAAACATCATCCATTAATTAAAAAATATTTTATTTATTAATCAATCTTATCTTGCATGTTCCTCCAATAATTAATTAAATTTTTTATGCATTATTCCCTCAAATCTTAACTGACACTCTATCAATCAACTGATATTGATTGACCACTCTTCAGATCAATCAATTATTTTAACTCCCACTCACTTTGAGTCTTCTGATCAATCAATTATCTTAACTCCCACTCACTTTGAGTCTTCTGATCAATCAATTATCTTAACTCCCACTCACTTTGAGTCTTTTGATCAATCAATTGACTTAACACTTCAATCAATATCTCATGCAACTAGTTAACTAGAATCATGTAGCCAGTTTCAGTCAATTAATTGGGCAATCAATTCCTCTCATTAATTCTCAGCATTTGATATGAAATCAACACATCATAATATAGATCGTTGAGGGAGAGGGAGAGGGAGAGAGGGAGAGGGAAATAGAAAAAGAGAGATAGTAAGAGAGAAGGGAAGAAAAATATAGAGATAAATAGGGGAGAGAGAAGAAGAGAGAGATTGAGAGATAATGGTAAACATAGAGGTATAGAGGGAGACAAAGATATATAGCCTTTCCATATCTCTCTATATATCTCCCCATAGATGTATCTCTCCCTACATCTCTCTCTCTACCTCTCTCTCTCTATATATATAACTTCTTATCTCTATATTTCTATCCCACCATCTTTCCCTCTCTCCCTCTCTTTGTCTATACCTTTTTCTATATTTGTTTCTCCATCTCCATCTCCATCTTCCTCTATATCTCTCTCCTCTATCTCTATATCCTCACCTCTCTCTACATCTCTCTCTCTCTCTCTCTCTCTCCCATCTATCTTTCCCACTATAAATATCTCTATCTCTCCCTACTCTTTTTTTTTATATCTCTCCACTTCTCCTTCATCCTCTCTATTTCTCTCTCTCTCTATGTATATATCCCTCTCTATATTTATCTCTAATATCTCTCTCTCACATGCACTCCTTGTTTCTCCCTCCCTATCTCTATCTCTCTATCTCTCCCCCCTCTCTCTATCTCTCTCCCTCTCTCTTTATTACTTGTCTCTATCACCTTTGTTATCTCTCATTCTTTCCCCCTCTATCTCTATCTTCCCATATCTCCCTCTCGATCTCTATTCATATATCATTATCCCCATCTCTCTCTCTTATTCAATCCATATCTCCCTCCATCTCTCCTATTCTCTCTCTATATATCCCTCTCTCTATCTCTATATATCACTTTCTATATATTTATCATTTTCTCTCCATATGTCCCTCTTTCATTGCCTCCCTCTTTGTATCTCTATTTCTATTTCTTCCTCTTCCTCTTTCCTTCCATCTCTCTCTCTATATTTTTATCTCTCTCTATATATATTTATATATATCTCTCTCTCACCCCCTCTATCTTTTCCAAGTTATACTTATCTCTCTATCTCTCCTTTATATCCTTATCTCTCCCTTTTTATATCCCTATCTCCCCCTCTCTCTTCCTCTCTCCCTTTCTCCCTTTCTCCCTATCACTCCCTCTTGCTACATCTATCTACTTCTCTCTCCTATCTCTATTTATCTCCCTCTTTCTCCCTTCCTCTATCTATTTATATATATCCATCTCCCTCTTTCTCCCTTCCTCTCTATCTATTTATATATATCTATCTCCCTCTTTCTCCCTTCCTCTCTATCTATTTATATATATATAATATATATGTATATATCTCCATATCCCTCTTTCTATCTCTCTATTGTTCATTCACACACACACACACACTCCTTGTTTCTCCCTCCCTATCTCTAGCTCTATCTCTTTTCCCATTTATCTCTATTTGTCCATATTCATTCTTCCATATCTCCCTCTATATCTATCTCATTGTCTCTCTATTTCTCTCTACCCATATATCTTTCCCTCACTCCACCTCTCTCTATATATCACTCCCTATATCCATCTTTATTTTTCTATACCACTCTCTAATTTTCTCCCTCTATCCCTCTCAATATATTTATCTCTTCCATATATATCTACCCCTCTATCCTATCTCTCTCTCCTCTTCATATCCCTCTCCTCCATCTCCATCCCCATTTCTCTCTCTCTCTCTCTCTCTCTCTCTCTCTCTCTCTCTCTCTCTCTCTCTCTCTCTCTCTCTCTCTCTCTTTCCCCCTACATATCTCCCTCTTTCTATCCATATCACCACCCCTCTCTCTCCCTCTCTCCCTATTGCAAAAATAACATGAGCCTATTAGTAATGGAGCCTAATTCTCTTCACGATTTGGAGGTTTTGTTTTAGTTGTGTTTAGATCCTTGTAAGTGGATATATAGTTGATTTGAAGCTATCACTTATTCATTGAGAACTTTATTGCACAAACAAAATCTTTTTCTCAATGGCATAACAATTGGCCTCATGAATACTAAATAAATGTGTGCAAAAAATAGACTAAAATTTTCCCTAATTGACCTTTCACACATTTTTGGCACACCCATTGCACACCAAAGTGCAATTGCTAATTAATTATCAAATGGTCAAAAAATACACACATATTTCTATTAATAAAAAATGTATACTTATATTTTTTTAGTCATTTTATGTAATATTTATCAAATAAGACTATAAATATTTGTCTGGTAGTACCTATCGACCTGTGAAAAGAGTCTTTCTATATCTAATTACTTTTTGGTTAACTAGTTAATGAGATATATTCACACTTCATTATGTAAGCTTATTAGGGGATTTTTTAAAGTTTCATATCATGTGTATATGACACATGCTTTTGTACTTGTCATTTAGACACGTGGGTTAGTCACTTACCTCAACCACTTTCTTTTTGCACCCTTTCCTTTATATACAAGGTCTTCTATATACATTTTATACACATTTGTATAGGTGTTAAAATTTTAGTTTTATTTTCTTTGTCTCTCTTGTAGATGGTTACTTGGTTTTGTAGGGGTCCTTAGGCTTCTGTGACTCACTTGATGATCCAACATAGTATATTATAAATTTGAATCTACAAGCTACTTTTTTTTTTTACAATATTTTTATTAACTACTTTCATGTAACATGTTATGGAGAAACACTAATCTCATTGTTACATCTAGAAGGCCCAAAATGTATAATTACTAATAAACCAAATAGAGTTTTCTCACAGTATTATGCAAAGGATTTTGGGATTCTCCATTGCTAATATATGAAATTTTGTACCATTTTTATTAACCTACATAGTTATTCAATTGCCATACCAAATGATTGCATCATGACTCTCTCAACTTGAATGTCAGTGCAATCCTTGTGTTAACTCTGGCATGAATCAAAATATTTTATTATTCTTTTGTTTTTTAAATAAAAAATTATTGTAGGGTACATCTCTACGTAGAGCTAGCATTAATTGTTATCCTATGTAGGGTTGATGTCTAGGGAAATAAGTGGTCATATGTGTCCCACCCTTAACTCCTTGAGGGCTTAAAATATATTGAATGTCACCAATTTCATTTATTGGAGCTTATTGTTGGGAGCATCACATCTCTCCACCACTATCAGGGATTTTCCTATGTACCACTATAACTCCATTTCCTAGCCTACTACCACTTCAATCAACACCAGCCTTTACATTGATGTAATGCCACCTTGGTGCCACTATATCTTTGATTAGCTAGGTGATGTCACTCCCTAGCCAACTCAATAATACTAGGGTATTTTTTAGTGCTTAGAAAGGGGTTTTTCAACATGGGCCATAATTTTTGTTCTATAACATAGAGAAAAGGAACCCTAAGTTTAATGTCTAAACCTAGGATTACTTTTTCTCCTTTTTCAAGGGTACATTAGGATGTAAATCAACAAGGTGTTTAGATTGAATTTCAACCATGAAGGTGAGTCAACTAGACCTAGATTTGTATCTTTTAAAGTCTTGGAATGAATTAGAATCGATTTTATTTTCTTAGCCTAATTAGACTATGTTCCTTAATATGAAAAATATAAACTTTCGATAATTAACAAAGTAAAACAGAGATTTATAGGTAGATCTAGGAAGGGTAGAGTGATGTGTACCTATCATAAAAGTTTGATGTTAGCCTATATAGGAGGAAAACGTTGGCCAAGGGTGTTTGGGTCCTTGTAGGGGTTTCTTGCTTTTCTTTTGCAGCCCTATGATGTCAAATCTAAGACTATCATTTCCAATTGAAAACTTGTCGAATCGCTATCAGATAATTCTGTAGGCGAGTTTTTGTGAGTTGAGAAGGTGTAGAGATTTGAATGCAACAATGAATAAATGATCTTCAAAATCCTTTCAATCCTCTCCAAAATTGAAACTTGCACATTCAAAGAGAGAGGAAATGTTATGCCATCTAGGGGTTTTCCTCAGCCAAACCCCGTGTTATTTTTTTCACTTCCACAATGGCAATGTCAATGATAGGAAAGATAAATAATAGGAAGGAATGATGAATCAATAAAGTGATGCAACTCACAACCCTTCAATGGATTCCTTAAAGGATTGAAGTCATACACATCACTTCAAGGTCTTGGATCTTGCTTGCTTGAATGCTTGAATTGCTTCGAGACCTACAACAAGGGTTAGCCTTCACAAACAATGATAACATAAACTTGCACAAAATCACACAAGATTTAACATGATGTTAGGATCTTGAATTTCTCTAATAAATCACTGAAATGCTACTTTTAACTTGCTCTTGACAATAGTTCTTGCTCATAAATTCTCCTCATATTTAAAATGATGCAATTGCTAGGTATTTATAAGAATTTATTCTAATTTCTTGAAAATTAAATCTCAATAGTCGACATTTGCAACTTGAATTTCAAAAGTTAAATAATTGACAACGACATGTTTAAATTTGGATCCGAAAAAATAGGGGGACTCATATGCCCAAGGGAATCCCAGTCCTGGCCCTATTTTCTAAAAAATAGGGCATCGAGGGAAAGTCATCAAATGAATGTATTTGCTCAATGCTTGCAATTTCTCAGAAATTATTAGAAATAGGCTTATAGAATGCATAATTTAGGAAATTAGGTGCTTAGTTAGGCTCAATAATTTAGGGGGGACAAAACATAGTGTAAAATTGTTAAGGGTGACAATTTTTTATGCTACATGCTCAAGATCTCATTTTTTTACTTCTTATAGGTATTTTAAATATCTTTAAAAGCACTACGTAGTGGTGCAGGTCCTTTTTAATTTTTTTAATATTTGTAATTATAATTATTGTTTGAAGCCCCAATTTACTTACTTTTCTAGCATGACATAACTTTTTCCCAATGTATCGAAATTAGACAATTTATTTTTAAATTTATTAGGGAATTACGAGGATTCTATTTGTAATATAATAAATGTATTTTGGAAAACCTTTTTTTTTGTAAAATCATAGTGTTATAAATTATTGATTTAAGGTTTATCCTTGTAAAAAATGTATTTTGTATTTTTATGGGGGGCTCTACTTTTAGCACTATTCTATTATGGGGGCCTCTACTTTTCTATTGTCATAATGGTTGAAACATAAATAATTGAACCTTTAATTCCACATAATTGACAACAATCTAAAACATAATCAATTTTAGATCATGAAAATCCCTCATACTTGAAGTTGACATCGAATAAGTAATTCACTCCCTCTTCTAAATTTTACAAGTCTCCCTCTTTAAAAGTGAAGAACTCAAGGGATAATTTCACTTTTTGTCACAAATGGGACATTATGATTCTAATTTTATTTCAAAATCATTTTTTGGACCTTATATAACTTCATTCATATGCACTTTCATAAATACACTTAAATAAAGTGACACTATTGTATTTTGAAATTCTAGGTGATCTTGCACATCATATTGCACCATCACTTATACTCACACTACTTATAAAGTGTCATGGAGGGTTTTATGAATTCCTTTTTATTTCTAATCACAAAATTATCTATTCTATAAAATGCATTTATTGTTATTTATAAACCCTATTTTGGTTGCAAGTACATCATATTGGTCATTTTTAATGTCGCTTCTTCCTCTTGATCACTATATTGATGACACACTTTTAGTGGATCTTCCGTACCTATTCCTTGCCAACATTGTGTGGGGTATCATATAGTTATTATAATGCTTCCTTCATTTTAGTAGAGTAATAAAATCACTTTTTACTTTCATTAGTTGGTTTCACTTTTCTTGAGACAATTGGAATCTATAATTTAATTTTCCAATTGTTTCCTTGATGTAATTTATTGGTGTGAATCACTATTTGAGCATTGTTTGAGTAGTGTCATTGAAGTCACTCATGCATAAATTTTTCCTTCTTTATCTTGGTCCTCATCCTAATTTTTAGTGGAGATTATTTGATTCCGCTAGTATATCAATTATTTATTGGTAGTGTTTGCAACTTCTTATGATTTAGGGATTTCTTCATGTTCTTAATATTTTAGAGATAAATTTTGTGGAGGTCTATTTATTCTTCTCTCTTTCTCTCCTGGGGAGAAATTTTTCCCATAGGGTTTTCTCATTTCCTTTGATTGTGAGACTTTTATTGTATATGGGAACCTCATCAAACTTAGTTGCTAGGACCCATCTTGAATTTATTTCCCTCTCTAAATCTCACTTAAGCGGGCTGTTCACATGAAAATAATATTTTTAAATTTAGTTAATTTTTAACCACCTAGATAGTGAGCCCTATTGTTACATCCCCTTTATCGTGAACATGTGTGAAAATGAAATTATGGTTGTTATGTTAGTTATAGACATCTATTTTCATGTGAAAGTGAATTGAGGATGAAATAATTGCTTTATAACCTTAATGGAAATGTTTTTCTCTTATATTCGTGAATGAATATTTTATTTTATGAGAATGATTCCTTTATACTTAAGAAGTAGAATGAGTTCAGGTGAATAAATTAAATGTGCATTTAAATAAACATTGGGAATGATCTAACCACACTTCGTGTCAGTGGATGCAGGATTGCCGACACCACAAGAGAAAGGGAAAAATCATCAGGGAGAGGATGTGGTCAACAATGGATCAATTTTATCATCAAACCTAGAGTCGATGCAAGACTGTTGTGTTGAGGTCATGACCTTAGCCATAAGTAATTTAATATTATTATTGATTAAATAAGTCAATTTAAATATATAACAATAATCACCTTTTTAGGAGATTGCAAATGGTTAATAAATATTAAAATAATGGATATAACTAAAGTATTTATTATATCCTCTTGAAGGATGGGCGAACCAATTCTTGTTATTTATATATTTTTTTGCAATGAGCATTTAATATTAAATTAATAATAACAAATATAATTCTAAGGCCGCCGATCAAATATGAAATTGTATGAAAGGCTTCGAAATTGGAATTAATTAATTAATAGTTGGGAGTCATCGGTGGGGAAGGCAGTAGTCTTCTCATCATTTTCTTTTTCATTGGTGCCTTTGCATGAAACAGTGAGGAAGGAAGCCAAGTAGATGGGGGGCTCTTGTAATTTGGGAGCGGAGGTTTAAGGAAAGCATGGGTATTATTATGGAGGTCTCTCTTTTTCGTCTCCCTCTCTTCTCACTTCTTCATTCTTCAATTTTTTCTATCGTACCGGCTGAAGCTTTCATGATTCTCAAAAAGCTTTAATTGAAGCTCTTCAAAATGGAATGGGACAATCTCTTAGCATTTCATCTCATAATCTCTTAAGATTCTTTCTTTCTCTATCGAAGATAGCATAGAGCACCTCATATCACCGACTAACTACCATTTCTAGCTAGAGTTCTAGCTTGTGATTTCAGTTGAGGGTTTTGAGGTGGTCTTTATACTCTGACCTTGAAACATCAAACTATTTTCCTTCAATCGACACCAAGCTGATAGTGGTCGGAGTGATAGAATCTTCCCAGAAAACATCGAGCTCTAGCCGATTAACACGCATGTATAGCTAATTCATTTTGATAAGGTTGCTAATGAGGTTTTAAAAAGGTTTTTTTTTCCCATGACTTAAATGTGAATACATTACAGTCTTGCCTTGCTGAAATATCTATGTTGTCAGTTCTCTTTAATTACCAGTTCAATTCGATGGTTGACTCCTCCTTCTTTTGGCCATAATGAAATATATTGATCTTATTCTTTTATGAGTTTCTCTACCTTATTAAGATCTTTAAACCTAAAAGCTAGTACAAACCTCATTATACAACTCCAAGTATTTTTCTGACCTGTTACAGCTTTAATCTCTTTTTTCTAAGCTCTCTAAATTCCTGTTTGGATACATGCCTATTTCTCCTATCTAACTCGGTCCAATAATCTGATAAATCTTTCATGTATGATAAGAATTTATCCTTATCTCTTCATTGCTAAAAGAAGTAAATTATTAATAAAGAGGTGTAAGACAAGGTGCTAAGTTAAAATGGAATCATGCTAAGTTGTCTTTTCTTATAATTGTTACTGTACCGAGTTTATCCCTACATAAATCTAAACTCAAAGGAAAAGTTTATTCTTAATTTATGGGAAAGGAATAGAAACCAAATCATAATATTATCCTTGAGGCAAGTATTGTCATGTCGAGCAAGGGTGAGAGTGCTGATGGCACAGGAGTGCCAAAATTAATAATGATAAAAATCCTTGGCCAAGGTATGATGCCAGTCAGGCAATGGTCAGCTATCGTGAACCAGATATACTTTTGGTTAGAATAATCCTTCTGGTTAGGAGGTACCTACAAAGGAGGGATCGACCAGTGGTATAGGTTCATGACACCAAGCTCAGAAGGGCATGATGATAAAATGATTCTTGTTGATTATCCTCGTGAAGGGGTGGGTTTCTTTGGTAGAAGAAACACGAGAGACCAGTAGGTCTTCGGATGGGAAATAAAGCCCTTGATGATGTTTCCCTTTATCTCAGTGATAAATTTGTCCAAGTATTCGACATGGTGATGATGTCACATTTTACTCTCTTTCTCTCTCTCATAATTCCAAGTACACACATTTTTCAATTTAAGATTATTTGCAAAGATGCAATAAATTGTTATTTACTTCTGTTAAAAGTTCATTTGTAAAATCTGTAGTTGATTAGTTAGACAGTTAATTGACTCTTTCAACAGAAATGAAAGATTTGAAATTAGATAATGATTATGAAGAAGTCATTTCTTGCCTTGCATTAGTTAATTTGTTAAATGGGAACCCTAGATGTAATAATTCGTTAGTTACTTGCTGGATGAAATGTGGTAGTTAGCTTTTCCATTTCTTAAGCCATAATCTGTAGGAGGACAGCTGTATTTACTACTCTTACTTTATGAAAGTAAAGAAAAGTGGTTATGGTTCTTTTGTAATTTCAGTTACAAGAAATCAATTAGTTGTTTCCTTTCAGTTGAAATGGGAATTCTAAAATTTAGTTGAGAAATTGAATATGATGTGTTTATTTAAATTGATTTTCTTTTCCATTCAAATTGCAAAGGGAACCTAGCAGGAAAGAAAATTAGTTCAAATTTAGTTGAACTTGGAAGTTGGTTGCATTTTTAAACTATAAGAAAAGTATTGTTACATATGGTATCAGAGCTACCAAGTTCGGCAGTGAACCTTGGGCTCGTCATGCAAACCTATAAAATTGAAAAGCTATCACAGGAAGTGGTATACATTCTTTTGTAAAAAATTTGTAAAAAAATCTATCACAGGGAGTGATAGTTGATGTTTTTGTAATTACACCTATCACAGGAAGTGATAGTTACTAAGTAATTGAGTCTATCACAAGAAGTGATAGCCATTTTGTAAACAATTTTGTACTGATCCTATCATAGGAAGTGATAGCCTTTCTATAACATTTATGTATTGAATTTTTCACAGGAAGTGAAAATAATTTTGGTAAATTTTTTAATTTTTTTGTGTGTAAACGTTAAAGGCTCTTAGGAGTAATTTGAGTTATCAAGTAATTATGAAACCATTCTATCTAGTTAAGGCAAGGTATGCCTAGGGTACCAAGATTGTGACCAACACCTATATAATAGCTAATTTTGAATTTGTGAACTTAAGGATGGGAAGACGCAGAAGCAATTAACTAGGTGCAAGGGCATCTGAGCATTGGAAATCCTTGAAATTATATCAACACTCATAGATAAGATGAAATTTGGTCTAACTTCTAGTTGGCCTGGAATAAGCCAAGTGGAATTAGAGAATCAAGATGATAAGAAAAATGATACTCAAGGACAACATGTTGTTGTATGAAAGATAGCATGAGGAAAGGGAGAGCAGATTAGTGTTTTATTTTTAAAACCCTTTGTGGAGTCTAGAAGAACGATTCAATAAGAGAAAGGATGTTTGTTTACTTCATGGAAGAGGATTTACCTCATATTGATAGCATTGTGAGATACAAATTAAGTTGTATTGAGGATATCACTTTTGGTCCTTCATTAGATTGATAAATTAGGAGTTGCAGCATTTGATTGTTATGACAAGAATTTGTTGTCATGAGCAACATGAAATGCAGATATAATATGACAAGATGATGGACAGCTTTAGAGGACAAGTTTGTTATCTACATACATGGTCCGCATTGCTTTCTTTTTTGAAATGATAAAATACTTGTTAGAAGTTCATTGACTATGTGGTGACATAAGACAAGAAGAGCATACATTGTGTACCTTAATGATTTATGTTTGAACCATTTTGATCAGGTCTCAAAACATATTTAGTATTTACATAACATTCATTAAGAAAGAACTTTGATCTTTATGGTACATTAAGAAGTATTGGCATATATGGTGCATTATAGTTAACACATTTATTTTGCCAGTAATATTCAGGAATTTCAGATGAAATCGGTCCATCTTCTTAGCAGTGGTTGTGTTGGCCAGTGGTAATGAATTTCATGGTGCGGATACATTCATACCGATCTTGGACAAGCATCACTAGTAGAACTCTTGGATAGGTTTCTATGTTTGGTACTACAAAGACATTTCCTAATGAACAGTGCTAATGGAGACAATGACGACATGAATAAGGTGATGGTGGAGTTCCAGTCAAATCACCTCTTGAAGGCTCAAAGTAAAATGGTAAGGGTTTATTGTACAAAACCCTCATTGACATTCAAAATTCAGTTCATGATTGGTACAATGGTCTTGAAGTGGATTAAAACAAACAACTTGGGTGAATTTTTGGATTCACGGAACATTTTTGTTTGATATACCAAGTCTATATGCGATTCTAAAAAAAATCTATAATTCAGACATGCTTAGTTATTGTTATCTACCCGAGAAGAAATGGAAGAGCAGTGTTATGAGTAAAAAAGAATGAGAGTGTTGTAGTATAATACATGACACAAAGCTTATTATTTCGGATCTTCTTGGTAACTCTTGACAATGGCATAATGACTTTGATGTCTTTAACTATAGCATCTTTGCTAGTGGTATTCTTAATGATGGCAATAAAGGAACATACAAAGCCACAGGTATATGATATTCTTTGATTGGAGGATACTTGATACAGATGAAATTTGATTGGTTTCTCAGTTTGGCTCAATTCACTGTTGGTCATTAAGCAGGTATCTTTGACACATGATATGAATAGGAACACACATATCTTGGTTATGTTTATAATAATTTAGTACCCTCATATGATTCATGACACGGTACTTTGGCCGGATAGTTGTATAGGGCTTATTCTTTTTAGGGGAAGCTTTTCATGCTTATTCTTACCCTTGTTGATAGTGTTGGCATTATTGTTTACTCAAGTGGTGATATAATGGCATGGAAAGTGGAGAAAATGGTACAGAACTTGGAAATATTAGTTATTCTCATGACATTTTGGCCAAATCATGAGCAAAAAAATAAAATAAAATTATATATATATATATATATATACAATTGCATCAATGAATACAACTATCACCAAGGTACTGCACTAAAGTTGTTTAAATCTTGAACATGTAACCTACTCAGTAAAGTAAAAAATAGATTTTGTAGAGTGCAACGAAGAAAAGAAGTTTGCATTTCAGTTGTAATCTTCTGTGATGCTAAAGCACAATCTTATGATGTCATCTAAGCGATGAATAAAAGATACTCCAGGAAATAGGAGTGGATGGGTTATAATATTTTACTTGCAAAATTTTTGAGTATGATGAAATTCTTGAGGGACTCATTTGTTTGATGCGATTGTAGCACAATCTCTAACCTATTGTAAGTTTGTGGAAAGACTGGTTGCAGTGTAACAATCTATTTCCTTATTAATGACTTAGTTATGTCACGTAAGTGTTTATCTAAATCTTGGCACTTCATTGGATTTTGGTAAAATTCCTTTTGATGCTGGCAAGAAATGCCATTGATTTATTTCTTAGATTTTGAAATGGTCTAGCCACTAAAAATTTGAAGATTGTTTATGGCCAGTTGGTCAAAATTTGGTTTAATGGTGGAATGAGCTCAGCCTTTTGACTTACTACTAAAATTAAAATTGTTAATATTTTGATATTGATTTTAGTCATTGTACAAGAACATTTTGGTTGTTCTCAATGTTTGATGAATTGTTCATCTCTATCATGTCCAAGATGGGCCTCTAATAGATCTTGTAAGGAAGAAATTGTATGAAAATGCACCTAGTATGTTCTTAATTTTACAAAGAAGAAACTTTGTGTTTGGTATGCGAATGGACAGGTAGTCTAGTAAGTCCAGGTGATTAGTCTTCTCAAGTCGAGCAGAGTGGTGAGCCACTTAGCTAACCAGAGTTGTTGTACTTAGTAGGAGGGCATCCTTAGTAGTGTGACAGAGTTGGTTAAGTGGGGGTACACACCAGAGCTCAGATGGCAACTGAGGGGGAATTCCTCTTTTCAGTGGCATGCCGAGTCCTAGAGGATAGTTAAACTAGGAAGAAATTTTGATCTTTTCTCTTGTAATTGCTTAATAGTTTTTTTTTTATGAAGCATTGGATAAATAAAATTTGTATTTGAAGAAAAAAAATAAAAAATTCAGTTAGAAAGGTGAAGGTTGATATACATAGGAAGAGTATCCACCTTATGGTGTTTATTATAACAACTTCCATAATTTTTCTATCAAAACGATTCCATTTGAAACATTGGACAGAGAAGAAGCCGAATTCCTGTAAGCTGGGTAAGCTAGAAGAGATGATTAGCATTAGTCTAGGAATGTTGTCAACAAAGGTTAAACAAACCAAACTAATCAGGAATATTGGTGGGAGCTATTAACAATTAGAAAAGCTAAGCGAGGAAAAGTTTCATAAAGTAAAGGATGTGTTCTAAACCAGCTCCTAGATAAAAAAGACTTTTCAAAATTCTCATAGAACAATGTTTCATGTGAATCTAAAGTGAGTTATAAATAAATAATCATTGTGGATGATGATTCTTAAGGGGAGAAGTATGTTACATCCCCTTTATCGTGAACATGAGTATGACAATGCAATTATGGTTGTTATGTTAGTTATAGACATCTATTTTCATGTGAAAGTGAATTGAGGATGAAATAATTGCTTTATAACCTTAATAGAAATGTTTTTCTCTTATATTCGTGAATGAATATTTTATTTTATGAGAATGATTCCTTTATACTTAAGAAATAGAATGAGTTCAGGTGAATAAATTAAATGTGCATTTAAATAAACATTGGGAATGATCTAACCACACTTCGTGTCAGTGGATGTAGGATTGTTGACACCACAAGAGAAAGGGAAAAATCATCAGGGAGAGGATGTGGTTAACAATGGATCAATTTTATCATCAAACCTAGAGTCAGTGCAAGACTGTTGTGTTGAGTTCATGACCTTAGCCATAAGTAATTTAATATTATTATTGATTAAATAAGTCAATTTAAATATATAACAATAATCACCTTTTTAGGAGATTGCAAATGGTTAATAAATATTAAAATAATGGATATAATTAAAGTATTTATTATATCCTCTTGAAGGTTGGGCGAACCAATTCTTGTTATTTATATATTTTTCTGCAATGAGCATTTAATATTAAATTAATAATAACGGATAGAATTCTAAGGCTACTGATCAAATACGATATTGTATGAAAGGCTTCGAAATTGGAATTAATTAATTAATAGTTGGGAGTTGTCGTGGGGGAAGGCAGTAGTCTTCTCGTCATTTTCTTTTTCATTGGTGCCTTTGCATGAAACGGTGAGGAAGGAAGCCAAGCAGATGGGGGTCTCTTGTAATTTGGGAGCGGAGGTTTCAGAAAAGCATGGATATTATAATGGAGGTCTCTCTTTGTCATCTCCCTCTCTTCTCACTTCTTCATTCTTCAAATTTTTCTATCGTACCGGCTGAAGCTTTCATGATTCTCAAAAAGATTTCATTGAAGCTCTTCAAAATGGAATGGGACAATCTCTTAGTATTTCATCTTGTAATATCTTAAGATTCTTTCTTTCTTTGTCGAAGTTTAAGATCTTTTCTCTCCTTCCTTGTGGGTTATCGAAGATAGCGGAGAGTACCTCATATCACCGACTAACTACCATTTCTAGCTCGAGTTCTAGTTTGTGATTTCAGTCAAGGGTTTTGAGGTGGTCTTTATACTCTGACCTTGAAACGTCAACCTGTTTTCCTTCAATCGATGCCAAGCTAATAGTGGTCGGGGTGATAGAATCTTCCCAGAAAACATCGAGCTCTAGCCGATTAACGCGCATGTATAGCTAATTCATTTTGATAAGGTTGCTAATGAGGTTTTAAAAAGGTTTTGTTTTCCCATGACTTAAATGCGAATACATTACAGTCTTGCCTTGTTGAAATCTCTATGTTTTCGGTTCTCTTTAATTAACGGTTCAACTCGATGGTTGACTCCTCCTTCTTTTGGCCATAATGAAATATATTGATCTTATTCTTTTATGAGTTTCTCTACCTTATTAAGATCTTTGAACCTAAAATCTAGTACAAACCTCATTATACAACTCCAACTATTTTTCCGACCTGTTACAACTTTAATCTTTTTTTTCTAAGCTCTCTAAATTCCTATTTGGATACATGCCTATTTCTCCTATCTAACTCAGTCCAATAATGTGATAAATCTTTCATGTATGATAAGACTTTATCCTTATCTCTTCATTGCTAAAAGAAGTAAATTATTAATAAAGAGGTGTAAGACAAGGTGCTGAGTTAAAATCGAATCATGCTAAGTTGTCTTTTCTTATAATTGTTACTGTACCGAGTTTATCCCCACATAAATCTAAACTCAAAGGAAAAGCTTATTCTTAATTTATGGGAAAGGAATAGAAACCAAATCATAAAAATATTATCCTTGAGGCAAGTATTGTCATGTCAAGCAAGGGTGAGAGTTCTGACAACATAGGAGTGCCAAAATTAATAATGATAAAAATCCTTGGGTAAGGTATGATGCTAGTTAGGCAATGGTCAGCTATCATGAACCAGATATACTTCTAGTCAGAATGATCCTTCTGGTTAGGAGGTACCTACAAAGGAGGGATCAACCAGTGGTATAGGTTCATGACACCAGGCGCAGAAGGGCATGACGATAAAATGATTCTTGTTGATTATCCTCATGAAGGGGCGAGTTTCTTTGGTAGAAGAAACATGGGAGACCATTAGGTCTTCGGATGGATGGTAAAGCCCTTGATGATGTTTCCCTTTCTCTCAGTGATAAAGTTGTCCAAGTATTCGACATGGTGATGATGTCACATTGTACTCTTTCTCTCTCACATAATTCCAGGTACATGCATTTATCAATTCAAGATTATTTGCAATGGTGCAATAAATTTTTATTTACTTCTGTTAAAAGTTCATTTGTAAAATTTGTAGTTGATTAGTTAGACAGTTAATTGACTCTTTCAGCAGAAATGAAAGATTTGAAATCAAATAATGATTATGAAGAATTCATTTCTTGCCTTGCGTTAGTTAATTTGTTAAATGGGAACCCTAGATGTAATAATTCATTAGTTACTTGCTGGATGAAATGTGGTAGTTAGCTTTTCCATTTCTTAAGCCGTAATCTGTAGGAGGACAGCTATATTTACTACTCTTACTTTATGAAAGCAAATAAAATTGGTTATCATTCTTTTGTATTTTCAGTTACAAGAAATTAGTTAGTTTTTTCCTTTCAACTGAAATGGGAATTCTAAAATTTGGTTGAGAAATGGAATATGATGTGTTTATTTAAATTGATTTTCTTTTCCGTTCAAATTGCAAAGGGAACCTAGCAGGAAAGAAAGTTAGTTCAAATTCAATTGAACTTGGAAGTTGGTTGCATTTTGAAACTGTAAAACAAGTAGAGTGTTACACCTATTCACAACTTGCTACTTAAGTTGAATAAGAGATTTTTTTCTTCATGTCATGTGTATATGATAAATAATTTCACAGTTATCACTTACACATGTGAGGTTGTCTCAACCAACTTCTTTCCTCACCATTACCTTTATATATAAGGGATTCTATGTAAATTTTAAACACTTTTTTATGATTATTGGCATTATATCTTGGAATAGGGTTTATTGGCCTTTGGTTTTTCCTAACACGTTTTGTATCGAGGTATGAATTAATGGTATGATGGGATATGGGTATTATCCTCATGTACATAATAGGTATCCAATCCAATTTCATGTGTCTCAGTATATAGATCAAATTGGAATTCATTTACCTATTCATCAAGTAAATAATTAGGGACTCTTTCTAAAGGGGTAGTAGTCTCATGAGTATTACCATCTCCCTCTAGATCATACAATGTATAATTAATTTTTATGGGATTGAGAGTATATGGTTCAATTTAATCCTTTGAAAGGACTTGGCCTTTATGATTAATTTTGTTCCATGCATTTTCCTAAATAACATGTTAGACCAATCATAAGATAAGTATTCCCCTATCTTGGCAATGATCTCCCTAGCTATACATGACAAAGAAAGTAGGAAGGTCTATAACTGAGATATCTTGTAAAAATGAGAAACCTAGGAATGTATGTAAGGGTCAATTTCAAGTTCATAATGACCCCTAATATTTTAAAATTAGTGTCATTGAATTGTACCATCTCTTATATATTGGATCATATTTATTTATGCACCTTAATATGCTTGCCAACAACATGATTTGATTGTAATATAAGATTTTTATCTATTGTACTTTCATTTGTAGTTTCTTGTAATGCTTGGGATGTTCACACTCAACCAACCATGAAAGATGATCCATATTTAATTGCCCTTACTTTTTACCTTGCATTATGGGCCACTAAATCAACACCTTTTTCTAATATAGGAGATTAGTTCATTCCATAAAAAAATTCCTCATACCAGTTCACTAATGTGGATTCACCTAACATTTGGTCTTGCCTTCTAATAGTTTCTTGATTTGTTTGGAACTATTATCCTAAAGGTGTGGGTTCATTTTGAACCATTAAAGCTTAGTTGAATTCTCTACTTTAACATTTATTTTGGTCACGGGATTGGTTGCATGAGTAAAATAATCATGATCTTGAGCTAGGTTATCCTATACTAGAACAATAATATTTGATGTACTTGCAATATCTATATTAACAATTTATAGAGGCCTAACATAATTCCATTAATTTTTCCATTATACATTTCTCTAGTAGGGTTGCTTGTTTGGTTGGTAACATTGGTTAAAGGGCTTGTAAGGTTATTACTTTGGGATTTCTACCTCTTTAAAGTCACCAAATCATTACCAAAATTTTGTAGAAAGGTTTTTACTTTATGCAATCTATTTTAAATAGCACTCTATATAGTTGGTTGATTAGTTTCTTATATAGGTAGAGGTGCCAAGATAGGCTATGTAGGTGGAATTTATGGAAATAAAGGTATTGGGGTCTTTGGGGATATCTTACCAAACTATATTAAATAATTTTTCCCTCTTATTTAAATATCATAGGAATTTGGAAAAAGTTATCCCTCTCATGGATTTTTTCATAACATCAACATCACTATTTAGGGCCCTTTGGTAGTACAAGAATGCATGATTAGTTGAAGGTTAACCAAGGCAGGGTTCCTATTTTAGGATTTTTGAAATATAAGTTAAAGTCTCCCATGAATTCATGAGGAGCTCTCTTGATTGTAGTCAACCATTCTACAAGTGATAGGTGGTCACTATTGTCTTAAAATTGTTCATACATCCTTTCACCTAACTCATCTCAGTTGGGAATGTATTTGGGCTACAACCCTTTGTACCACTGTATTACTTTGGCTTTCAAAGAAGTGGCTAAGATTCTAACAACCACACTATCTTCTATGCTATTATGGATAAAACATGTATTAAAAATATCTTGTATATGATCTATAGTAGTTTTAGTTGTTTCATTAGTGAAAAAGGGTATATTTTTAATATCAATTATGGAATATCATCTGTTTGAGCCAAAAAAAGAGGACTCCCTCCATTAAAGGTCATAAATAACTGGTTACTTGTAGCATCCATAAGAGTAGGATAAAATAATGTTATTGTTGGATGTTGTGGTTGTGTTGCTGATATTTGGTTGTCATTGATGTCAACACTATCAGCATTAATGTCTTTTAAGGCTGTATATGTCAAGGATATTGAGAAAATTGTAATAAAATATGTTGAAGGTTGTCTGTGAAGCAGTGAAGTTCTGTGTGATGAAAATTTCAACATGTTGATGATCAGAAGTTGTGGATTAAAGGGTTTGTTGTCAAGCCTATCTAGTTTATCTACTGAAATTTTTAGAGATGCACATAAATATTTGAGCAAGTTATGTGTTTTTGTGTTCCTACAATTATTTTGTTACTGTAGCTGGTGTTCCTGGAAGAAGATAATGCGATTCTGGTAATCTGAGTTGTTGTGTATGCTCTTGTGATATTTTTTGATGATTCTAGCTCATGCTTTATCTGTGTTGCACATCTGCATTGATCGTTGTGCTCATGATCCAAGATTTTCATGTTCATGGCAGATAGGGTGTGCAAAGCGTGTTGTGGATCTTTGAGGAAGAATATTTGAAGGTGTTTCATATTCGAGGATTTTGTTTTTGGTCTCTACTATGTTTTGGTTGACCTTGGTTGATTCACATAAATAATCTTTATTTTTTTTGAGCCGACATGAAGCAATGTAATTACTTGTTGCAGATATATATGAGTGATTTTTTATCTCATTTGAGATGTGTGTGATGCAAAGTGTGTGAGTTCTATGCGTGAATAAAGTTTAGATCATTCAAAGGCAAAGAAGAGAGTGAAGAAAAGTGAAGAAGAGTGAAGAAGTGTTCATGTACTTAACCAAAACTGTAATCAGGCATTAGTAGATTCTACTTTCTCAGTTCAAAATATTCAAATGGATTTAACCTAAATGTTTCTATAAGATAGTGAGTCTTCCTTTGTATTTGAGTAGTGAGCTCTAGGCAGTGTGCCTGAATGCATATGCATTCCTCATTTATTCTTCTTATACTTTTAACATGGTATAACTTGTGGATTAACCTCCACCGTGGTTTTTCCCCTAACAGGGTTTTCATGCAAAAATCTTGGTGTTATGTGTGTTTTTGATGTGTTGTTGATTTATGCTTTCATGGTTATTAATCAGATCTGAGAATAAGGGTTAATAAGTTTAGTAAGTTTGAATTTCTGGGACAACTAATTCACCCCCACCTCTGAGTTGTCTACCCTTCTGTTGCCAACAATTGGTATCAGAGTAGGTTCCTTGGAAGAATTTTAATAGATTGAGGTGATCAAGGATGGCGACATATAAGAAGGATAGTCTGAGATTTGATGGAATAAATTATTCTCTATGGAAGACTCGAATGGAATGTCATCTAAGATGCATTGGTGAATCCTACTTGAACATTACATGTAATAGGTATGTTATTCCTCAAAATGGTCCTACTACTACTGCTGAGATCAGAGATGTTGAATACAATATCAGGGCTAAGGAAGCATTGTTGAGTGCTTTGACTGATTCTGAGATGACAAATTTTATGGAGCTGAAGACTGCTTATGAAATCTGGAAAAAGTTGGAAACCTTATATGAAGGTGATGCTAATGTGAAGATTTATAAGCTACAAAGTCTGAAAGGGAAATATGAAATGTTGAAAATGGGTGATGATGAAAATGTTACTACTTTCATGCAAAGATTGAATGAACTTGTGTGTGGTATCAGATGTGTTGGTGGATAGTTGGGAGAATCAAAGATTGTTTCTAAAGTGCTTAGATCCTTTTCTCCTACATACAAAGTTAAAGCTACAACTATTGATGAACTCGGGACTGTGACAAATGTAACCAAAGATATTTTGATTGGTAAACTTACTACTTTTGAGTTGAGTGAATTAGGTGATGCCCTTCCTAAGATAGAATCTGCATTCAAATCTAATACCCCTGGAAGAGACAAGCAGAGATATGATCCAGGTGAAAGTTCTTCTAGAAATGTATTTAGGTATGAGGAAGAAAGAGAATTGAATGAGCTTGAAGCACTTATTGTCAAAAGAGAAGCTAGAGGAGAAGGTAATTATAAAGGAAAATTTCATATTAAATTCTTTTCTTGCAATAATATAGGTCATTTTGCATCAAGGTGTCTAGAAAGAGTTCCTAAGCCAAGAACTTACAAGCATAAATTTCAAAAGAAGTGTTACTATGTTGTTGATGAAGGTGTGACAGATGATGAATCTAATAAAGGGAATGGAAGTGAAGATGATTTTGTGTTAATTGCTATCAAGGAAAATAATCCTATATCTACTAAATCTGCTAGTTGTACAAATGTGGAGAAAGCCCTAGTTGCTCGAATTGGAGAAAAGGATGAATGAGTAATTGATAGTGGATGTTCACATCACATGATAGGTGATAAAAGAAAATTTGTAAGCCTAGAAAAGTATGATGGTGGTGTTATAAGATTTTGTGATAACAATGGTGGTATAATCTATGGTAGAGGATGTATTTCTTTTGATGGTAAGCATAATATTGATGATGTTCTTTATGTTGAAGGTTTGAAGCATAATATTTTAAGTGTTGAACAGATGGTTGACAAGGGATATAATCTTCAATTCAAGGATGGAAAGTGAAAAATATTAGGGAGTTCTGGAAATGTGATTGCATCTGGCACTAAAACAAAAGGTAATATCTTTCACCTAAGTGTTGCTATTAAAATTTATCTAATTTCTCAAGTTGATGAAAGCTGGTTGTGACATAGAAGATTGTGTCATGCAAACTTTGACACTATTTTCAAGATAAGTTCTACTCAGGCCATGAGAGATATTCCTAGATTGGTAAATCCCACTAATACCATATGTAAGGAATGTCAGTTGGGGAAGAAAACTAGAGTTTCATTCAAAAGAAAACAACATTGTTCAAAGGGAGTATTGGAGCTTGTGCATACTGATCTGTGTGGCCCTACTAGAATCAGAAGTTTATAGGGAGACAGGTATTTCATGTTACTTATTGATGATTATTTTTGATTGATATGGGTTTCATTCTTAAAGGAGAAATCTGAAGCCCTAGAGAAATTTAAGATTTTCAAGGCTAAGATTGAGACAGAGAGAGGTCTAAAGATTAAGTGTCTGAGATCATATAGAGGTGGTGAATTCACCTTCGGTGAGTTTAATTATTTCTGTGAAGTGCATGAGATAAAGAGACAATTATCTGCTTCGTGGACCCCTCAACAAAATGGAGTTGTAGAAAGGAAGAACAAGACAATTCTAGATGCTAGAAGGAAATGTCCCTCATATCTATTGGAGAGAAGTTGTGAGTACTGTTGTTTATACTCTTAACAAGGTTCATGTCAAAGGATATACTGGTAAGACCCCTTATGAGATATGGTTTGGTCATAAGCCTACTATTAGATACTTCAAAATATTTGGGAGCAAATGTTATATCAAAAGAGATGAAGATATAGGAAATTTTGATGCTAGGAGTGATGAAGGAATCTTTCTTGGTTATTCTACTAAAATTAAGGCCTACCGATGCTACAATAAGAGACTAAAGAAAATGGTTGAAAATGAAAATGTTAAGGTTGATGAAGACACATTTAGACCATCCAGAACCTGTGGATATGATTTGGATGATCAAAATATCAACTCAGTGACTCAGAATCAAGTACATATCAATTTAGTGAATCAAGAAGATCAAGAGAAAGGAGAAACTAGTGAAAGTGCAGAAGAGAGATCACAAGAGCCTGAAGTTCAAGAACAGACTAAAACTCCAAGGTATGTAAAAATGAATCATTCAGAAGATTGGGTTATAGGTGATAAGAACAAAGGTGTTCAAACTAGGAGAATAATTTATGAAGAATATTGTTTGATTTCAAAGACTAAGCCTAGTAATGCCAATGAAGCATGCAAAGATGAACATTGGATGGAAGCAATGAAAGAAGAGTTACAACAAATTGAGAAGAATGATACATGGATTCTTGTTCCTAGACATAAGGACAAAAATGTAATTGGAACTAAATGGGTCTTTATAAACAAACTGAATGAACAAGGTGAAGTTATCAGAAAAAAAGAAAGACTAGTGTGTAAAAAATATTCACAGATGGAAGGAATTGACTTTGATCAAGCAACATTTGCCCCTATTGCTAGAATTGAATCTATGAGACTGTTTCTTGCTTATGTTGCTTATAAAAACTAGAAAGTTTATTAGATGGATGTCAAGTTAGCATTTCTAAATGGTGAGTTGAATGAAGAATTTTATGTTGAGCAACCTGATGGATTTCAATCGACTAATCAAGGATATATGGTTTGTCGGTTGAAGAAAGCATTGTATGGACTTAAGCAAGCCCCTAGAGCTTGGTATGCCAGATTGGACAAGTATTTACTGAAGCTTGGATTTAACAAAGGTATTGCTGATAGTAATCTATATTTCAAAATTGATGATGATAAAGAATTGATTGTGGAAGTCTTTGTTGATGATATCATTTTTGGAGGATATGATGGTTTGTGCATGAATTTTTCTAATGAGATGCAGAGTGAGTTTGAAATGTCAATGATTGGAGAGATGAATTTCTTTTTGGGATTGCAAATTACTCAGTTGGATAAAGGGACTTTTATATCTCAGTCCAAGTATGTGAGAGAATTGCTAAAGAATTTTGGTATGGAAGATTCAAAGCCAATCGGTACACCCATGGTGACCAAATGTAAGTTGACAACAAATGATGATTCTCTGAAGGCCAATCAGACTAGATATAGATCGATGATTGGTGGATTGCTTTACTTGACTCAAAATAGACCTAACATAATGAATGTTGTATGCATTATTGTCAGATTTCAAGCCGATCCTAAGGAATCTCATGTGACTACTATGAAGAGAATTTTCAAATACTTGAAGGGAACAGTTGATTTTGGCCTATGATATCCTAAAGATGATGATCTTACCTTGAGTGCCTTTACTGATGTTGATTGGGTAGGAGATGTGAATGACAAAAAGAGTACAAGTGGTGGTGCATTTTTCTTGGGAAAGAAGCTAATTTCATGGTTAAGTAAGAAGCATAATGCCATTTCTTCGTCTACTACAGAGGCAAAATACATTGTTGCTTCTAACAACTGTACTCAAGTAATATGGATGAAGGAGATGTTGAGAGATATTATAGTTGTGCATGATGAACCTATTGCCATATTCTATGATAGTTAAAGTGCTATTAACATTTCTAAGAATCCAGTGCTGCATTCTAAAACCAAGCATATATCTATCAAATATCACTTTTTGAGAGACAAGGTGAGTGACAAGGAAGTCAGACTAGAGTATGTCCCTACTAAAGAGAAAATTGCAGACATTTTTACCAAGCCATTGCCTAAGGATACTTTTGAGTATCTCAGAGGGAATTTAGGGATGATTGTTAGGGTTAGAAGGCAGATATCTAACAAGTTAAATGTAGATTTGATCAATAAAACAAAGAAACAAAACACATAAAACTATAGCAGAAACAAGATAACACAAATAATTTAATGTGGTTCACCCAATTTGGGCTACATCCATAAAACCGTAGCCATCCAACAATTTTATTATCTAGTATAAAACATATTACAATCTCGTGAGTAATGCCATGCTACAACTCCCCATCCCAACCACTTATAACAAACTTTTAGAAGCTTCTAGAAATTAGGGTTTACAAAGTTAATTTTTTTCTTTCTCAGTACTAAAGAGTGTATAGTATAACATGATCAATACTAAAGAGTGTACAGTATAGCATGATCAATCACCACATACCAACAATCTCCCACTTGGGGACTGATCAAGCTTGACACCAACACAATCTCCCACTTGGAGACTAATACTAGATGACATCGTTGCACTTACATCTCCCATTGGAAATAAGCACCTTGGACCTTGCTACGTTGTTATAGTTTTAACCATGAAGACCAACCGAAGTTGAAGAGGAGATCACCTTCTCCCTTGTCACTACCTTTGTAAACATGTTTGTTGGATTGGCATCTATATGTATCTTTTCCATCTTTACTTGTCCATCCTCCAATAACGACCGAATGAAATGATATATCAATTATATATGTTTGGTCTTAGAGTGCAAGGAATAATTCTTTGCAAGATGTATAGCACTCTGGCTGTCTATCAACAAGTGATTTTTAGCTCGTTTTTTGCCCAACTCTTGCATGAAAAATTGCAACCATATCATCTCCTTTTCTACCTCTATTGTAGCAAAATACTTTGCCTTCGTGGTGGATAAAGCAACCACCTTTTACAATCAATAAATTCAACTCATTGTTGTCCCACCAACTGTAAATACATAACATGTGGTACTTCACTTGGTATCTATATCCCCTACTAGATCTGAGTCAAAATAGCCTTTTAAATTTGTATTAGAGCCCTAAAAACATAAACATTTATTGGATGTATCTCTCAAGTACCCAAGAATCCATTTTATCGCATTCCAATGCTCAACTCTAGGATTAATCATATACTTGCTAACAACTCCTACAACATGTGCAATATCCTTTCTTGTGCATACCATGGCATACATTAAATTGCCTACATCCGAAGCATATGGTACCTTGGAAATTTTTTCTTCCTCCTCTTGTGTCTTTGGACACATATCCTTAGTCAATTTGACATGACTAGGCAAAGGTGTATTGACATATTTTACATTCTCCATATGAAATCTCTGCAACACCTTTTCAACATAATCAGCTTGAGATAGAAACAATTTCCTATTTTTCCTATCTCTTGTAATCCTCATACAAAGGATTTATTTTGTTGCCCCCAAATCCTTCATATCCAATGAATTTGCTAACTGTTGTTTTAACTCCTTTATGTGATCCATGTTAGATCCCGCTACAAGCATATCATCAACATATAAACATAAAATAATGTAGCTATCTTTAGCTAACCTCTTAAAGTAAACACAATGGTCTAAATTACACATGTTGTAGCCTTGCTCAGCCATAAAAATATCACATTTAATATACCATTTCCGAGGTGCTTGATTCAAGCGATATAAATTTTTCTTCAATCTACACACTAGTTTCTCCTTACTTTTGACCTCAAATCCTTGTGGTTGTGCCATATATATTTCCTCTTCCAAATCACCATGGAGAAAGGTTGTTTTAACATCAAGTTGTTCTTAATGCAAATCTTCAGCAGCCACAATACTTAAAACAGTACGAATAGAAGTCATTTTAACAACTGGAGAAAATATTTCATCAAAATCAATACGCTTTTTCTGTGCAAATCCCTTTGCAACTAGTTTGGCTATAAATATTTTGTTACCCCCATCCTCCTCTTTTTTCCTATAAACCCATTTGTTTGGTAAAGCCTTTTTACCTGTAGGCGACTTGCATAATTCCCAAGTCTGAATTTTTAGCAAGGAGTCCATTTCTTCTTCCATTCCATGCTCCCACTAAACCTGGGTATCCACTTGCATAGCTTCATGATAAAATTTTGGTTCACCAGCATCAGTTAATAAAATAGAATACAAAGAGGGAGAAAATATTTCCGGAGGTCTACTTATCCTTGAAGATCATCTAACATTCACTGGAGTTTATGGTATTTGTTGTTGTTGTTATTGCGGAGCGTGAGGAATCACTACAATATCATTGTTTGGAGTATCGTCCAACACTACATAATCATTTTATTTCTTCTCATGTTGCTACAACTGATCTTTGTATAACTCTTTCTCATTGAATATGATATCCCTGATCTCACATTTTTCTTATTTTCAAAATCCCAAAGACTATAACCAAATTCATCAATGCCATATCCAACAAATATACATTTCTTTAATTTTGCATCAAGCTTGGTTCTATTTTCATAATCTACATGTGCAAATGCTTCACAACCGAAGGTTGTGAGAAAAGAATAACTCACCTTCTTACCTATCCATGCTTCCTCTGGAATACCACAACCTAAAGTATTAGAGGGACCTCTATTAATAAGATAAACCACAATGTTTACAGCCTCGGCCCACATGTTTAAAGGAAACCCAACATGCAATCTCATAGTCTGTGCATGCGCTCAACCACTCCATTTTCTTGTGGAGACCTTGGAACCATTTTCTGCCTACGAATACCATTAGAGGAGCAAGAATATTCAAAATATTTGCTGCAATACTCATCACCATTATCAGGTCTGAGATGTTTTAACTTTTTACCCATCTCATTCTCAACCAAGCTTCTCCATTTTTTACAAGTTTCAAATACATCAGATTTCTACCTAAGGAAATAAATCCATACCTTACTAGTTGCATCATCAATGAATGTAACATAATACTGAGAGCCACTAAGAGAAGATACCTGAGCTGGTCCCAATGCATTTGTATGCACAAGCTTCAATTTCTCATCTTTCTTTTGTTTCCCATCCTTGAGAAAACTAACTCTCTTTTGTTTTCCATACACACAACTTTCACATAAATCCATATTAACACATTTTAGACCTGGTAAAAAATTATTTGAATGAATTACTTTCATACCTTTTGCACTCATATGCCATAGTGTTGATTCAAAATCTACAACAACTATCTGATTTTCTACCTGTTGAATTGCAGTAACTGTTCCTGAACATTGATTTTTATCTGCAATAGCTAAAGTAGAAGGAACAGTATGACCTGTACAAAGATATAAGGTGCCTACTTTCACACCTTTTGCTACCAATAAGGCACCTTTTGTAACCTTCCAATTTTTATCACTAAATATAACAACACAACCTTCATCATCTAGTTGTCCTGCAGAAATTAAATTTATTTTAAACTTTGGAATGTGCCTTACCTCATGTAGTAGCCAATGATTCCCATTCTATAACTTAATCTCGATTCTTCCCTTTCCAAAAATTTAACAGTGTTTGTTATATCCCAAATAAACCAGCCCAAAATCCCCTTGGACATAATCAAGAAAATAATTTATATGGGGTGTAGCATGAAAATAAGCCCCTAAATCTAACACCCAAGAATCATCCTCATCAAATTTATTACTTACCACATTTTCCTCTTTATTTGCTTCCTTTTTGTCTCCTTTATTTTTTTGAGACCAACAATATTTCTTTAAATGACCCGACTTACCACAGTACCAGCAATCCCTCTTGTCTCTAGATTGGGACCTTCTGTCCTTTGATTTTCCTCGTGACTTCCCACGACTTCCAGAATTTTTTCCTCTCCTTTGTTCTACCCCTACTTTCTACATTCAAAACACTGCCTGATGTGGATGTTCCACCCGAGCTTTTCCTATGAATTTCCTTGCTCAAAATAACACCAACAACATCATCAAATTTTAATGTATTCGACCAAGAAATAAAATTGCTAGCAGCCATTACCAATCTATTCTAGCTTTTAGGCAAAGAACACAGAATCAAAAGAGCCCTAACTTCTTCATCAAAGTTTACATTTATAGAATTTAATTGACTAGTAACCTTATTAAACTCATTTAAATGATCAACAACTGACCCACCTTCTACCATTTTTATATTAAATAAACGCTTCATAAGAAATACCTTATTTGAAGTGGAAGGCTTTTCATATAACTTTGACAGGGTTTCCATCAACTATAGAGTTCTCTTTGAGGGTTTCTTGGTTTTCTGATAGAGGTAGTCTTCCATCTGCATCTTCCATAACTGATAGTTCTACCCATTGAACTTCTCAACCTTCAACTTACCCTCGCCTGCCATTGCTCCCACTCAGTTGTGAGACTCCCACTCAATCGTGAGACCTTTCTGCAAAGGATAACTAAAAACAACCCACTCTAATACCACTTGTTAGGGTTAGAAGGAAAATATCTAACAAGTTAAATGCATATTGGATCAATAAAACAGAGAAACAAAACACAAAAAATTATAGCAGAAACAAGACAACATAGAGAATTTGACGTGGTTCACCCAATCCAAGCTACATCCACAAAACCGCAGCCATCCATGATTTTATTATCCAGTGCAAAAAATTTTACAATCTCCCGAATAATGCCATGCTACAACTCCCCATCCCAACCGCTTATAACAAGCTTTTAGAAGCTTCCAAAAATTAGGTTTACAAAGTTATCTTTTTTCTTTTTCAGTACTAAAGAGTGTACAATATAGCATGATCAATACTAAAGAGTGTACAGTATAGTATGATCAGTCGCCACATACCAACAATTATTACCCCTCCTAATCAGAACTAAGATGCAATTCATTGCATCAGTCCATGCATTTCATAATCATATCTTGTTTCAAATTGATGTTGTGGTGGCTACTACTTAGGGGGAGTAGTCAGATGATTCAGATATGTGGTTTAGAGCTTATGTGTACCTTTTCCATTGATGTCAAAGGGGGAGAAGAGTAATGTGAAAAACTCTTGAAGAATTAAGGGAGAGAAGAGAAATGTGAAAGGGGAGTGTTTTGGAGAAGAGTTAGTTACATTGATGTTGTTTTTCACATCATGTGTTTACCTCAATGCCAAAGGGGGAGATTGTTCAATTTTATGGTTGTGTTGGTGATATGTGGTTGTCATTGATGTCAACACTATTAGTATTAATGTCTTTTAAGGTTGTATATGTCAAGGATATTGAGAAAATTGTAATAAAATATGTTGAAGGTTGTCTGTGAAGCAGTGAAGTTTTGTGTGATGAAAATTTCATCATGTTGATGATCATAAGTTGTAGATTAAAGGTTTTTTTGTCTAGCCTATCTAGTTTATCTACCAAAATTTTTAGAGATGCACATGAATATTTGAGCAAGTTATGATTTTATGTGTTCCTATAGTTATTCTAATACTGTAGTTGGTGTTCCTGGAAGAAGATAATGTGATTTTGGTAATCTAAGTTGTTTCGTATGCTCTTGTGATGTTTGTTGATGATTCTAGTTCATGCTTTATTTGTGTTTCATGTCTACATTGATCGTTGTGCTTGTGATCCGAGATTTTCTCTTGCGTGTTCATGTTTTTCATGTTCATGATTGACAAGGTGTGTGAAGCGTGTTGTGGATCTTTGATGAAGAATATTTGAAGGTTTTTCATGTTCAAGGATGTTGTTTTGGGTCTCTACTATGTTGTGGCCAACCTTGGTTGATTCACATAAATAATCTTTATTTTTTTGAGCTGACAATTTGTATTCATCTTATTATCTTATTATTGTGTTGAAGCTGACATGAAGCAATGTAATTACCTGTTGTGGATATATATGAGTGATTTTTCATCTCATTTGAGATTTGTGTGATGTGAAGTGGCAAGTGCTATGTGCAAATAAATTTTAGATCATTCGAAGGAAAAGCAGAGAGTGAAGAAGAGTGAAGAAGATTGAAGAAGTGTTCATGTAATTAACCAAAACTGTAATAAGGCATTAGCAGATGCTACTTTCTCAGTTCAAAATCTTTAGATGGATTTAATCTGAATGTTTCTATAAGATAGCGAGTCTTCATTTTTATTTGAGTAGTTATCTCTAGGTAGTGTTCTTGAATGCATATGCATTCCTAATTTATTCTTCTTATACTTTTAACAGGGTATAACTTGCGGATTAACCTCCAGCATGGTTTTTCGCCTAACAGGGTTTCCATGCAAACATCTTGGTGTTATGTGTGTTTCTAATGTGTTGTTGATTTATGTTTTCATGGTTATTAATTAGATCTAAGAATAAGGGTTAATAATTTTAATAAGTTTGAATTTATAGGACAAATGATTCACCCCCCTCTTAGTTGTCTTCCCTTGTGTTGCCAACAATTATATATTATTGGGAAGGAAAAATAGCAGCAATTATCCTTGGTTGAGAAAATGTACCAAAAGCATACATGGATTGGGATCTTTTGAGGATGATACTAAACTTCTATTCCTTCTAACTAGTAACAAATTTTGTAGTTTGGTTGTCATTGATGTCAAAAATTTTATGGAGTGTGTTGTAGTCTAGTTGTTTGGTTGCTAGAGTCTCTGAGAAATGCTTTGCATTTCTTTGTTGGTGATTTTTTACTCCTGTGGTTTGGAGGATAGCCTTATCATGTGTCAAGGCATGTGTGATCCAAGTTTTAGATCATTTGGGTTACCGAAAAGGTGTTTTTGATAGTGACAGACTTAAGTCTATGTTGATTTTGTGAGGATGTTCTTAAAGGTATAAAGATTGGCTTTGCATATCTCTAAATTTGTAAATATGGTTTTTTAGAGAAAAATTTAAGTTCATAGAGATGTGAAGGTGTTATATCCCAAGTTTCATGTCAATATGCCTTCCGTAGTGAAAGTTTGAAGCGATAGTGTGCAAGACTGTGTTGTCTAGATACTGATTTTAATGTATGTCTACTTGTGCTAGCAAAAGGTTGTGTGAACACTCCACATGCCTTATAGTGTCTAAGGGTTGAAACATATGAATATATTTCTTGTTTTTAGTATCACTAATATGTTTCAAGTCATTTTGTGAAGTTATTCTTTTGTTGAGGCCGATTAAGGCATGTTGATGATGTGCGCAACAAGTTTAATGATGAGAAAATCTTATGGAGTGTTTGAAGGTGTTGTATGGGTCTTGCTGACTCATCTAAAAGAGATGAAAATAATGATTTATTATTTGTATGTACCATCAATGGTTGTGAAGATTGACATGCTACAAGTTACATGTTTACTATTTGTGGCCAACTTATTTTATATTTTTGAAGGGTATGCATAATGTCTATAAAAGATCAAAGGTGTGAAGACCACTTAGGAACAAGTTAGGCATGTTTTGGCATTTGCAAGGTGTGTTCCTCTTTGTGGTGTTGTGTGTAGTCTTTTGGGTCTTTCCCTCTACATTTTTCTTGTTGATTGTTTTATCCTTGGTAGACTTGTAGATTTAATATTCTTGTTGTTATAGACCAACATGAGATGTAATCAATGTAATATCTTGTATAAATTGTAAACCTAGTTGATCTAGTGGAAAGGTGTGGTGTGATACATTATGATAATTGGGTGATCGTCTGGAAGAGAAAGAGCAGTTGTGGTAGATCCTGTTCGGTTTCATTTTGACCATATCTCTGTGACAGAAGGCAAGTAAAAAAGTGTGCTTAACTATTTGTTGGAGGCAATGATCCAAAGAGAAAACTTCCCGATTGCTGAAATCAGTGAGCTAGTAGGTAGCTGAGAATACATTTGAAGAAGTGACAGAACATAATTGCAATCATCAAAAGAGAAGTGATAAAGTAGAATTGAAATCATCAAAATGAGTGAGCTTAATTATCAGTTTCAGAAAATGGAAGGACTATCATTTTGTAATCATCCTTAAGTGTGTGCTCAAATCAAGGATTTGTAGCTTCTTTGGGTTGTAGCCCTAAAACAAAGTTGTATAATCAGGGAGTTGTAGCTTCCTTGTGAGTGATCCTACAACTATAATTAGGGAGTTGTAGCTTTCTTGGGTTGTACCCCTAAAACAAAGTTGTAAATGGTGTTCATCTTGAAGGCTAGATTAGGACAGTAGCTCCTAGCAACTTTTCTCACTGTGGTTTTTCCCCTGTGGGTTTTCCATGTATATATGGTGTTGTTTAGTGTTGTGCATTATCTTCTTCTTTAATTTTTCTTTCTTATGTGGTAGAGTTTAAAGTATCTATTTGTTTCAAAGAGTTTGATATCTCATAGAATATGGATTCACCCCCCCTTTTAGTATTTTGGTGTGTTCAACAATTGGTATCAGATCCTGGTTCCTTAGAAGAAGTCTAACAACTTGAGGAAGATCTAGGATGGCACAAGAAGCATCTCACAAGGCACCTAGGTTTGATAGATTTTTTTTTACTTTCTAGTAATTTAGGATGGAAACCTATATGACCTCATTAGGGTTTGGTGTTTGGAAATTAGTTGAGGATGGTTATACTATTCCTATTGATCCTCCAACTAATCTGGTAGAGATTAGGGCCTATGAGATTAATGGAAAGGCTAAGAATGCTAGATCTTGAGTGGGATAGAAAATTTTGATCTTGTAAAAGTAATGAAATGCAAGTTAATAAAGGAGTTTTGGGATAAGTTCAGTGACATCTATGAAGGAGTCATCAAAGTAAAACAAGCCAAGTTGTAGATCTACAGAGGCAAGTTTGAGAATCGAAAAATGTTAAGAGGATGAAGATATTGTGGGATATTTTCTCTGGGTAGAGGAATTGGTCAATGAAATCAGAGGGCTTGGTGAAGAATTGGAAGTATTGAAGGTGGTTAAAAAGGTAAAAAGATCTCTTCTCAAAGCTTATAATCCTAAAGTATCTTCTATTGAGGAAGCTAGAGATTTAGATAAACTTTCAATGGATCAATTATATGGTTCCCTTATTGCATTTGAAATGAGAGAGTTTGAAAAAAAAGATCCAAAGAAGGAAGTAGCTTTCAAAGCGAGTAAGAAGGAGATGTATGAAGCATCTGATTAGAGTAGTGGCATTGATGATGAAGAAGAAAAATTTGTAAGGAAGTTGAAGAGGGGTACCAACAAGTATAAAGGTAAGCTACCTTTCAAATGTTTTAAGTCTAGAGAGGTTGGTCATTTTTCTTCTAAATGTCCCTTAAAATATTTTGAAAAGAGAAAACGAAGATTCAAGAAGAAATAAATTAAAAAAGATTGTCTACTCCAAGGAAGATTGATGCTCTTCAAAGGATGATGAATCTAGCGGTCTGGATAATAAGCATGAAATCATATTCTTGGTTTCTAAGAAGATTGAAGATGAAACTAAATATTTTAGTGTTGTGTGTACTTATTTTCATGCAAAAGATGAGGCAAACACTTGGGTGATTGAAAGTGGTTGTTCTAACCACATGACAGGGGATATGAGCAATTTTATCAAGCTTATGAAGTGGAATGGGGGCATAGTCAAGCTTGGAGATGATACTTCAATACATATCTATGTAAAAGGTACAATAAGTATTGAAGGAAATTACATGATAGAAGATGTTCTTTATGTTAAAGGTCTTAGGAATAATATTCTTAGTGTGATTCAGATGTGCAATAATAAATATAATCTCATATTCAATGAAAGAGGATGTGAAATTAGAAAAGGAAGGTCTGTAAAATTGGTGGTAGAAGGATCTAAGACCAATGGTGACATATACAATCTAAAGGATTTAAATAGAAAGAATTTACTTTTGGGAAAAACAAGTGAATGTTGGCTTTGGCATAAGATAATGCGACATATCAAATTTGACAATCTTGTGAAGATCACCTCATCACATGTAGTAAGAGATATGCCTAAGATAATCAAGCCTACAAGTATTGTGTGCAAGTAATATAAATTTGGAAAGTAGACAAGGATAAGTTTCAAATCCAAAGAGTATTCTTCCTCTAGACCATTGGAGTTGATTCATACTGATTTGTGTGGACCTACAAGAAGAAAAGTCTAAAAGGAGAAAGGTATTTCTTGCTTTTTATTGATGATTTCTCTAGGATGACATGGGTTACTTTCTTGAAAGATAAATCTGATGCTTTTAGTAGTTTAAATATTTTCAAATCAATGGTTGAGAATGGAATGAATGCTAAAATCAAGTTCTTAAGGTCTAATAGAGGAGGTGAGTTCACATAAAATGAGTTTAACTATTTTTTGTAAAGAACATGAAAAAAGGAGGCATCTATCTGCTACTATAAATCCTTAGCAGAAAGGGGTAGTGGAAAGAAAGAATAGAACTATTCAAGAGATGGCAAAGACCATGTTGATGGAAAAAAATCTGTTTGATCTTTATTGGAAAGAAGTAGTTCATACTATAGTCTATATTTCAATAGAGGTAAATATTAAGTTTTAACAACACTAAGACCCCATATGAGTTATGGTATGGAAGACTGGAAACTGTCAAATATTTTAGAGTCTTTGGAATAAAATGCTACGTCAGAAGACATGAAGATACTTTGGAGAAGTTTGATTCAAGATATCATGAAGGTATTTTTCTGGGATATTCATCTTAGAGTAAAGAATACATGTGCTACAAAAAAAAAATAGGAAGAATATTTGAAAGTAAAAATGTTAAGGTTGATGAAGATCTACATCAAAATATGAATGAAATTGAGGACAACAAATCTGATGCACCTCCCTGCTTAAAAGAAGAAGAAGAAGTTGAAGAGAAAGAAGAAATAGTAGAAAAGCACAGTAAGACTTGTTATGCCTTGCATAACCACCCCATCTTTTGCCTTGGTCAAAATGGGTCCCCCTTTGTGATTTTTGTACTTAGTTGTTTTTGAAACAAAGTTTGGAGTCTAGTTTTTTCCAATACTTTGTTTCTCTTTGGTTTCTCTGTCGGAATAGGAACCGGAGATGAATCGGGTTCTGAAAGTTCTTTTGAGCCTTTGTTTGGTTCTATCCCGACACTCTTTTCTTTGCCTTTGTTTTTGGTCTTTAGCGGAAGCAGAGCCAGAGTGGGAATTGGGATGGTTGTTATCAAAATTTGCAAAATCACAATCTATTCTGATCCCGACTCCGGTACCTTTTTATTTTGCTTTATCTCGGTTTTTGTGTTTTGTTTTATTAGGTTGGTCTTTTACTTAACTTTTTGTTTTTGTTTTGTTTTCTTTTTAGTTGTCGGAACTGGAGCCGAAATGGGAATGAGGTTTGGAAATTTTATAAATGTAAGATCTCGTTTCCATTTTAGTTCTGCCCTCGCCTTTTTGTCATTGACTTTTTTGACTGAAGTTGCACTGCAGACCAATGTTCATTCTCTTAGAGTTCTGACTCTGCCTTTACTGCGTTTTAATGCATTAATGGTGGTTGCCGGTGTAGGTAGAAATTCACATATTTTCCTTTATTAAGGGTTAAAGCCGATCATTATTGTTATTATTACAAGTCTAAGAGCGCGAAGAGCAATAGCAGAGTTCGTTTGAGCAAATCGATTGAGATAGAGAAAGGGTATTGTGTACGAATCAATTCAGAAAGTTAACGCGGGTTTGTTTGCATTTAAGGTAGGTCTTTTATCTTTGTTGTTCTTTGTTTATTTGTAGTTGTGTTTGTTGTGTTTTGCTTTATATTTGCTCATGTGTTCAATCATTGTGTTTTAAAGCAATTTTATGATCATCGATGTGATTGATTGAGCAGGTTCTTGTTTTGTCTTGTTTGTTTTGCTTTAAGTCTTTGTTTTCTTGTTTTATTGTGTCGTTTCTTTCTATTTTAGGGCATTGTCACTTTCACATCTTAATCGTGATTGCGTCATGTCATTTTTGGTTTGTAGTAGATTAGATTAGATTAAGGGTTTTTTTATGGTGTTTGTTAGATTAGGAATCTACAGTGAGGTAGATTAGAGATTTTACAGTGAGTTAGGGTAGATTAGATTTATTGTTTAAATTAGGGTTTCATCATTTGGTAGAAGGGCAGGGTTTAAACCCGTGCCCTAGTTTTTATCGGGTTTGTTAGATTAGGGTTTCGTTGGTCTCTGCAATTACTTTAAATGATTTAAATAAATGATACCCTAAAATGCAATTGTTCGCAACGGTCATATGAGGGTAGAGTTTTAAAGCTCCTTTGCCATTTTATAGCGACCTAGGTTTTAATCATGAAGTTATGTTGAAAATGAATAAATTTGATGATGTCATGATTAGCATAGGCAGAGGTGGGATTGGAATAGATTATGGACCTAAGAGTTTTGTTTTACAAAAGTCATCGATTCCATTTCTATCCCGTTTCTGATTCCGAGCTCTAAAAGGTTTCCTTGAAGTATAGGATAAACTGGTGGAGGCGGGATCGGAACTGATATTGAACTGGCATATAGTGGGAAAGTCTTTTTTCGAAGTAACAATAACCAAATCGGAGGCAGAGGTAGAATGGTAATAGAATATGAAAAAATGAAAATTCAAAGAAAACCAAAATCATTTTTTGTTCCGATCCCTGTTCCGATAACTTCTCCGACTTTGACTCTAAGCCTGTTTGTTATTAGGTGAAGTTTCTATATCGGTTTTTGCTCCGAGTCCGCCAGTTTTGTAAAAGAGATTGTTTTGAGCTTCTGTCTGGCTCCGACTCCGATGTATGTGTAACAGGTATGTTTTAAAAGCATGTTTTATGATGATATCTAAAGATCTAATTAGAGGTTTGCATGCAGGAGAAAGATGATGGAGGAGACTTGGTGATAGATCGGCTTGTAGAAGTCAAAGAAGAAATAAAAGCTACAGGGAGAGAATTGATCAAGGTAAAAAGTATGAAAGAGTTTGCTGCAGTTGAGTTGGATCGCATCAAATTTGAAGATGACTGGATTGATGGGCCAGATATGGATATGATACAACAAGTCTTCACCAGTTATGATGAGTTCATAGTGGATCCAGCTTCACATATATAAAAATCTTGCATGCATGATGTTCTTCTTCCTTGCATGTTGCATGCATGCAGCACTGACAGTCTTAAGGGCACATGACTTCTTTTCTTCTATTTCTATCTTCTATTTTTAGATCAAACTGAATGTATAATGTAAGAACTCAAGATCAAAGTTGATCTGAGTTTCCAAGAAAGTTGATTGTTCCTAAAAAGGTGGAAAGCCTAAGATAGAAGTGAAGTTCAAACTTCTTTTTGTATATCTATAAATACCAGATGGGTATCACATTGTAAGGGTCGGCTAATTGAGAATTGGATTGGCTTACCTAGTGCTAGGAGATAGAATTTTGTAGAGTTTTGTAGAGATACATTTGTACTAGATCTTTTGACGGTTAATAGAATTGTAGGTTTACGAAATATGGAGTTTACATTGAATTGTGTTGTGTGATAAGGTTAATGAGTTATAATCCACCTGAATGCCAGTGATTATGCTGAAGCATGATAGTTTCTTATGTGATGAAAGTCATTAGAAGAAACCAGGTTTAAAGATTATCTTGTTAAATTGTCATTGAATTAAAGTTATTGAAGTCTGTTGATCTATAGTTTTGATGATGAATGAATGTGTGTTGTTTTGAAATCTTGGAAATACTTGTGATATGCGAATAGTGGAATTGAATTAAGCACCAAAGATGTATACAATGGTACAGTCATACTGTGGGTTGTGTCATGCTATGGTTTTTGTGATCGGTTAAGAAAACATTCATTGTTAGAAGTATATGTCTGGATATTAGATAAATTTAATTCATACTCACTGATTTACCCCTTGGATCTATCTTTTTCTTTTATTTAAAACCCATTGATTTACAGGAACTATTTCGATAAAAAGAGTTATAGCTTGAATCCTTTGTTACGAGCACAAACCCCTTGAATATTACAGTTGCATGAACCAATTGAGTGACATTAGACAGTTGAGAACCAACTACCAGGACCTTGGGAGTTAGGCTACTACATGTTGTCTTTCTCTTTCAGGAGAAATAGAGTAGAAATATTTTGTTTTAATGTTGTTTGTGTCATTTTAACCATGAACAAGACTCCTACCAACTATGTTCAAAGGAATCATTTAGAGGATTAGATTACTAGAGATAAGAATGAAGGAGTGTTGACCAGCAAAAAGGCTTGCAAAGATAAATGAACAAGTAATATTTTGTCTATTATCAAAGATAGAAGCAAAAACATTTAGTGATGCTAGCAAGAATGAAGGATGGATGCAATCAATAGAAGAAGAATTGAATCAGATTGAGAAGAATCAAACTTGGGAATTGGTTCCAAGGCATGCAAACAAAAATGTGATAGGAACAAAGTGGGTATTCAGGAATAAGTTGAATGAAGAAGGAGAAGTTGTAAGAAACAAATCAAGACTGGTATGGAAAGGCTATTCACATGTAGAAGGAATTAATTTTGAGGAGACTTTTTCTCTGGTAGTAAGAATGGAATCAATTAAAATGTTTCTTTCTCTTTAGCACACAAGGACTTCAAAATATATCATATGGATGTCAAATCAACTTTCTTCAATGGAGATTTGGAAGAAGTCTATATAGAGAATCTTGATTGATTCCAATTATTAGAAGTCCCAAACATGGTGTGCAGACTCGAAAAAGAATTGTATGGTCTCGAATAGGCTCCTAGGGATTCACATGCAAGGTTGCATAAGTACTTGCTTCAGAAAGGTTTCAAGAAAGGTATTGAAGATAGTAATCTTTACTTCAAGATTGAGGATGAAATAGTTTTGATATTTGTTGTATATATTGATGATATAATCTTTGGTGGAAATGATGAAATGTGTAAGAATTTTGTTGAAGAAATACAAAAGGAATTTGAAATGTATATGATAGGTGAGTAATTCTTCTTTTTTGGTCTTCAAATTGCTCAGCTAGATAATGGTATTTTTATTTCTCAAGAAAAATGTCAAAAAGATGTTGAAAAAGTTTGGTATGTGTTAGCAAATAGATTGGTCACTATGATTTGATGTGATAAATGACCCTCAATTCCCCACTTAGCAGTGACACAATGAAACTAATAGCTCAAGAGATCACTATTGGATTAGCAATCTTCCTTTGAATTTCAGAGGTACAATTCCCTTGTATGATTTAATGTGTTCTTAGGTATGCTTTTAATCGGAAAGCAAGAAAGGAAAAACAACAAATGTGCATAAAAATGACACAAATGTGGAAGCAATTTGGAATAAAACATCAAAGTAAATGATACACAAATCATCTACTTGAAATTGTAAATGATAAGGAGGGGAAAGACAAAAATTTCATCTGATTATGTGAACGATTTAAGGCTCACAAACCTCTCAGCAAACATATTTAGAATCTGATATAATAGAGAATTAACATAAAATAATGATTGTGAGTTTACACAAAAAAATCAACAATTGAAGGAAATATATATACATGAACACACAGATTCATATAAATGCCTTTATTATTTTTTGCTAACAAAGAGCACACAGACTCTTTTATCTTTGTACAAAATATTAAGCTTAGAAAATTCTCCCCTTTCCCTAGATGAACAACGAAAAGAAAGATCCCCCTGCCTAAACAACAACCAAAAAAAATCCCCGTTATTCTAGAAGTATTTACAATATATAGTCTTCACCCTCTCTGGAAAAACTTTTGGTTACTGTTTCTCTTCCAAAGAATCTGTTAAAATAATGACTTTTCACATATACATATCCCTTTTATCCATTAACCGCTTCTTGAAAAAAAATCATATTATTCTTACAAAAATATTAAATTGCCTTCCATGGGATGACTCTTCAAATTCTCCTTCAACTTTTTGGTATGTCTTCTGGAGAATGTGGATCTTTCTAAAAATATTCATCTTTACATATCTCTGCTTTTAACTAAATTGGTCCATGCAATGGCTATTAAATTTGCTGATGTGATATTGTAATTTGAGTGTCCTCCACACTTCAAGCTTGAAGAATTGAAGTTTGTATGCACCCTTGTCTCTGTTTTAGTATCAGGTCCTTGAATGAATACAAACTTTGAGATATGCACTAGCCAATTTCACATATAAGGAACCTTAGTCTATGCTTCCATACCGTAGTGTCTGCATTTGTAACTATATATCTCGTGAAGGATTCCATCTTCTGCATGTATAAGTGCTCACAACGCTTAATACTAGTATAAATTCTAGCCCTTGATGCTTTTTAACCTTCCTTATGTCGGCACATCATGAATTAAGATTGTCAGTGTCAATGAACACTGGCATATTGATTTACTTCCTCCTACCCGTGGATGCATTGAAAAAGGGGAACAGTCTATTTCTATTTGTGCCTTAGAGAGAAACACTTGAACTGTTTATCCTGTTCTTAGGCATATTAATATCCTTTTCACCATCTTTAACATTTCCATAAACATAAGAATGTAAGTACGATGTGAAGGATGCAAACCTCAGCCAATACACTGTGTCACTTGTCTCACCATATCAAATGTGAGAAGATCTCCTCCATCCACTTCAAGGGCCAAAGTATTCCCCTTTTACTTTCCTGATTTGAAACTGATGACAATAAGCCCAAATTATTACATCCAAAACTGAATGTTTGCTTAAGTATGGAAATTTGGTCCCTAAGTATGAGCCGGCTTTGTACACTATCATCACAAGTAGATTCAATCAAGAGTAACTATTAAATAAAAATCTAATGCATTTCCCTATTTCTTGATTCACATAGGTCATTTTTCCTCCATGTATAATACATGCCGAGAGTCTTCATCAGATGGCATTGGTGGAATTGCTATCCAAGTTTCAACACCATACATATTTTGGGCTTACATTGCCACCGCTGCCATGATCTCCGAAGGCTCGTGTATCTATTGCTATTGCAAATGTCCCCATTTCTTTTTTAACATGCCTAAGGTTTGCATAAACTGCGATTCTCTTCTCTCATAATGAGTTTCTTTTGACACCATTTTGGAGATAAATCGAAATAGAGTGTGGCAATAAGGACATATTTGAAAGTTCTCAATACGTCATCCCATGTCATTGGTTCATTGATGGATAAAGGCTATGAGATGAACTTGTTCATACATTAGCTATCACAACATTTTAAGATGAGCTTGCATAAGTCAATAATCACGAGTTCCATGAGGCTGACCTAAGAAGTTTGCAAAGCATTTCCAAAGCTTCAAACAGCTCAACAACTGTTTTTTCATAGTTGGCTTTTGGACTTTACAATAGAGATTAATTTCCATTGATAACTGCACTCCACCAAAATGCCCAAGGCATGGCTTCTAAAAACTAAAACATGTATCCATGCAATAGTAACGTGCACTTTGTGGTCAATGCAAATATAACAATGGGAATCATCCACATTATGTAATCAGTAATCGGTGCATCTTGAAGCTTTTTGGTGGGGATATTTGTGGTTATAATAACCACCTTAGATGCAATTAGTAGTTATGAAACTACTATGAAGTGCCACTAGCTTTTAAACATTGTCTTTTCTTTCAACTTCATTAGTATTTTAGTGGTTAAGGGAACCACCTCGAGCATCGTTGGGGTTATCAAAACTTTAATAACTACCATCAAAGACCTTTGATTTTGTTCTCACACTCGCTTAATGATGTAGCAATATTTTGGATGGTTCATATAACTATTTTGATAGCCGCCCATGTTCACATAACAAACAAACATGTCGCTTAATTTTATTTTTCCTTCTAAGTTTCAAAATAGCTTATCGACCTTATATCTTAAATGGTGTCTAGCATAGGATTTAAATTATCAGTTATTTTATATTTTAACACATAATGATACTTCATATTGTTAGCAAAACAAGGATAGACAACTAAGAGGGGGGGTGAATTAGTTGTTACCAAAATCAAACTTATACAACATTAATCAACCTTAGATCACAAATTTGATAATTAATAGTGCAAGCATTAAATCAACAAAAAATTAGAGACACATGAACACCAAGATTTTATATGTGGAAACACTATTAGGGTAAAAACCACGGTGGATTTTATTCCACAAGATTATACCCTATTAGAATTATTATTAAGAATAAAAAGGGAATGCACTTGCATTCAAGCGCATTGCCTAGAGCACACTGCTCAAAGGGAAGGCTCACTGCCTTACATACAATAATAATATTAAATCCATTTGATGAAGTTGAACTGAGAAATTAGCTTCTACAAAAGCCTGATTATAGTTCCAGTTAGGTGCACAAACACTTCTTCAAACTCTTCCACCCTCTGCTCAATCTCTTCCACACTCTTCTTTGAATGATCTAACCTTTATTCGCACATGTACATCACTTGTACACTTGACAACTTGTCTCTAAATAAGGAAAATAATATCATATATATATATATATATATCCGCTACCATAGAAAACTTTAATAAACTCCCCCCCCCCTTGGCGAAGGTGTAAAATCCTAGCAAATCCTATATACTTCTCGATAAAAATTTAAATTTTATTGGCGAATTTTTTCATTTTTCGAGAAAAAAAATCCCAATTGGTGAATCTTTTATAATCCCTAGAAGTCTATGGAAAATCGTGGCGAATTGCAAAATTTTAAAAAAGAATAAAATATTTGTCATTGGCAATTAAAACCTTTTTTCAAATGAAAAAAAAATTCGTTGGCGAATTAACCCTCTTTTCAAAACCAAAAAAAAATGTCAGCAAATAAAACATTTTTTCAAAGCAAAAAAAATATTTTCATTTGCGATTTATACATAATCTCAAACTAATAAATAATCTCGAACATTTGATGTATGGTTGCAGTTGCATTCTGTAATGAAATGCACAAAGCGATGGGCTTGCCAACTTAAACCTCTAGAATCACCCTATAACCATTAGATTTATAAAAATCAACGGTTAATAATTTGCAACTTGTAGACCGAAGACGTTTCATTCACTTTAATGTTCCAATTTCGAGAAACAAAGCATTTAAAGCACTTCAAACTGCTAAGTGTTAACTATCAAGTGATTTTTTTTAAGTGAGATGGTTAGCACATGGTGAGATTTTTTCAAGTCCTTCACAACATTAAGTTATTGGCCCCTTGGCCTTGATGCCAATCCTAGCACAAAAAAGTTTAAAACAACTTTAAAACACATGTGTCATGTTTATTTTTTTAAGTTAATACCATAAATTACTCAAGTTTCAACCATTGGATGAACATTTGATGTATGGTTGTAGTTGCATTCCATAATGAAATGCATAGAGCGATGGGCTTGCCAACTTAAACCTCTGAAATCACCCTATAACTGTTAGATTTAGAAAAATCAATGGTTAAGAATTCGTAACTTGTAGATCGAAGATGTTTCATTCACTTTAATGTTCCAATTTTGAGAAAAAAAGCATTTAAATCTTTTTGTACTACTAAGTGTCAACTATCAAGTGATTTTTTATTAAGTGAGAGGGTCAGCACACGGTGAGATTTTTCCAAGTCCTTTGCAACGTTAAGTTATCGGCCCCTTGGCCTTGATGCCAATCCTAGCGCACAAAAGTTTAGAACAACTTTAAAACACACATGTCATGTTTATTTTTTTAAGTTAATATCATAAATTACTCAAGTTTCAACCATTGGATGAACATTTGATGTATGGTTCTAGTTGCATTCTGTAATGAAATTCACAGAGCGATGGGCTTGCCAACTTAAACCTCTGGAATCACCCTATAAACTTTAGATTTAGAAAGATCAATGGTTAATAATTTGCAACTTGTAGACCTAAGAAGTTTCATTCACCAATAGCCACCCTCTCCACCGATGGACACCTATCCTTCGCTCTATCGGTGGGACACCAGATAATGTTTCCCCAATGCACCATAGTTCCCCCGATATACTTTATGCATTCAATAATTCATGCCCATGTTTATAATTCATGGTTACTTTTGTTGACAACTTGACTCTATTGGTTTATCGGGAGAGAAACTTAGGAGTCAGCCCAATAGAGTATTGTTACAGTGATACTAGTTTGTGAACTATTTTCATCAAGCCATTAGTGAGACTGTGATGGGGGTTCCGTCAATGAAGAATTGTTAGGTTGATGGCTTCCCTTTCTTTTTCTCGGGCTTCGGTTGCTAGACATGTTGCCTCGGCCTAAACTCTGTCTGAATGGGGCCCACACCGTAGTTACCTTTGTCAAAGGTATGTTTTGAGGTGGTTTAGCTAAGACAGTTTTGGCATGGCCTCATAAATAAAGTGGCTTCGTAACTTTTCCGGTTGCCGCCATGTGGCATCCAAATGAAGCTTCCCTTCGAGATGCTTCCCTTTTCTTTTTGTCAGGCTCCAATTGCTAGACACATCACCTCACCCTACTTTCTAGTTGGATGGGGCCCATACTGCATTGTTAACCACTTGGCTAGAGTTGTGCGAAATAATTGGAGGCAACGGGTGGTGTAGTGGAAGGTCTAGTAATAGTGTGGTGTGAAGGTTGGGAGAACGCTTATGGACATGCTTCAGGATGGTATGGAAGTTAAAAGCATAGAAGCTAAAGTGGTGAAGTCTATTTGTTTCTAGAAGGTGGGCTAGCAAAGGATTTTCAGGGGTATGACCTATAGGAAGGAAATGGATTTGTAGTGGGTTTGTTCCCCAAGCATTATCTGTTGAACAAAGCGACCTTCCAAGCATTGTTTATGGTAATTAATAAAACTATCTCATAGAGATTCTAGATACATGTTAAGGGCTTTGTGGAGGTACTCTCTTCATTACCCTTAGGAGTCTTACCCTTGATGCTCGACATATTGATCTCTCACTTCGAATAAAAGCTAGAAAACAATGTCTTCTTGTTAAAGAAGGATAGACCAACATAGAATATAGATCACATTCCCTACTCAAAATCATGTTTAAGACTAAAGAAATCTTATTATTATAACTAATAAATAATAATAGTATGAAGAAATGTTCACTCACCTTTAAGTCTACGTTTTTGGCTTTCGTTGACTTCTGAATCAAGAAGGAGAACCTCGAAACTGAATAAAATGTGTAAGAATAAATAATAGTTTCAATTGTATTTATATCAATCCATATTTGAAAAATTCTGTGGGATTTTTAAATGGTATGTTAAAAATTTGGTGAATTTTTTGTGCTTATACAATGATACTTTTTAATTTTCAAGGTGAAATGTGTCCTCAAATGTAATTATTTTTAAATATTATTGGTGAAATAGGTCCTCATAAAAAACTATTTATAAATTTTAATTGGCGAAATGGGTCTTCACAAGCAACTATTTGTAAATTTTAATTGGAAAAATGGGTCCTCATATAATGTTGTTTTAATAGTATTGGTGAATATGTTGGTGTTTTATGACATGTTCCCTAGGATTCCAAGCGAAAATATTAATTGTTCCATTGGAAATGCGTAGTTTGTTATGGAAAATTTATTACATAAACATGCCTCGTAAAAAAAATCGTTGATGAATGGACATGCATTGCACTGATATTTTGTAAAATCTAGGCGACTTGAACACCCTATTGGGTATGATAAATTCACCAATTTTGAATTTCTTGATTCCTAGAATTCACCAATTGGCGGCCACTAAATTTTTCGCTGTCCGCTACATGGATTTACATCAACTGTTCAGTCAGCCACAAATAAGAAATAAATTACAACTATTAGCCTTAATATATGAATAAATTTCAATGCACACTAACACAAGTCGGTCACAACATAGTGAGGACCCAAAAAAACACCTCCAAATATGCCAAACAATAAAATATTAATCCTCATGGATCCATAACACGCTAACATCATCATATCAGCTAAGAACATGAAAACTCGGGCACACATTAGAAAAATATTCGATCATGAACATTCCAATCAATGCAAACATACAAGGATAGAGAATAATATAGAGTCATCCATGAACGTCACAGGTACATCCACAACACATGAAATTACCAGAATTTCATCTGCTTCAACCAAGAATACCATCTATAGGAACTGAATAACTATAGGCACACAAATCATCATAACTTCCACAAATCTCTATGTGAACCTCTGAAAATTTTGAACAACATAATAGAAAGGTTCAACAACAAACCATTTGAAGTGCACGTTTAGATCTTCAAGATACATAACTTTCCAACATTCTAACTTTCTCAATTCCGTTGGCTACCTGTATCGTATTTTTTACAATTTTCTCAATCTCCTCGACATATACAGCCTTAAGTAGAGTTAATGCTAATAGTGTTGATATCAATTACAACCACATATCAGCAACACAGCCATAATATCCAACAATCTCCCCTTTTGGCATTGATGGCAACACATGCTGTAAAAAATAATACCATCAACCCAACTAACTCTTCTCCAGCAATCTCCCCCTGAGATTGTACACTCTTTCCTATTTCCTTTATTACTCTTCTTTCCCATAATTTTCACATTGTTTCTCTCCATCTTTTACATCAATGGAAAAGGTACACATTCTCTGATCACAAATTTGAATCATCTAAATACTCCCCCTAAGTAGCAGCCACCACAACATCAATCTGGAATATGATATGACTATGAATTCATGGACTGATGCAAATACCTGCATCTTAGTTTTGATCAGGAGGGGAAATCACCCCTAACTTGCCTCTAAGGTAATCAAAAGTATCCTTAGGCAATGAATTGGTAAATATATCTTCAATTTTCTCTTTGGTAGGTATGTACTCCAATTTAACTCCTTTGCCACTTACTTTGTCTCTCAAGAAGTGATACTTGATGGACATATGCTTTATCTTTTAATTCAATACTGGATTCTTAGAAATTTTAATGGCACTTTAATTGTCATAGAATATGGCAATGGGCTCTTCATACTCAATTATAACATCTCTCAACATTTGCTTCATCCACAATACTTGGGTATAACTGTTTGCAATAGTAATGTATTCTGCCTCAACAGTAGATAATGAAACTGAGTTCTTTTTTCTTAACCAAGATACCAACATCTGTCCTAAAAAAAATGCACCACCACTAGTAGTCTTGCTTTCATCTACATCTCCTGCCTAAACAACATTGGTAAAAGCACTTAGGATAAGATCATCATCCGTAGGATACCAAAGACAAAGATCATTTGTCCCTTTTAGGTATCTAAAAATTATTTCATAGTAGTCACATGAGATTCTTTAGGATTAGCTTGGAATCTAGCAATCATGCACACAACATTCATTATATCTAGCCTGGTTTGAGTCAAATAGATTAATCCACCAATCATTGACATGTATCTTGGTCTGATTTTCTTAAGGAGAATCATCATTCTTTGTAAGTTTGCATCCAGTCACCATAGTTGTACCAACTGGTTTTGAATATTTCATGCCAAACTTTATCAGTAACTCTTTCACATACTTAGACTGAGATATAAAAATTCCATCGTCTAAATGAGTGATTTTCAATCCTAACAAGAATTTCAGCTCTCCTATCATTGACATTTCAAATTCACTTTTCATTTCATCAGAAAACTTCATACATAAATCATCATCACCTTTAAAAATTATATCATTAACAAAGACTTCAATGGTCAGTTCTTTGTTCTGATCCAACTTGAAATACAGAGTGTTGTCAGTAGTATCTTTATTGAATCCAAATTTCAACAAGTATTTATCCAATCTAGCATACCAAGCTCTAGGATCTTGCTTAAGTCCATATAGATCTTTCTTTAATCGGTATACTATGTCATTTTCATCAGTCAACTGAAATCCATCTAGTTGTTCAACATAAACTTCTAGTTCATCATTTAGAAATGTTGACTTTACATCCATCTAATAAACTTTGTAATTCTTGAAAGTAACATAAGCAAGAAATAACCTTACAACTTCAATTCTAGCAATAGGAGAATTTTTTTCTTCAAAATCAATACCTTCCATCTATGAGTATCCTTTGCAAACCAATATTCCTTTGTTTCTGACCACATCACCTTGTTCATTCAACTAATTTTGAAACACCCACTTGGTTCCAATCACTTTTTTTTTTTGAGGTCTAGGAACAAGATCCCATGTATAATTTTTATGTATCTGCAATAGTTCTTCTTTCATGGCTTCCATCCAATGTTCATCCTTGCATGCTTCACTGATATTTCTAGGCTCAACTTTAGATATTAGACAATAATCTTCCACAATTCTTCTTCTAGTTTTCACTCCTTTTCTTTTGTCTCCTATGATGTGACTATTAGAATGATTTCACCTTACATACTTAGGAGTTTTGAGATTTTCTCTTACCTCTTGTTCTTGTGTTCGTTCTTCTACACTTCTGCTAGTTTCTACTTCTTGATTCCCTTGGTTCACCAAGAAAATTTGAAGTTGATTCTATGCCTAAACATTACTTTCATTGTTAGCACTATCATGTTGATCATCTGAATCATAATCACTAGATCTGGATGATTAACCAATATCTTCATCAACTTTGACATTTGCACTTTTAACCATTTTCTTCAACCTTTTATTAAAGCACTGGTAAGATTTATTTTTAGTAGAGTATCCTAGAAAGATTCCTGCATCACTTCTAGCATCAAACTTACCTATATCATCATCTCCCTTGATGTAGCATTTGCTTAAAAAAAAATTGAAATACTTGACAGTAGGCTTATAACAAAACCATAGGTCAAAAGGTGTCTTACCAGAATTACTGTTGACATTCACCCTATTAATGGTGTACACAACAGTACTTACAACTTCTCTCCAATATAAATGAGGAACATTTCCTTCCAGAATCATGGTTCTAGCACTATCTAGAATGGTTATGTTCTTTCTTTCAACAAATCCATTTTGTTGAGGGGTCCAGGGAGTAGATAGTTGTCTTTGGATTCCATGATCTTCACAAAAAGAATTGAATTCCCTTGAAGTGAATTCACCACCTTTGTCTGACCGTAGACATTTGATCCTTTGACCTATCCCATTCTCTGCCATAGCTTTAAAACTTTTGAACTTTTCGAATGCTTCATGTTTTTCTCTTGAGAAAGAAACCCATATCATTCTAGAATAATCATCAATGAGCAACATAAAATACCTTTCACCTTGTAGGATTTTGATTCTCGATGGACCACATAGATTAGTATGTATCAAATCCAGTACTCCATAAGAGCTATATTGTTTGCTCCAAAAATAATTTCTTGTTTGCTTTCCCATCTAACATTCCTTGCACATAGTGTTAGTAGGATTCACTAACTTAGGTAGATCTCTAATTGCTTGAGTAGAGCTTATCTTGATAATGTTATCAAAGTTCACATGACACAACCTCCTATGCCATAACCAACTTACATCAATTTGAGAAATCAAACAAATTTCACTAGCAACACTCAAATGAAAGATATTACCTTTTGTCTGTGTTCTTGAAGCAATCATATTTCATGAACTTCCCCTTATTTTGCACTTACTATTCTTCAACTGCAGATTCTAACCTTTGTCTAGCATTTGTCCAACACTCAACAAGTTATGCTTTAACCCTTCTACATAAAGAACATCATCAGTATTTTTCTTACCACCAAAATAAATAGTGCCCGTGCCACGAATCACACCAAAAGTATTGTCTTTGAATCTCACAAAACCACCATCATAGTTTTCTAATCTTAAAAACTTTCTTTTGTCACCAGTCATATGATTTGAGCATTCGCTGTCAATTACCCACTCATCTTTTTCTTTAATTTTGCTTGCAAGAGATTTCTCAACATTCACATTACTAGCAAATTCAGTGGACACCTGACCATTTTCTTTAATAGCAATAAATACCCATTCATCTTCATTTCCAGTTTCTTTATTAGATGCTTCATCAGTTACACCTTCTTCAACATAATAGCACTTCCTTTGAAATCTAGTGTTCTTAGGTTTGTACTTTGAAACTCTTTCAATACATATAGATGAAAAATGACCTATCTTACTGCAAAAAAAACATTTAATAGGTAACTTTCCTTTGTACTTACCATGACCTCTTGATTCTCTGTGCACAATCAATGCTTCTAGTTCTTCCAATTCTTTTTCTTCATCTTCAATCCACTTTATCTCATCTTCATACCTGAATTTTCTCTTGGAAATCTCTCTTGTATCATATCCCTGTTTTCTTTTCCCAGATACAGTAGCCTTGAAAGAAGATTCAGTCTTAGGAGAAGACTCACCAAATTCACTCAATTCAAATGCACCAATTTTTCCAATCAAAATATCTTTCGTAATATTTGTCAATGTCCTGAGTTCATCAATAGCATGAGCTTTTGTCTTGTAGGAAGGGGGAACAAATCTAGGTATCTTAGCCACAATTTCATCATCATCCTAAGTTCAACCAACACATATAATGTCCATCAATAATTCATTTATCTTTTGTGAGAAGGAAAAGATGTTTTCATCTTCACTCATCTTAAAGCTCTCCCATTTTCCTTTTAGACTTTGTAGCTTAGCACTTGTCACTAGTGCATCTCCTTCATACAATGTCTCCAACTTTTTCAAAATCTGCTATGCAATCTTCAATCCTAACACGTTTTTCATCTTTGAATCTATCAAAGTTCTCACCAATGTTTCTATTTCTCTGGTATTAATTTATGCTTTCTTGATTTCATCTTTAGAGGAAGGAGCATTCTGAAGAATAGTATATGCATTTTGTGTCATCTACCAAGAAGGTTCACCAATGCACTCCAAATGACATTCCATCCTGAATTTCCAATAGAGAGTAGTTTGTACCATCAAATCTAGGACTATCCTTCTTGAATGATGTCATCTCGGATCACCTCAAGATGTTAAGCTTCTTTCAGAGGAGCTAGATCTGATACCAATTGTTGGCAAAACAAGGATAGGCAAGTGAGAGGGGGGTGAATTAATTATTACCAAAATCAAACTTATACAACATTAATAAACCTTAGATCACATATCTGATAATTAATAGTGCAAGAATTGAATCAAAAACACATCAGAGACACATGAACACCAAGATTTTATACGTGGAAACCCTGTTAGGGGAAAAACCACAGTGAATGTTAGTCCACAAGATTATACCCTATTAGAAGTATAATGAAAAATAAAAAGGGAATGCACTTACATTCAAGCACACTGCCTAGAGCACACTGCTCAAAGGGAAGGCTCACTACCTTACATATAGTAATCAGATTAAATCCATCTGATGAAGTTGGACTGAGAAATTAGCTTCTACAAAAGCCTAATTACAGTTCCAATTAGGTGCACAAAAAATTCTTCAAACTCTTCCACCCTCTGCTCAATCTCTTCCACACTCAGCTCTGAATTATTTGACCTTTATTCACACATTTACATCACTTTTACACTTGAGCACTTGCCTCTAAATGAGGAAAACAATTAATATATATATCCGCTACACGGATTTACATCCACTATTTAGTTGGCCAAAAATAAAGAATAAATTACAACTGTCAGCCTTAATACATGAATAAATATCAATGTGCACCAACACAAATCAGTCACAACATAGTGATGACCCAAACAAACACCTCCAAACATTCCAAACAATAAAATATTAATCCTCATGGATCCACAACACGCTAACATCATCATGTCATCCGAACATGAAAACTCAGGCACACATCAGAAAAATCTCCAATCACAAACACTCCAATCAATGTGGATGTTCAACAAGGATAGAGAATGATCTAGACTCATCCATGAACATCATAGGTACATGCACAATACATGAAATTACCATAATTTCTTCCTCTTCAACCAAGAACACCATCTACAGAAACTGAATAATTGTAGGCACACAGATCTTCAATACTTCCACAAATCTTACGCGAACCTCTAAAACTTTCAGACAACATACTAGAAAGTTTCAACAACAAACCCTTTGATGCACACCTTCAGATCTTCAACATATAGAACTTTCCATTATTTTGATATTTTGAGTTCCACGGGTTGCTTGTACTATATTATTTACAATTTTCTCAATCTCCTCAACATGTACAACCTTAAGTAGAGTTAATGCTAATAGTGTTGACATCAATGGCAACCACATATTAGCAACATCCAACACATACACCATAATAAAGGTTGAAATAATAGTTTCAAAATCCTCCCTTTGAGGTGCACAAGTTAATGAGAACATGCCATTTAACTCTTTTGAGAAGTTTCCCTTTTGCAACATCATAATACAGGAATGGACATCAGATCCAATACTATGCATTACTCATAGCCTTTATCATTGTTGTTTTATTTTTGTTAATCGAGGGACAAGTATTCTTCTCTCGACCTTTTTTTGCATGTTCTCAGTAGTGGAAACCCCTCCATTGGTCGCCCCTCTACGAGTGACCCAGTCTATACTTTCACAGATCGTGATGTATATATCATAGCCTATAATTTGGTTTTTCTTCCTTTGGATAGACTACAAATCCAACCCCTCATATGAAACATTAAGTAATTAATGAATTTTTATAGTAGCTTTCATGACATGCTGACGGTTGCAATGTTTTTAGCTGAATATTTTGAACTAGGTTTTGATCTTTATTAATATGCACCTATAGTTATTTGCATATTCTACGATCAATACATTGTCGGGTGTTCATATTTTATTATGGCATTTTATCAAAAATTTCTAATACCAAGGTTCTATTCACTCTAGATTGCCATCGATACTCCTGATATAAGTATTTTGCACCTTCGATGCTTATCTCCAAATAGAAAATACACCGTGGCCTTTGAAATAAGTCTCAAAAATTGCATAAGACACCACTTTTCCACTAAACACCCTTCCTTGATAGTAAGAACCTTGAATATAATGCAGGTGTCTTTTATTTTAATGTTAAAATCATCCAAAAGATCTAATTTCTTTGAAAGAACATCAATAGGTTTGACTTGTCCCCACTGCAAAGCATGATATAACCTATCTGAGAGAAGTAAGATTACTTCTTTCATCAATATTTTATACCATTTCACATTGATCTGCTATACTATTTCAAATCCTTTGAGAGAATTATCTCATTTAACAAGCACTAAGCCACATCATTCTCATATTGGAACATTATCTTCCCTTTATTATATATCCTGAAAAAGGGGAACTTCTAATGGATACATGCTTGATGCCTTAAGAAATGATTAAAGAAGTGGATTGCTTGGAGGTACAATACAATAGATATATGAAATAGGATTAGAAGCACTTTTTCTATAACACCAACAAGGTATATAATTCTCTTTGATAATTAAATAAACCAATCTTCTTGGACCAATTTTCCTAAAGTGAAAATTCTTAGCAACAACAAAGAAAGATTTTGAAGCTTTAATGTTATTTTTAAAGGTTTCCCTTAGCATTTTGATATAGAAAATTTTAAAATTTCCAATGACCAAAATTTGGGCTAATAGTATGGAATATTAGAAACCTGTGAGTACTCCTGTGGTAACTAGTTGTCATTTGAGCAAAGATGATGAGTCTCCCTTGACTAATTAGACTCTATATAGATCTATGATTGGAAGTTTGTTGTACTTAACTTCTCCAAGACCTAATATTATTTATGTGGTATGTTTGGTTGCAAGATTTCTAGCTAATCCTAAAGAAACTCATGTGAATATAGTCAACAGAATCTTTAGATATTTAAAGAGCATCGAAGATTATGGATTATGGTATTTGAAAGGTAATGAATTTGACATGTGTTCATACACTAATTTTGATTGGGTTGGTTGTGTTGATGATAGAATAAGTAATAGTGGTGGTGTTTTCTTTAAGGAAACAGGTTGGTTTCATGGAATAGTAAGAAGCAAGATTCAGTATCTTTATCAACAATAGAATTAGATTATATTTGGTGCAGGAGCACACCTTGGCTAACCTCCATTTTTGTTATTTTGGCTTGTACTTGACTCTAGCCAAGTCAGGAAGTTTGTTTGCTTTCAGACCTTAGAAGGTCATTGCTTTTGTGGGCTAGGTGAGTTAGTCATTAGGAGTAAGGTCACACAATTAGCCATTGTTAGTAGTTTATGTTTTCTTAATTTTAGTTGTCTATGGGAGATTAGAGTCTTAAAGATGTTCTAAACACTTAGAGGTTGTTGTAAAGATGCCTTAAGGCCATTAAATGAGTTGGTTCCTTGGAATCTAGAGAGAATGGTGGTTCTAAGAAATAGGATCAAGGCATAGAGAAAGATGCCAAATGTTGTAAAGAAGTTAGCATGGGCATGCAACTCAATTACCTCTGGATTCCCTTAAGAATAGGAAGTGGGAGATCGGCCAATAGGCCCTAGAATCATGGGGATGGCATCTGTTATGACCCAAGACTCGAATCTCATGTAGGGAAGTAGTTATGTAATTTGTAATTAGTTTTTGAAGTGAAATAGAGAGCTCTGCAACAATGTTTTCAAGAACAACCTGAACTTTTGTGATGACAGAGATGCTTAATGGATTGAGAGATTGAGTTTAGTAGTTGTTTAGTGTTCTGTAGGATTATCTTAGTCTTTTTCATTTGATAAGCAAGTTTTTTAGAGTATGATATTTGTATTAGGTAAATTGTTTTGTTTTTAAGTTCTTACTAGTCTAGTCTTGACTAGTTGGTGCTTTCATGGCTCCCCCATGAAATATAGCCTTGGGAAACACCTAAGGATAGGTGGAAATATTAGGGGAGTCATTAGTGTATATAGGTTTAGGATTAGGAAGCATGAAAGAGTGGAGAGCTCTTTTTATCATGAGTCTCTAGGTGAGCAGACAAAGCCCGGTTAGAGGTCTAGGAATGTCACTAAAGATTTCTTGCAGGGTAAAGAGGTACTGTACGGAATAGGTATAGGTTCAAGTAGGGTTTCATCATAGCTCATCATACTAGGTGGACTGAGGTCATGTCAATCATTTAGTTTATGGTTTGAGTAGGTTCCAAGCAAGATTACAGTCAGTCCTAGAAATTAGGCCTTTTAGCCTATTGTCCTAAGTTGTAGGAAACTAGTGTACGAAGGTTGTCAGGCCCTAAGCCCCACTGAAAATTTTAAAACTTCCAAATGGGTATCCAAATTTTCTTTTATATTTGTAGGTTCTTTGGGAAAATTTTGCAAGAATTGACAAAACAGGACTGGTAAGATTATAAGGAATAGGCCTATTTAAGATCTCAAATGGTGAATCCTTGAACTCGGTAAGGATAGGATTGCAGAACCTTCTAAAATGGTTCAAATATGCAAGGTTATGAATGTTTTCATAAGGATGGACACCCCTGCAATGAAGAATGATTTTTTCAAGAAGATAGCACTTAGAGCTTTATAAGTGAGGAAGAGGAATTGTACTTGTCAAATGGTGTTAGTCCTCCAAGGTGAAGCACAAAGGGTAGAACTCTTAGAGAAGAGTTAGAATTGGACTTAGTGAATCATCTAAGCCAATCAGGACCTAGAGGAGACTAGGTCCCTAGAAGAGACAAGTTGGGTCTCTTAGTTGCAGTGCAAGCAAGCCTTGGGAACTATTACATCATATTGGTATCAGAGCCTATTTTGATCAGGCTTGTGGTGGATGTTGCAACCTACTGAATCAATGGGAGAGAATACACTAGAGGAAGACACAACCATGGTGACCAATGCTGAGTTGGCCAAGAAAGTAGAAGAACAAGAAGAGGATAATCGATTGCTAAGAGAAAGATTGTCCCAAATGGAGTAGCTCTTGGGTGAAGTCCAAGACAAGACTGATAAGGTCAAAGTTAAAATTGATCAAAAGGAAGAGGAAGAAGCAAGGGAAAAGGAATTAGAGTTGGAGGAGGAAGCACCAACACCTAACCTTGTTCTTCCTGAAGAGCCATTCTTAAAGGCACTAAAGGCATTGAGTGGCAAAGCTTTGGAAGGTGTGCCACTATTTAATGGACAAATGGATCCAGATTCAGTCGTGGATTGGATAGACAACATTGAGAACCATTTTGAGTGTGATGGTATCTCAGAGGCACAAAAAGTTATGGTGGCCAAGTCTAGACTAAGATGTTCAGCTCTTACTTGGTGGAATTTTGTGCAAAACAAAAGAGAAAAGGATGGAAAAGGTCCTATAGTTACTTGGAAGGGCATGGTAAACAAAGTGAAGCAGACCTACCTTCTTGATTACTATGAAGTTCAAATGCATAGAAGGAGACACAATCTAAGACAAAAATATCTAGATGTCCAAGCCTACACCGAGGAGTTTCAAAAGCTATGTTTGAGATCAAAAGTAGTAGAAGATGAAAGCATTAAGCTTGCAAGGTACTTGAATGGCCTCAAATGGTCTATTCAAGAGGAAATGAGTCTAGTGAACTTCAAAACCATTCGCCAATGCTATAAAATGGCCTTGAAGATAGAAGAGAAAAGAAAGAGAAAGCAAGACCAAACCTCTAAAGGTAAGGGTAAAAGCAAGGATAGTAGAGGACAAAGAGGTGGCTATGGTGGAAGAAGTTCTGAATCAAAAACTCAAGGAGACATAAAATCTAGTGAGCAGCAAGAAGGAAGCTCAAGTAGAGGTGGTAGAGGAAGGAGTTATAACTCTAGCTCTAGAGGAAGAAATGGTGGACAAGGAGGAAGAGGCAACTACTTTGCCAATATGAAATGCTATCATTGCAATCAAATGGGGCACCTTGCCTATAGATTTCCAAAGAAAGGTAGTTCTTCACATGGAGGTGACAAGACAACTAACCTAGTTCATGAGGAATCAAATGTAGCAGAGAAGCATTCTGAGGTTCCATTAAATTCTGAGGAAGGTGAGAATCTCATGATGAGGAGAACTTTGATCAAGGAGCCAGTGAAGGAGGTCTTTATTCAGGATAAAGTGCAAGATGATGGGGAAAGTATGTAGAGTCATCATTGACTCAGGTTCTACTGATAACATTGTGTTAGAGGAAGCAGTCAGCAAACTAAAGTTGAGAAGGATACCCCACACCAATCCTTACAAGGTCACTTGGCTCTAAAGGATAACATGTGTTAGTGAATGAACAAGCATGGGTGGAGTTCTCAATTGGAAGGTATAAAGATAAAATTTTGTGTGATTTTCTACCCATGGATCCATTTCATTTGCTCCTAGGTAGACCATGGAAATTTGACCACCAAGCCATACATGATGGAGGAAAGAATTCTTATTCTTTCAAGAAGGATGATGTGACCTTCAAAATACAGTCACTATTGGAAGATACAAAGGTGAAGACAATAGGTCCAAATGTTCTTATGGTGGGTGAAAAAGAATTATTACAAGCCATGGAAGAGAATGAAGGATTTGGTTATGCATTGGTGCTAAGACCAAGAGAGGGAGATGAAGGCAAGGTGACCAAGAAGACAGAGTTACCAAAGGAGATTCAAAGCATGCTGCAGACTTACCAAGGTATAGTGAGTGATGGTTAACCATCAACCTTACCCCCTAAAAGAGCCATAAGTCATAGGATAGAACTTATCCCAGGAGCTACCCTTCCTAATAAAGCAACTTACAAAATGAGGAAATTGCTCGGCAAGTACAAGAACTCCTAAACCAAGATTTCATTAGAAAGAGTATTAGTCCATGTGTCGTACCCACTGTCCTAGCACCTGAGAAAGGAGGAACTTGGAGGCTTTGTACTGATTCAAGGTCTATCAATAGGATAACTATAAGTTATAGGTTCCCTATCCCTATAATTGAAGACCTAATGGATTGTCTAGGTGAAGCTAAGTACTATAGCAAGATAGACTTGAAGAGTGGCTATCACCAAATTAGGATACATGAGGGAGATGAGTGGAAAACAACCTTCAAAACTAATGAGGGTCTATATGAGTGGCTTGTCATGCAATTTGGATTGTCTAATGCCCCCTCCACATTCATGAGGCTCATGAATGAAGTTCTCAAAGACTACATAGGCAAGTTTGTGGTGGTATATCTAGACAATATATTGATTTTTAGCAAAACAAGGAGTGAGCACCTAGAACATCTTGAGATTGTTTTCAAGAAGCTACAGGAGGAGAAGTTGATGATCAACTTGGGGAAGTGTGAGTTCATCAAAACAGAGCTAGTGTACCTTGGATTTTTCCTATCACATGGCAATCTGAAAATGGACCAATGCAAAGTGGAGGCTATCATGAATTGGCCTACTCCAAGGACAGAAATAGAGGTAAGGAGTTTTCATGGCCTTGCACAATATTATAGGAAATTCATAAGGCATTTTAGTGAAATTTGTGCTCCTATGTTGGATACTATTAAGGGAGGCATGAAGACCAAATTTGTATGGAATGAGCATGCTAACAAGAGCTTTGAGTTGTTGAAGGAAAGGATATCTACCCAACCTATTTTGGTGCTACCAAGCTTTGAGAAGCTTTTCACCATTGAGTGTGATGCTAGCAATGTGGCAATTGGGACTGTTCTAAGCCAAGAGGGTAGACAGGTGGCTTTTCATTTAGAAAAGTTAGGTGAAGCCAAAAAGAAGTACTCTTCTTATGACCTTGAGCTATATGCATTGGTTCAAGCTCTAAGGAAGTGGAGGCACTACTTGATCCCCAAGGAATTCATTGTGTATTCAGACAATCAAGCACTTAGTTTCCTTAATTCACAATAGAAGTTGAGCCACAAGCACATGAAGTGGGTTGAGTATCTGCAAGCTTACACCTTCAATATCAAGCACAAGAAAGGTGTTCTCAACAAAGTAGTAGATGCATTGTCTAGAAGAGCTCTCACAATTCAGGAAATTAAGTTGAAGAGCATGGGAATAGATCACTTCAAGGATCTGTATGCTGATGATGAAGATTTTGCAGACATTTATAAGGTATGTGCTAAATACAAGAACCATTTTCATAGTAAATATGTTGAGTATACTTTGCAAAATGATCTCTTGTTTAAGGGAAATCAATTATGTGTTCCTAGAGGCTCCATTAGAGAGAACTTGATACAAGAAAAGCATAATGGTGCTTTGAGTGGTCACTTTGGGATCACTAAGACTCAAGAACTTGTTCAACGGTTCTATTATTGGCCTAAGATGAATCTTGATGTTAGGAGGTATGTGGAAATTTGTGTAGTATGTCAAAAGGCCAAGGGAACTTCTTTAAATGTAGGCCTTTACCAACCACTACCTATTCCTACTAGGCCATTGGAATGTTTGAGTATGGATTTTGTAGTTGGGTTACCCAAGACAAGGCAAGGCATGGATAGTGTTTATGTGGTTGTGGATAGATTCAGCAAGATGGCTCACTTTATACCATGTAAGACCACCCATGATGCTAGTCAAATAGCCTCTCTCTTCTTCAAAAAGATAGTAAGAATCCATGGGTTACCTATCAGCATTGTATCAGACAAAGACACTAAATTCATGAGTCATTTTTGGAAGACTCTTTGGCAAAGGTTAGGCACTAACTTGTCCTTTGGATCGGCCTACCATCCCCAAACTGATGGTTAGACCGAGGTTGTTAATAGAAGCCTTGGAAATCTACTGAGGTGTTTGACCAAGGAGTATTTGCAACAATGGGATCAGTTGATTGGGCAAGCTGAATATGCCTACAATGATACTATAAACAAATACATAGGGAAGATTCCATTTGAAATAGTCTATGGGCTACATCCTAGAGGAGTTTATGAGTTGAGAGACTTGAAGGATGGAGTGAAGGGAAGTGGATATGCTGATGATTTTGCATATGCTATGCAAGAGATACATGATACAGTGAGGAAGACCTTGACAAAGAACACCATAAAACATAAAACCAAAGTGGATGAGCATAGAAGAATAGTGTAGTTCAATGTGGGTGACTTGGTTATGGTGCATCTTAACAAATCAAGACTTCAAAAGGGAGTCCCTCACAAGTTGCAGACGAGGAGGATAGGTCCCTGTCCTATCTTGGCTAAGTATGCCAATAATGCATTCAAAATTGAGCTACCGGATGACAGTGGATTGTCCCCTGTCTTCAACATTGTAGACTTAGTCCATTACAAAGGACCACAGCAAGACATGGATCAAAACCTTCATGAAGTAATCAGAGATGTGGAAGATCTACACTTACCTACTGCTACAGTCACAAGAGTTGACAACATATTGGACACAAGAGTCTACAAATAGACTAGAACCAAAGCCTATAAGGAACACTTGATCAAGAAACAAGGTCAAGCCGATGCTGATGCAGTATGGATAAAGGAAGTAGAGTTCAAGAAGATGGGGATTGATCCAAGCATCATCAATCCAAGGGTGGATTGAAATTTCTATTTTGGGGAGGATGGTGCAAGAGCACACCTTGGCTAACCTCCATTTTTGTTATTTTGGCTTGTACTTGACTCTAGCCAAGTTAGGAAGTTTGTTTGCTTTTAGACCTCAAAAGGTCATTGCTTTTGTGGGCTAGGTGAGTTAGTCACTAGGACTAAGGTCACACAATTAGCCATTGTTAGTAGTTTATGTTTTCTTAATGTTAGTTGTCTATGGGAGATTAGAGTCTTAAAGATGTTCTAAACACTTAGTGGTTGTTGTAAAGATGCTTTAAGGCCATTAAATGAGTTGGTTCCTCAGAATCTAGAGAGAATGGTGGTTCTAAGAAATAGGATAGAGGCATAGAGAAAGATGCCAAATGTTTTAAAGAAGTTAGCATGGGAATGCAACTCGGTTACCTTTGGATTCCCTTAAGAATAGGAAGTGGGAGATTGGCCAATAGGCCCTAGAATCATGGGGATGGCATCTATTATGACCCAAGACTTGAATCTCATGTAGGGAAGTAGTTATGTAATTTGTAATTAGTTTTTGAAGTGAAATAGAGAGCTCTGCAACAGTGTTTTCAAGAACAACTTGAACTTTTGTGATGACGGAGATGCTTAATGGATTGAGAGATTGAGTTTAGTATTTTTTTAGTGTTCTATAGGATTATCTTAGCCTTTTTCATTTGATAAGCAAATTGTTTAGAGTAGGATATTTGGTGTTAGGTAAATTGTTTTGGTTTTAAGTTCTTACTAGTCTAGTCTTGACCAGTCAGTGCTTTCATGGCTCCCCCATGAAATTTAGCCTTGGGAAACACCTAAGGATAGGTGGGAATGTTAGGGGAGTCATTAGTGTATATAGGTTTAGGATTAGGAAGCATGAAAGAGTGGAGAGCTCTTTTTATCACTAGTCTCTAGGCGAGCAGACAGAGCCCGGTTAGAGGTCTAGGAATGTCACTGAAGATTTCTTGTAGGGTAAAGAGGTACTATATGGAACAGGTATAGGTTCAAGTAGGGTTTCATCATAGCTCATCATACTAGGTGGACTGAGGTCATGTCAATCATTTAGTTTATGTTTTGAGCAGGTTCCAAGCAAGATTACAGTCAGTCCTAGAAATTAGGCCTTTTAGCCTATTGTCCTAAGTTGTAGGAAACTAGTGTACGGAGGTTGTCAAGCCCTAAGCCCCACTGAACCTTTTAAAACTTCAAAATGGGTATCCAAATTTGCTTTTAGATTTGTAGGGTCTTTGGGAAAATTTTGCAAGAATTGACAAAACAAGACTGGTAAGATTACAAGGAATAGGCCTATTTAAGGTCTCAAATGGTGAATCCTTGAACCCGGTAAGGATAGGATTGAAGAACCTTCTAAAATAGTTCAAATATGCAAGGTTATGAATGTTTTCATAAGGATGGACACCCCTACAATGAAGAATGATGTTTTCAAGAAGATAGCACTTAGAGCTTTCTAAGTGAGGAAAAGGAATTGAACTTGTCAAATGGTGTTAGTCCTCCAAGGTGAAGCACAAAGGGTAGAACTCTTAGAGAAGAGTTAGAATTGGACTTAGTGAATCATCTAAGCCAATTAGGACCTAGAGGATACTAGGTCCCTAGAAGAGACAAGTTGGGTCTCTTAGTTGTAGTGCAAGTAAACTCGAAACTTCTTGTGCAAATTAACTTGTGACCTCTCGTACAGGTCAAAAATGTGTTTGTTTGAAGGAATATTAACCCTTGATTAAAAAATCATCTTTCATTCCCATCTATTGACAAGAATCCATGATCCATGCCTCTGAATTCTTCCATAATTGATCGTTGATTAACCTTTTTGATCTCAACCCTCCATTTCTCATTTGCTCTCCTATAACTAGGTCACTATTTTGAGACAAATGGATCCATCTTTTATCATCAAACTTATGTTGTTAAAATCACTCACACTCACACTCATGTTTGAAAAATATTTAGCATCATTTTAGTTTAATTTCTTGCATATTAGCTTAGCTTCCATTAATGACTTCCATGATCACATAATGCATCCATTTAGCTTATTTGTTAATTAAGGTTTGAATCTTTTAGTTTAAAATCCATTTATATTAGCTTTGCACTCACATCTCAACATCATTTTAGCATAATATAATGCTAAATTAGCTTGCATCATACTCATTTAGATTAAAATCATTTTTTCATACACATATCACAATGATTCCATCAGTTTTCTTCAATAAAAATAACTGGAACAAGCTCATTTATCCATAGGATTGGGAAAGGGTCATTGTTCCACATCAATGTAACACCACTCCCAAAATAGAATATGTTTCAAATGGATTAGAGTAGGCATTCTTAAAGCTTTCATAGTTTGGTATGCTTGGTTTAATTTGTATTTGATTGATCCTGTTGAGATTGGTGTTAGGCTTGATTATGTTTCGATTCTTCATGGATCAAGTGTAATCGGCCCATACTAATTTGTCGTCCACATTCTGTCACTAGAAGGAGGGCATAACCGATCAAATTTAATAAATTTCTATCTCGAATTCCATTTTTTTTCTTGAAAGATACAACGATGCTCCAGGAAATTTTAATGATGCCTTTGTTGGGTGTTGCCATATCGTGATGCTATTGTTATTAGAAATAGTGATGCCTAATTAATACCCTTCCGCTAATTAAAATAAATGGTGATGTTGAATACTTTTAGAGGTATCGAGAATTTGCAAATAGCGACACTCCCAAATAGCAATGCTATCATCATTACTGTATTTCTACAGAGTTACACTCATTTTCTTTATGGCGACACTATCGTGAACAACAACGCTCCTATTTGCTAAGCAAAATAGTGATCAATTTTTAGCATGTGCTTTAATTTTTTTACTTCATTTGATCACTAACATGCCTTTGACTTTATTTTGGTTTTTAGGCTAACCAGGTTTTGTAGGTTGGACGATAAAAGTTGAAGTGAAGAAGAATTCTTGTCTTTAAATCTTATAATTGTAACAAGTGTTTCAACACTTTTTGGGGTATTATAACCCATTTATCATGCTTTTCATTTACGCTTTAGGACCACACTAGCTTTCAATTGAGTTTTAAAAATGAATGCTCAAATGAGACTAAAATTGAACCCTCACATCATTTTAATTTGGGTTTAAAATTGAACAATACAACTTTAAAACACTTCGTTTGGTGCTTAAAATAAACTCACCTTTTTGGGGGGGATTAAAATTAACAAGTGTTCGCTATCTTTTATGATTTACATTTGTGTCATTAAATGCATATGCACTTCTCTAGTGCCATTCGATGATCTTGGGAATCAAAGGCATTCCTTGACATTTTGTATAGTCACCCACATATTTCAATTAGGATTAAAATGAACCCCATGCTAGTGTAGGAAAAAGGTGTTGTGAATGCTCTCTCCTTGTGTCATTTGACTTGGGAGATCTAACTACAAAAGTAATTCCTTGTGTTTGTTTATCTTTAGAGGACCTACCTCTCCACTTCGAAAGGAGGGAACAACTTGAGCAGTAATGAGCTAAAGCCAAGGTCTTTCAAATTGCTATATAAAAATATTTTTGTGATGAAAGTCATAAACAACAGGTGTGGATGTGTCATACCGACAAGTTTAACCCTTAGTATGCATGTGATACATTAAAATCTCTTCTTAGGAAGAAACTGGGAGGCCTCTTGATTGAAATAATCTTTAGCTAATCTTGCCACATGTATGGCCACCTTGAATGCAATCTCTTATTATGAACCAATTGTTTAGAAGTCAAAAAAATTTATGCTTGTTGGTTTAGGAACGGTCATTCCAAAGCCACCCCACATTTTACTATTCAATTTTTGAAATAGAGAAATCCTTAGGATCTTCAAATTTTCAAGATTTGAGATTTGTTGGTCTCGAGGAGTGTGTGTCATCGAGGGGAGTCAATGCTACCAAATATCTAGTTGTTTGCATTGTATTAGTGTTTGGAAAAATCCAAGTGGGGATTCAACAAGTAGTATCTTTTGAACCTAGGATGGTAAATTCTTGTGAGTTAGTTTAATACTTTTCTTGGTTCCAAAACATTGCAAAAAAACATTCACAGTCTTCCTCAACATTTCAAACCCTTTGACAAAACCTTGATATTAATGCTTGTCCTAAGAATTTATTGTTAGAGACTTATAATTATTTTGGTTTATAGCGTAATCCGTACTTCCCAAAGTTAACATAGGAAACTATGCATTGAACTTCATCCTTTTCATGAAATGGTCCTTGTGAAATTTGTGATGTTTTTGATATAGACATTTTAGTTTTGAAACTTAATCAAGACAAGTATTTGTGGTAAAAAGAAACTCACTTAAGCAAGATAACTTGACAAGTTGAACCCCACATGACCATTTGGAGACCGATCGATCCTGTTGAACAACCTAACCTTACACCTACGATCATTCAACCAAACTTTGAACTCATTGAATGAGAACAAACTGATATAATTTGTAGTTTGAGAAGCTTCTCTTCTGAAACAAAAGAAAGACCAATCCATTGGATAAACACAACATATGTCATAGACTAAGAAGAGGAACAAGCTAATATTGTGGCTAGAAGGCCCATATTACCAACACCCATGTGTCAATAAATATCCTCCTTTCCACCATAAGCTTGAACTTCTCTAAATGATCTCACGCAAAATCAGTGTCCCCAAGAGAAGGTCTACAGGTCATCACTTTAAACTTAGGAATCTTAGTCCAAAAGATCTTAAAAAACCATTTTAGCACTACAGCAAAATAGAACCAGGTTGTTATACAACTTCTACAAACGTGCTTCAGGGAACAACCAAGACTTGTATACTTTCTTTTTCAGTCAAAACCTTGGTCTTTTTCATGATGTTGAACCTGTCTAAATCATTGGGTCTTTAGGATTTGGAAAATTTAGAGGTCTAGCATATTTCTCACTACCTTAGTATTTAAAAAAAAAGGTTCACTCTACCTCAACATTTGATCAAAAATTTCATCCACCCCTTCATCAAATTTCATCCTCCACTTCACCAAACTTTGAAAAAAAATTGAATATACCAACACTTTTTGACTTAAACATCTATCAAACCAACCCCTGACTTAGCTACTTTGTATGTGAAATGAATCCTTTTCCATGCATTTGGTGAAGTTAGTTATCATCTTTGAATTATTTTATCTTGAAGGTCATGAGTCTATCATAAATATTTCCAATTTCATCAACATCCTTTATTTAAACATCAAAATGTCAAACTTATGTCAAAAGTGTTGTCCCCAAAAAAATTGCAAAAGTCACTCTCCACATCGTCTACCTTTTCATCACCCATTATCATAATTTCTCCAAAAATAATTAGAGCATCCCTTTTACCTAGATTTTAGTCAACTATAAAGTTCAAACATTACAAATATCAACACAACTCTCCTAGAGGTGACCCAAAATTTATGGTAAAAACAAGATCACAACACAAGAGAATCATAGAGAAAACCAAAGTCACAATTACCTCAAGTGATCCAAATCCTCTAGAATTTTATCCAAGAATTCATGTTACTCCATCACAACAACCTTCATCTCCAATAGGGCCATATGAGATAGAAGACATCTCAAAAAATCCATTTGGACTTACTAGGGAAGAAATCATGGAGCATCAAGCCTTAGAAAACATAGTTCCTAATTCCCCATCTTTTGTTGCACAATCATCAGCATAAGGCTTTACTTCATCCACTATTCCAATGACTCCATATCTAGGACTAAATCAAACACCAACACCTACTATTGTATCTAGTCTTTCTAAAGACTTTGTCCATACACTCCCATTTGAAATAAGCACACTTGTGGGTACTCTCGATACCAATCCTCCATCCCAAACAACCACTTGGACACCAACATTTAGCACTCCTCCCATTCTCAAGGATCCTTAACATCAATATAAACCACTTACACTTCATTACTCCACAACCACCTCAACATATCAAAGAAACCCATATTTATCCATACCCATGCATACCACAAGTGTGCCCAACATCACGTAGAGTAGTGTGGACCAAGTATCACAAGTAGACCCAAACATCAAAGGAAATACCCTCATAAAAAATCAGCCTTTAACACAACATGGAACATCTTCATCCAATCCTCCTATTGATACATCAAACACAATGATTTCCCTAAACACATCTATACCATCCATCATCAACCCACATCAAAACAATCCCTTGATCACAAACCCCATCAACCATAGTAATACCTTGAGTACATCTCAAAAATAAGGGAATCTCCAAAATATCGGTCAAGGGAATCCTTTCAATCAATGGACCCAAGATCCTAATGTTCCTTTAACATCATAAAATTTAATGATGTCATCCTCATCTTTTCCATTTGTCCCCCAAATCGCACAAAATCAAATGGGCCTCAAACTTACATTCCTCTACCCAAATAAACTATCTTACAAGGAATGTTGAACCAAGGGAATCCCCAACCTCTCATCACTAACCTGCAACCCATTCAAAACCTCACCACCTAAAATTCATCACAGATGTCCCAACAACCAGCTGATCCAACATTGTAGGCACATGCCATTGCCTTACACCAAGCACAATAAGCTTATCAACAAGTCATCTAGCAGCAACAACAACAAGTGACCCAATTTGCACAATAATAATTAGCACAACAACAATAGAAACAATAACAAACAACCTTAGCACAACAACAAAATAAAACCCATCAAGCAGCCTTAGTATCACAATAACAATAGAAAGCCTAACAACAAGCCCTAGTGGCACAACAATAACAACAACAATCCTTACTGGAATAACAACAAATATCCCAACAAAAATCCCTTGTGGTGCAACAACAACAACAAGCCAAACAAGCAGCCCTTGTGGCTCAACAACAACAATGTTTCACTAAAAACCGCCAACCTTCGCAGTTTTTATTTTTATCTTCACAGTTGTGCCTTACCTTCAAATCTCTCACAACCTTCGGCGTGTGCCATGTGGCTTCCTCTCGAAGCTTTTTTCTTTTCATATCGCTTCGCTTTTGCCGATCTCTATCTATGCGATGTGTGGCTTTCTCTAACTTCTTTTTGATTTGGGCCCACCTTGTAGTTTCTATCGCTCGGTGTCGTCCACGTGGCTCCCTCTTGGAGCTTTTCATTGGGAATCCCTTCGTCTTTTTTCCAGGCCACGTCTACTCGATGCGTGGTAGTTCTTTGTGTGTCAGTTATCTTGGAACTGTAAAATTTTGATAAACTCATTAACCCTTCATGCTTATTAGTCTCCCAAGAAATTCATATTACAGACATAAAATTTCCTCACATAGCATTTTCACCAAGGTCTGGGTTAAATTTTGTCATATAGCCCCATAAAATTCATTTGACATTAAATCTTTAACATTTGAAAATGTCGGCATAATTTGATACAGGTCTCACCAATAATAATATGCATCAATTTAGTATATTGGCAAGACATCAGAAGTGTCATACCGATGAGGATATATGCCAAGAGAATGTGGGTTCACATTATTCTGTCGGCAAGATAAAAGGTATCGGCGTGACGATGTGAGGTCATATTGAGCTAAATTTCTTTTTACCGATTGAAGTATAATAAAGTGTATCGGCCAGACTATAGTCATTGGGGTGAGATTTCAAAGGACTTCCTGAAGCATTCACTAGTCTTGCTGATAAAGAAAAAGGAAGACTCATTCGGTAAGACAATAATGTCAAGGAGATTTTGGGGAGTCTTACTGACCCCTCATGTTATACTGATAGAACTAAGCATATAAAGATAAAAAAATTCAAAGAGACAATGTGCATGGTCTCACCGAAGAAAAGGTGTACCGGTAAGATAAGTCTCAGCAGGGAGATCTAAGAGAGGTCACGATGAATATTATTCTATCAACAGGACAATTACTTGGTCTCGAAGACTTAAAGTTGACAAATTGAATATCTCTGTGAGACAAAGAGCCTTCAGAGTGGAGTGAAGAATCGATGGCCTGATTCATTAAGTCTGGGCGATAGCTTTCTTCGGTGAAGGTTATGGCGATATAAAAAGATAAAAAGGAAAAACCATCGAGGAGACTTGTGATGTCGGGAGAACTACAAGATGTCTTAGCGAATGTGTGAACGTTGAATAGATGGATTGGCCAGAGATTTGAAATGTCTTGCTGATATGATACCTGATGTGACAGGGAGAATTTTGAAAAACTTGCTTCATTCATGTCTCAGTGAAGACATTAATTGTGCCATGAAGCATAAAATATTTTGCAAATCAGGGTGAGCTCAATTGAAATCATTTTTTAAGAATTGGTAGCAAAGGAGAGCAGAGGAATAAGAAAAACAATTGGAGTGTTCATCTAACTTGGATTTTCAGGTGAAATACAGTAAGTTCCTCATCCTCTGAAAATTGGAAATTTTGAAGAATGGAAGGAATCAACCAAAGGGAAAAAATAAAAAAACTAAAATACGACCAGAGGGCACCGAGAGAAAATTAAACCAAGATCTCATAGACCAGCTACCTGGTTCAAGACCTAAAGCTAGGCGTTATGCATAGCTTAAGGTGGAAGTAGATAAATTGGATGACAAATGTAAGTTCATAGGAGATGTTTGGACCCCAATTAGAGGATATGAATTGTTGAGTTTCCACTACCATAGAAGAAATCACTTTGAGCCAATATTTAACTCGTGGAGGCTTAATTTGGGAAAATTGGTGTGCCCTAATGTTTTTCTTGATGTTGAATTGGTGAAATTATTGGCTAGTCATTATAATCTGAAAAATAAAGCTATATGTGATCTATCAGGGAATCCATTGATACATGTGTCTGAGAATGCAATAAGTGAGGTTTTCAAATTAGAAGGAATATGTAGTGAAAAGATTACAAGTGAGGAGCTTGAAAGTGAATTTAGAAGAATGGACACTCCTAAAGAGAAGAGAAATCCCTTCCATCGAATAAGCCATGATAAAGATGAAGAGTTCATGGCTAAATTTGAAGCTGAAAAGAGGAGAGAATTTGAATATGATCAGAGAGTTGCACTTTTTGAGGAAGGACTTGAATATGAGGCAACATCTGAAGAAAATCATGAACTCATGACCCAAGATGAGATAGATGCATAGTGGGAATGTATGAGACAAGAAACGGAAAGATCAAGGATAGAATATGAGCAAAGCCTTCAGGCCATGAAGGAATTTGAGAAATTGAAGTTACATAAGGCTCAGGTTAAAACATCAATGGCTAATTCACCCAGATATATGCCCCCTCATAAGAACAACAATATGAATCCATCACATTCCCCATAGGCCCACCTAAATCAACAAAGGAATCAATATAGAAACACAAACACTCCACCACAACACCGAAATATTCAACCACCTCCTCATCATCAGTATGTACCCCCACAAGGTCAATAATATGTGGAAAATACTAACCCACTATACCAAAATCAACATTTCCAAAATCCCCTCCATAATACACAACAATGATTAGACAATTTGATCTTATTGGATTTCATATCTACCCTTACCCTTTGGACAACAACTAGAGGAACCTAGTCCCTAAGTTCACAGGAAGTAATGCAATTACAACCGAGGAGCATCTGAGAAACTTTAAAGTAGTTATTCAAGATTTGGATATGCAATATGAGGATGTACAGATGAGATTATTCATGATGTCACTGATTGAATATGCCAGGGACTGGTTTAATAGTCTACCAACAATATCCATTTATTCCATTCATGTATTTTATGAACAATTTCTTCAGCAGTATGGGAATCAGTGTGCATTAGATTTTTCTTTGCACGAGTTAGTGACTATCCAAAAGTATCAAAATGAGTCAGCCTATGATTTTAACCAAAGGTTTGTTAAATTACATAATAAAATACCTCAGGGATCCAAGTTTTTTGATCTTGCTGCGTTGAGTATCTATTTGAAAGCCTTTGATCCCAAGACAGGAAATGAATTGAGAAATAGAGATCCTAGGAATTTGGTTGAAGCCCCAAAGATAGCATTAACCATTGAAAATAATAGGAAAGCTGCAGGGATGTTTTCTAAAGGGGAAAACCCTAGGGCTCCCCCATATGCTCCCCCAAATAGACAAGAGAACACATATAGGAATGAAAGACCAAGGCTGCATGACATGCCTTATAATACAAAATGGAAGGATGGGAAGCTGGTAAATGATAGACCAAGAAATAAAGAAACATCGGATCCATTGAAAATGAAAGGAGCATATATGGTAGATAAGAGTCCCTAGTGCTCAGTCTGTTATGCACCTCATTCCCCAGAGCATTGTGTTACAACTCAGTCAATACCATAAGAAGACACACTAGAAAATGATGGTGGTGAAGACCAAAATTTATATTTAACTTCCCACACTCTTAACTCTTTGGAGTGGGAATATTCATCTCCAGAGGAGGAAGGATATGAGTATAACGTTGATCACCAAAAATACAATATTCACATGGGAGAGTAGCATGTTTTTTCTGATCATGAAGAAAATGATATTGAGAAAAATCCTCCTATTGCATCATGTCAGACTAATAGGTACAGTGTGAGGAGACCAAGTGAAGAATAAATTGAAAGGTTGACTATTGCAACAGTGGAGGAAGCTAGAAACAAATACCGGTTGAGGAACAAAATAGTGAATAGAGATGAGGGTGTCCCAAGAGGAATATTTGTAAAAACTAATAAAGTATCAAATGAGACATCAAAAGGGACAGATGATAAGCAATCGGAAAAAAAGGAACAAAAGGTATCTCCTAAGGAGGAAAGTAAATAAATCCCCATTGAGAAGCAAAAGCCAGATCAAACATCCAAAGGGGAAAAAGAAGAGAACAAAGGAGAATTGATAGAACCTAAAAAGGTGATCAGAACTGAAGGTACATCCTTTGATTTCATACAAGCCTTATCTCAATTGAAGATGTTTGTCCCATTAATTGAAATGATGAAGATCAAGGAATATAGGGAAGGTGCCATACAATTAATGTCTAATGGAAATCAAAATATAAGCCTTGAAAATAAAGAAGTTTCTAAAATCAATAATAAAAGGAAGGAGGTAAAAATCCCAAAGGCCTTCCTAATGAACACACCACAGATTGACCCATTCTTTACCACTTTACTCATAAGTGGCAAACTAGTAAGAAATTGCATGATAGACTCAGGTGCCTCCATGAATATCATGTCAGTAGGGGTAATGAAACAGCTTGGCATGTGGATAGATGTGGAAGGAGGTAAATACTAGGACATGGATAGCAAGCCTCTTTCAGTTGTGGGAATAATGAAGAATGTGGAAGTAAGATTAGCAACTTACCCACAAGCTGCCTACAATATTGGCATAACCGTAATTGACACACATCCCTAGTTTGGAATGCTTCTATCAAGACAGTGGACTATAGCAGTAGGAGGCAATGTATAGTTTGATTTATCATATGCCACCATACCAGTGAATGGAGAAGAGGTCAAGTTATATAGGAAACCTACAATGAATCAAATTGTTGAAGGTGCTCCTCAAGAGCAACTTAATTATTTATGTGATGTAGATTTGGGGAGTCTTAGGGTAGAATTATATCAACCTGAGTTGGTAAACAAAGATCCAATTGATAAAAATATTTCTAAAAATCAGCAAAGGGTATGGAAAATGTACTTTGATGGGGCTTGCAGCCAAGAAGGTAATGGAGCTGGGATAGTTTTCATATCGCCTGATGGTTCAACTTTCAAATATTCATTTTTGTTAGCATTTGAATGTACAAACAATGTGGTGGAATATGAAGCTTTGTTGACCGTATTGAATTTAGCTGTTAAACACAATATTAAATTCTTAACAATTTTTGGAGACTCGGAGCTGGTTGTCTCTTAGATCAGGTCAAAATATGTAGCAAAAAATAAAAGGCTAAAACAATACAAGAATGCAATATGGGATACAATCGAACTATTTGATGCTTTCTCTGTTGATTGGGTGGAAAAATCAAAAAATGTAATGGTAGACTTCCTAGCCAATGTAGCACTAAAACAAGATGACATCATGCTAGCAGGAATATCCCAAGTTGAGTTCAAAACAAGACTTGTTGTACCTAACAATGTATATAGTTGGCAAGTTTTTAATGATGACACTGATCTTCTAAAATTCCTTCACTGTATAGACCAATATGAGGCTCAGGAAGCTGATTTCAATGCCTTTGTGGAAGAAATAAATGGAGAACAGATAGTATTCAGAAAGAAGGTCTTACAACTTAAGACTAATAAACTTCCCAAGGGGCTAGTAGCATTGGAAGGAGTATATGATGGAAGTGATCGATCCCTTATGAAACAGACACCAGTCAAAAAGGAAGATATTGAAGAAATAAACTTAGGGACTGAACTGGCACCAAGGAAAGTATATATTGGGAAGAAAATAAGCTCAAATTTATGAAGAATGCTGATTTCATTGTTAAGAAAATATAAACATGTGTTTGCATGGTCTTATGAGGACCTCAAGGCATATAGGGAGGATTTATTTCAACATGAAATTCCGTTCAAACCAGATGCAAAGCTATTTAGACAGAAACAAAGGCCTATCAACCCCACATTGGAACCAAAAATGTAGGAGGAATTGGCCAAACTTAGAGATGGAGGTATCATTAAACCTGTCAAGCATTCAACATGGGTGTCAAACCTTGTTCCTGTTAGAAATAAAAATGGAGATATCAGACTGTGTGTGGATTTCAGAAATCTGAATGTGGCATCCCTCAAAGATAACTACCCTCTACACAACATGGAAGCTATGTTGCACAAAGTAACTAGGTGTGAGTTGTTGTCTATGATGGATGGCTTTTTTGGTTATAACCAGGTTAAGGTTTGGGAATCTAAGTAGTAAAAATAGCTTTTACAACTCCATGGGGAACATATGTCTATGTGAGAATGCCTTTTGGTCTCACAAATGTGGGAGTAACCTTTCAAAGGGCTATGAACTTAGCATTTGCAGATTTTATTAATTCTATAATGGTGGTGTATCAAGATGACTTTACTGCTTACTCAAAAAGAGCTGAAGATCATATAGAACAACTTGAAAAAATATTCATTAAAGCTTTAGAGTATGGCATTAGTTTGAACCCTAAGAAATGTCATTTTTTTGTTATAGAAGAAAAATCTTAGGACACATTATGTCAAAAGAGGGAGTTAGAATAGATCCTGAGAGAGTTGAGGCTATAGATAAGGTCCCTATCCCTAAAATTGTAAAAGCCATCCAATCATTTTTTGGGCAGATTAACTTTTTTAGGAGGTTTGTGTCCAACTTTGCTGAAATTTTCAAGCCCATATCAAAGATGCTAAGGAAAGGACAAAAAATTGAATGGACTCCAGAAGCATTAGAAGCCTTTGTATCCATTAAAAGATCCATTAAGGAAGCCCCTGTCCTCAAATCTCCTGATTTCACGAAGCCTTTCCAAATATATTTCATTCGCTTCCTTGCACACTATAGTTGCTGTTATGTTACAAAAAAATGAGGACAGTCATGAGCAACCTATGTCCTTTTTTAGTAAATCTTTGCAGGGATCGGAGTTCAAGTATGACAAAATTGAAAAACAAGCCTTTGCATTGGTAAAAGCCACAAAAGCCTTTAGACTATATCTTGTTGGAGCCAAAGTGATTGCTTATGTCCCTCACATAGTTTTCAAAGATATTTTGACATAGTTAGAAGTAACAGGGAAGAGGTGCAAGTGGATTAATAAAATTCAGGAATTTGATATGGAAATAAAGGTTACTAAATTGAGAAGAGGCCAAGGATTAGCCAAGTTAATGACAAAAGCAAATATTGAGGCAAATCAAATTCGCAATGTGGAAGAAGAAGGAAATGCAATTGCAAGTATTGATCATACACCTCAGTATACAAACATCATGTATTACCTTAGAAACACGAAGTTCCCTGAAGGATTTAATGATAACTAGAAAAGAACCTTGAAACTATAGGCCTCTAAATATGTATTCATAGAATGTGATTTATTTTGGAAAAATAGAGATGGAATGTTGCTATTATGTTTAGATGAGTTGCAAGCTAATCATGTTTTGAAAGAGATGCATGAAGGGGTCTGTGGAGGCCATTATTCTGCAAAGACAACTGCACATAAAATCCTTAGGGCGGGTTATTACAAGCCAATTTTTTAAAATGATTCATTTTCATATGTAAGAAAATGTGAAGCATGTCAAAAAATTTCAGGAAAAATGAAATATCAGGGAGTTTTACTACTTAGACCTATGCAGGTTGAAGCCCCTTTTCATCAATGGGGGATTGATTTTGTTGGGGAGATATAAGAGAGATCAAGTGGAGGACACAGATGGATACTGGTAACCACTAATTACTTCACCAAATGGGTAGAAGCAATCCCAACCAAGCAGGCAACAAGTAAAGTTGTGATAATTTTTTTGATGGATAACATTATTACCAGGATTGGTACACCACTAATATTAATCACAGAAAATGGGATGTGTTTCAGATCAGATGAGTTTAAAATTTTTTGCAGTATGCATGGTATTTCTATCTCTTATTCTGCTCCTTACAACCCACAAGCTAATGGTCAGGCAGAATCTAGCAACAAAAGCCTTCTAAAGATCATTAGGAGAATGTTGGGTGGAAACAAAAATATATGGGATTCAAAATTAAAATTGGCTATATGGGCTGATAGGATCACTATCAAAAAAGCAATTAGAAAAACTCCATATGAACTAGTATATGGAACACAAGCCAGAATGCCTTTACAAAATATGTTACCAGTTTATAAATTTATTCTTCAGGAAGACATGGAGGTTCCTGAACTAATGGAAGAGAGAATGGAACAATTAGCATAACGTGATGAAATGAGAAGATTAGCCCAAAACCAGAACATGAAGTTGCAAACACAAATGAAGTATTTGTTTGACAAAAACGCAAAAAATATAAAATTTGAAAAGGATGATCTAGTATTGATGTTGAATGCTAGGTTTCAGGAGAAAGGAAAACATGGAAAATTTGGGGCTTTGCGGTTAGGACCTTTTGTTGTTGTTGGAAAACAAGGAGAGGATTCATATTACTTGCAAAATATGAGTGGTGAAGAAAAGAGTTGCCTGTACATGGGCAATTCCTAAAGAACTTTTTCTCTTGAAAATTATAGAGGATCAAGAGTTTCCAGTGCATGGACAACTCTTGAGAAAAACTCTCACAAAATTTCCCTGCACAGTAGTATAGGAAATAAAGGGTACATGAAATTTCTAGTACATGGACAATCCTGGGATCCCTTATTTGATTTTTTCTTCATGTACAGTAGTTTAGGATCATGTTCATCTCCACTTTTTTTCATCCATAATGCTTGGTCTGCTCACCTAGAGATCTGGATCCTTGCAATGATCTCACAATCATTCATCCCCAGACAGAGCCACTATTGGAACTATAAAATTTTGATAACCTCATTAACCCTTCATGCTTATTAGTCTACCAAGAAATTCATATTACAAACATAAAATTTCCTCACATAGCATTTTCACCAAGGTCTGGTTTAAATTTTGTCATATAGCCCCATAAAATTCATCTAACATTAAATCCTTAACATTTGAAAATGTCGGCATAATTTGATGTAGGTCTCTCCGATAATAATATACATCTCTTTATTATATTGGCAAGACATCAGAAGTGTCATACCGATGAGGATATATGCCAAGAGAATGTGGGTTCACATTATGCTTTTTGCAAGACAAAAGGTATCGGCATGACGATGTGAGGTCATATCGAGCTAAATTTCTTTTTACCGATTGGAGTCTAATAAAGTGTATCGGCCAGACTATAGTCATTGGGGTGAGATTTCAAAGGACTTCCTGAAGCATTCACTAGTCTTGCCGATAAAGAAAAAGGAAGACTCATTCGGTAAGACAATAATGTCAGGGAGAGTTTGGGGAGTCTTATTGATCCCTCATGTTATACTGACATAACTGAGCGTATAGAGATAAAATTTATCAAAGAGACAATGTGCATGGTCTCACCAAAGAAAAGGTGTATCGGTAAGATAAGTCTCAGCGGGGAGATCTAAGAGAGATCACGACGAATATTATTCTGTTAGTAGGACAATTACTTGGTCTCGACGACTTAATGTTGACAAATTGAATATCTCTGTGAGACAAAGAGTCTTCAAAGTGGATTGAAGAATCGTTGGCCCGATTCGTTAAGTTTGGGTGATAGCTTGCTTTGGTGAAGGTCATGGCAATGTAAAAAGATAAAAAGGAAAACTATTGGGGAGACTTGTGATGTCGGGAGAACTACAAGATGTCTTAGCGGATGTGTGAACGTTGAATAGATGGATCGACTAGAGATTTGAAATGTCTTTCCGATATGATACCTAATGTGACAGGGAGAATTTCAAAAAACTTGCTTCATTCATGTCTCAGTGAAGACATCAATGGTGCCATGAAGCATAAAAGATTTTAAAAATCAATGTGAGCTCAATTGAAATCATTTTTATAGAATTGGCAGCGAAGGAGAGCAGAGGAACGAGCAAAACAATCAAAGCATTCATCTAACTTGGATTTTCAAGTGAAATACAGTAAGTTCCTCATCCTCTAAAAATTGTAAACTTTGAAGAATGGAAGGCACTAGTTCAGAAAAGATAAAAGGAAGAAAACATGGGGAGAGTAGTCAACCAAAAGGAAAAAAGCAAAAAACTGAAATACGACCAGAGGGCACTGAGAGAAAATTAAACCAAGATCTCATAGACCAACTACATGGTTCAAGACCTAAAGCTAGGCATTTTGCACAGCTTAAGGTGGAAGTAGATAAATTGGATGAAAAATGTAAGTTCATAGGAGATGTTTGGACCCCAATTAGAGGATACAAATTGTTCAGTTTCCACTACCATAGAAGAAATCACTTTGAGCCAATATGTAACTTGTGGAGGCTTAATTTGGGAAAACTGGTGTGCCCTAATGTTTTTGTTGATGTCAAATTGGTGAAATTATTGGCTGGTCATTATAATCTAAAAAATAAAGCTATATGTGATCTATCAGAAAATCCATTGATACATGTGTCTGAGAATGCAATAAGTGAGGTTTTCAAATTAGAAGGAATATGCAGTGAAAATATTATAAGTTTCGAGCTTGAGAGTGAATCCAGAAGAATGGACACCATTTATAATGGTTGGAGATTTCCCTTACACAGAATCAGACATGGTGGAAAACTAACTCCAATGGAAGACAATGAGGGACCACCATTTCATGTGGATCTCTTCGAACCCTACATAAAGTACACTTATTTTTCAGCTAGACAGGTATTGGGGATGGAGGTCCCAAAGCATATGATAGTTGTACCTATGGTGATTGTTGTGGATGTTCAATATCATAGCTCCAGGTCATTTGATTATGCTTCACATGTGTTTAAAGGGCTAGACATTGGGTTGATAGCAGTAAAGAATGGAGCCTTTGTCCTGCACCTTAGGAATTATTCATTGTTGATGCACTTGGTGCTATATTTCAAACATGAATTAGGGTTGTGGCCCTAGGAACTAATAATTTTGCAATTTGATAAGGAAGGCAATCCATTGCCTATTCAGTTATGGATTGTTGTTTGGGACAACAGGTTTGCTAATTCTAGTTTTTTGCATTTTGAAGAATATTTTGTAAAGCCATTATACAAATTCTATAATTATCCTTATGACTATTCCTTTTCCGATGAAATAAAGAGGTTTCTCAGGCCTAAGGATTTTAATGGACCAATCAACCACAACTAGGGAGATTGGTATTGTTTAGAAAATGCCACCATGATTAGGGTTTATGGTTTTGAAAGTACTCCATTTATTTTTTCTAGGATAGTTCCAAATAGAATTGCATACCTAGAGATTGTTAGGCAAATGGCTTTCTCTAGTGTCATGAACTTAAGCTCTTATGGGAAGCAATATTTTATGCCAAGTATGTTGTGTTTTGGTGATTTTACTGTGGTAGCAAAGGAGGGAGACAATTTAATTTTGGATAAGTTATTGCATTATAACATGATAAAAGCGCCATCAAGGAAAAACTTTGATTCAGAGGGATATATCCATTCTGCCAAATAGAGGATAAACTTTGGAGGGTTTCAACATGTACCCTATCAATTTGATGAAATAATTAGAAACTTGGAAGCGAAAGAAGCAGAAATGGTAATTGAGAAACACGATCAAGAATTGTTAGATGTTGAGATGTTGTCTTCCAGTAAAGAAGTATTAGAGGCTAATAGGCCACAAGGTCCATCCAGAAAGGTATCAAGGAAAATAACTCAAGATTACACCTATTCTGCCAGAGAGATAAATATTGAGGAAACTATGGATATGGATACAAGACATGAGGACTATAGGTCTTTTATAGCAGATGATGAATTTGTGAAGACCTCAGAATTCAAAACATATTTATACAAACAAAAGGGAAAAGAAATAAGAGGACTGGTTGACAATGTCACACCAGGAAATGAGGAGCAGTTGTTAAAAAACTTGAGGGATGAGGTGGATAAAGAGATGACAAGCATGACTATTGAGAAAGAGAGAGAAATGTTGGAAAAGGCTGGTGTCATAATTTTCCCAAGGCTAGATCTCAATTCTGCATTGGTTTTTGATAGTTTCCTGAAAGACAACAATGCTACACACAAGCTCGGTATAGAAAAGGCGTCAGAAGTATATATAGGATCAAAATACAATCCTAATGAAGAGACATTGATGATTTGGGCTTTATATCCCCCCACAAGAAGTCAGTTGTCATTGTTAATGAGAAGGAATTTGGACATGTCATGAATTTGAAGGTTGGAGAAGTTGATCCAGTTGCGACTACAAAAATTGGGATCAATATAGAAAAATTAAATAAAGCCCGAAGAGGGCATTGATCAGAGAGAGAGAAATCTACAAAACCAATAGTGAAAGAATACTGAGAGAGAATGAATGTCTAAAGGACTTGGTAGGTTCTGCAACAAGGCCAACAAAGATGCTCACCCAAGGTGAAATTTCACAGGTGAAGGACCACTGGGAAGGATCAAGTGCATACTCTCAAGGGAAAATGGACACACTTACAACAATAATCAAAAGGAGGCAGGTCGTTTTAACCACTTGGTTAAATAAACTTTAGGGAAAACATTCACAATACATTGATGCAATAAAGGAACATAGGAGAGTGGATGGAAGAATCCAAGAGAAAATTGAGGAATTAAAGCGAAAGGATACTCCTACTAATATAGGGATTGAAAATGCTAATTGTATCATGGATAAGCACAAGGGATTCTTTGAGGAATTACAAGAGGATGCACAAGAATTGATAGAATCCGCTGAGAAAAAGTTGACTAGGTTATGTAATGATGAGGGAGAATTAAAAGAAATGACTACATGGAAGAACGAATGTGAATTAATGCTCTAAGAGATGTTAAAGACAACCACTACGAAAGATACAATGTTGGATGAAGCATGTGAGTAGAACGAATGAATGGTGATGATGGAGATCATAATTTACGATGCGTTAGGAGATGCAAATATGCACGAGTGCTAAGATTAGATAGAGCACATGTCTGAAGTTCACTTGTCGCTTAACAGAGCTTAGTTAATGCTAATCTTGTTAGTGTTTTATGCTTTAAATTTTTTTTGAAAGGACACGTCCTTTCACCTGCTCATGTATAAGTATCCATTGTTTACAAAGAAGGAGGAGGAATTTAGATAGAAGACAGTTAGTAGGAAATACAGTAATTTCATAATGTTTCAAAGAACTATGATGCATGTATAAATTTTGAAGGATCAATGAAAAAAATTTGATATTGTGACGCCTTTCTAGTATCAATTATTTGTTAAGTTAACTGAAATATTATGAAGTTGTCTCCAAGGTTGATATTTATTTGTTATTTAAATTGACATATCAAGTATATTCTCAGTTTATGAGTACGCATTTGATGTATTTGTGTGGTGTGATTGGTTGGTTCTTTCAAGTAAAGATTAAATCCTTCAATTCATTCACAGTAATCTAGAATTATCATTTGGATCATTAAAAAGAGATTGGTAATTACATTTTTACATGTTTATACAAGTTATAGACTAAATATCATATGCCAAATAATTAGAATCACTGCCAGATGGAAGTCATTTATCTAAATCTTTCGCTTGACTTTGTTTTACCCAATAAGGCACTAGTCTTATTTATCCTTCTAGGTTCCATCCATTTCATTTACATCTCTTAATTAAACATATAAATTTTCACTTTGATATTGCATATACAATTTATACCAAATTAGGATCATATCTTTCCACTATCAAATTGCCATTTGTAGATAGTTTGGTCAAGTAGGAAGCATAATTCAAAATCTATGTCATTCATATAGGTACACCCGCCTAGTTCTAGTAGAGCCTTAAGAATATAAGGTACAACTATATTGGTTGGCCTTGTTAGTTGGCCAATAACGTTCTGAGAGCTTGGAAATCTCTTGTGGCTCATTCAAACTAGCATTTTTAAGATCTAACATGTGTGCCGGTTATCTTGGAGTTGCTGCTATTGGAGTTGAGAAGATACAACACCACAGAAGCCCAAAAGATCTCTGCAAGCAAATAACCCATTACAAGGAGAAACAAAGAGAAGCAACAAAAGAAATGCTCAAGAATGTGGAGCAATGTATTCACCTGAAAATGTAAAATGAATAATGATACAAAAGATAGTTTTCAACTACATATAGATGAAAACCCTAAAAAGGAAAACCCTAGGCTTGCACAATAATAATTAATAAAGTAATTATTTATTATGTACCTAATGTTAGCTTAAGTGAAAAAGAGTTAAAAGGAAACTTTACGTAATTAAACAAATATTGTTTAATTAATAAAGTAAATGTCCAATTACTCTAACAACCCCCTTAAGATAGACATAGGGAGAAGCTAAAACCTAGAAGAAGCTACTGAAAGCAAAAGCAATGGGTCCTAGCAACAAGGCCAGATCAGGTACCCAAGTACAATGAAATCTCTATGAAATAGAGAAAAGGAGAAAACCCAATGGGAAAAACTCCTCTCCAAAAAGAGATAGAAAAACATACTGAAAGAAACATGAAGGAAGGAAGGCCTCATAAAGACCCCCCAAGGACAACTTCCTTCACCCCAAGCATAGAGCGCAACTGAAGATAGCGCAAAGATGCAAAAGGTTTCGTGAAGATGTCTGCAACTTGCTCGGCAATGGGAACATACTCCAAGATGAGAGAACCATCCTGAATCAACTGTCTGATGAAATGCATATGAAGCTCAATGTGCTTTGTCTACTGATGCTCCACTGGGTTGCGCAACATGTGTATAGCACTCTGATTGTCACACCAAAGAATAGTGGTACTATCAGGAGGAAAACCAAACTCAGTCATCAACTGATGAAGCCATAAAATCTCCTAACTAGCGAGCACAATAGCTCAGTACTCAGCCTCTGTAGATGATAATGCATGAGTAGTCTGCTTCTTGCACGACCATGTGATAGGACTAGATCCAAGACAAAAAACAAAGCCAGAAGTAGACTTCTGATCATTGACATCACCAGCCCAATCTGAGTCGGTGTAGCCAACAATGTGAGGATACACTAATGTGTAGTGAATGCCATATGAAGTGGTGCCCTGAATGTACCTCAAAATATGCTTGGTAGCTTGCCAATGACTCTCATGAGGATCATGTGAGAATCGAGAGACAAGACCAACCATAAAAGAAAGATCAGGACGAGTGTGAGTCAGGTACAACAAACTGCCAACCAACTACCTGTAAAGTGTAGAATCTACTGAAGGAGTGGGGCAAGTAGTAGTCAAAACAACCCCTGACTGAAAAGGTGTGGGAGCAGGATTGCAATCAAGCATGCCAAAGCGTTGAAGCATATCAAAAGAATACTTCTGCTGGTAAATGGAGATCCCCTCTGAAGACTGAATCACCTGAAGATCAAGAAAATAGTGCAAAAGGCCAAGATCTGTCATCTTAAACTGCTCCATCAAGGCTAGCTGAGAATGTTGAATCATAGAGGATGAGCTACTTGTGATGAGAAGATCATCAACATATAGCACAAGAATCAGGATCTCACCCTCAAGATGTTGAATATAGATCGTGTGATCAAAGTGACAGCGAGTGAAACTAGTGGAGAGCAAAAAAGAGTCCATCTTCTCATACCAAGCCCGAGGAGCTTGTTTGAGACCATATAATGAACGCTGAAGTCAGCAAACCAAGGAAGCATCATGAACAAATCCCTGAGGCTGCTCCATATAGATCTCCTCCTGTAGGTCACCATGTAAGAAGGCACACTTCACATCCATCTGAAAAATGAGCCATCCTCTAGAAGCTGCAAGTGATAATACAAAGCGAATAGAATTCATCTTGGTGACAATGGCAAATATCTCAGAGTAATCAATACCCTCAACCTGTGAGAAACCCTTCGCAACAAGACATGCTTTGTACTTATCAATAGAACCATCAGCAGCATACTTGGTGTGGTACAACCATCGGCACCGAACCATCTTTCTACCTGTAGGAAGAGGACAGAGATCCCATGTATTATTCCTCATCAAAGAAGAATACTCCTCCTCCATAGCACTATCCCACTCAGGGTGACCTGTCGCCTCTGAAAATCTCTAAGGATCCTCTGAAAGAGCATGAGTCAAAAGACTAGAACTCGTAGTATGAGAACGAGTGCGATGAATGTTTGAAGGATCACCGGCCATAGATCCTGCTGCCTCAATAGTAAAATGAGCCCATTTGGGCCTCTGAGGTGGAGCAAGTGGAGGTGGAGATGGGGGATCATCAATATCCTCATTAGAAACCTCAAAATAATCCTGAAGAGCTATAGTGGGTGGAGTAGGTAGTGAAGTGGACACTAGAGACAGGGTATCAACTGGAGGAAGGCGCTCATCAAACTGAACATCCCATCGAAACAGGACCTCTCTGGAATTAGGATCAAACAACCTGTACGCCTTAACATCCTCACAGTAGCTGACAAAAATGAGGGGTCGACTCTTCCGCTCCATAGCTCTCCTCTGAGCATCAAGAATAAAAGCCCATGCCTCACTACCAAATACTCGAAATGATGAAATATTAGGCTTGTCATGAGACCAAGCCTCCTCAAGAGTCATATGTCGAATCGCCTTGTGAGGTATCTGATTCTAAATATAGTTGGCACAATTGACTGCCTCAGCCCAAAAAGATGAAACCATGGACTTTGACTGAATCATATAATTAGCCATCTCCCATAAAGTTTTGTTCTTTCGCTCAGCGATACCATTCTGTTGAGGGGTGTAGGGAATAGAAAACTGATGCTATAAACCATGCTCAGTGCAAAAATCTCTGAAAGCCTAATTCACATACTCCCCCCCATTATCTATACGTTTCCACCAGATAGAAAGACTAGACTGCTTCTCTACAAATGTCTTGAAGACATGAAAGGAATCAAAGACATCAGACTTGTACTTAAGAAAGTACAACCATGTGTGTCTGGAGAAGTCATCAATGAATGTGAGTACATACTTGGCCCCTGAAAAAGAAGGAGTGGGAAATGACATGAGGTCACTATGAATCAGCTCCAAGGGTGCCAAAGCACGAGTGGTGCTTCCCTTCGGAAAGGGATCCCTGTGATGCTTGCCAAGCACACAACCATGAAAAACATCGTCAGTGTAGGAAATCCATGGAAGACCAAGAACAAGTGACTGTGTACTCATCTACTGAAGATATCTGTAATTGACATGGCCCAAATGCTCATGCCAAAGCCAACTCACTGAATCTGCATGTGCTATAAGAGATGAACCTGTACCCTCAAAAGGTGCAAATCCATCAAATCTATAAAGACGAGATGTAGTATGAACACTACCAGTAGCCACAACCAAATCAAAATCATGGAGGTCCTGAATAACCACATCATGTGGTGAGAACTCAACTGTCTTACTAGAGCCAGTGTGACAAATCTGATAAATGGACAAGAGGTTCGTCGAAATGTCAGGAACAACCAAAACACCCTGTAGAGTGCCTCCATCCAAAGAGACAAAACCTGAACCTAAGACGGAAAGTTGTGAAGAGTCACCCACTATAATCTGTGAAGTACCACAAGAGGCAAGAGAAGTGACCAACTACTGAGTGTGAGTCATATGGTGAGAAGCACCAGAGTCTAAAATTCAAGTGGACCCATTGCTCGATGCTTGTGCAGTGAGAGCATGACCCTTCCCTGTGGTGGAACAAGAAGAAGACTGAGGTGAGGAAATGTGTTGCTACTGCATGGCCTCCTCTAAAGCCTCTAATCGTTTCCAACACCTAGAAATTGGATGACCTTGCTTGCCATAGAAACTGCAAGTGTCTCCTAATTTCTCCTTAGTCTTGGAGGAAGACTAACCAGACTTCGAAGATTTCCCATGTTTTGGATTAAATGGTGGTTTAGAATCAGACTTAGGAGGTGGTTTGGAGGAATGCTCACTACCTGCAAAATCTTTCTTGGGCCTTGGTTTCTGCTTCTGTTTCCCCTTCGGTGACTGAACAACCAATTCTTTTCTCTTTGAACCTGAGAGCATATCCATCAGAGAAAGGTGACACTATTCCTGAGATAATAGCTCACAAAATAAATCAAAGGAAGGCATGGTAAAACTTGCACCCAAACCATCCATGGTGGAGTAGAAGGAGGAAGCAAATATCTGAAATGGACCACGAAGCCTCCAAAGAATCAAGTAAATGTACTCTATGTCTGTCTTGTTCTTCCCGAAACCCTGTAAAATAGTACAAATAGTTTTGAACTTGTTCAAAAAATGTTCAATAGTGGGAAATGAATCAGGTAACAATGAAGTCAGCTCTGCCTCAATCTATAATGCATGAAACTCATTAACAGCCCAAAAAAAGTGTCTCAAACTTCAGCCACATGGCTTGAGGAGTGAGCAAAGCATCAAGGTGAAACAAAAGACTGTCTGAAACATGCATGCATAACAAACCTATAGCCTCATCCATCTTGTTTCTGTGCTACATAATCTCAAAAGGTACAAATGAGGCTAAACCTCATCTAAACAAGACCATAACCCTCATGACCTGAGTAGCCTCATCATACGAGACTTCCAAGTGTGATAGTTATGTGATGTGAGTAGCTCAATTGAAGAGTCTGCCATGAAACCCTGCACCTGTACCTGCTTGTGTTTTTATTATTATTATGTGATCTTTCAGAATAGATAGAAGATGCAGAAGGGTTTGTATTTTTGAGAGTTTTGGGGTTCTGGTTTTCTGATATAAATGACAGAAAGCAAGAGAAAAACATCCCCCACAAAAGATAAACCCAAACCCTAGTACAAACTGAGAAGAAGGAAGCAATGCATAAGCAAAAAATACTTCAAAACAAATTCTCATGTACCTAGTGAAAATTATGAGAAAATAAATCACATTATTGAATAGAGCATGTTGAGAGCTTTCCAATGCCTATTCAAGTTTGAAAAACGGAGTCTGTTTGCATCTTCTATGACCCCGGAAGTGAAGAAAGTAGACGTCACTTTGACTGGTAAAAAAATCTAGACTAGTAAAAATTTTGTAAAATTACCTACACCATCAGATCAATGCCAAAATTAGCTTTCCAACACTTCTTCCTGTTTGAAAAACGGAGTTAGGATGCCCAAGTTATGCTCGTTTTCGTGAGAGCAAAAAAAATGCCCTATTTGACTCGTCTAGCACCCGGGAGCTTTAAAAAAAGAGCCCTTGGTCGTGTGGGCGAACCAGGGGGCTGAGGTGGGCGGAGCCCATGGTCACCATATGACCGGGTGGAGGTCTGTGTGAAGCCCGCGGGTGCTGAAGAACTGACTCGGGTCGGCGAGCCCGGCGGGAGCAAGTCAGCGAGCTCACAGGTGGCGAGCCCGGTGGCGACAAGCTCAACAATTGCGGACTGGGCAAGTCGGTCGGGGAGTGGACACAGCGGAGTCAATTGAGGAGTGGACATGGCAGAGTCAGCTGGGGAGTGGACATGGCAAAGTCGAGTGGAGTCAGCTCGGCGGAGCTCGGGAGAGCCAGCTGGGGTCGGCGCAATGGTTGCGGTGGGAACTCGGCGATCGAGGAGACAGGTGGCGTCGGAACGGCGCTACTGGGCCGCTTGGCAGGGTGGGTGGCGCCTGAAAAATACACGGGCTGTGGAAAAATTTATCAAAAAAACCTTTGTTTTTTGGATTTTTTTAATATTTTTTTTATTTTTTTGCGATTTTTGCTCCGTATGGCCCTAGGGCAAAAAACATTTTGCCTTCCAAATTGACTATAACAAAAATCGATGATTTGACAATCGTTTTAGGGGTTTTTTGGGCACTACAAATCCAATGGCACTGTCCATTTAGGCCCAAAGTGAACCAAAAAATAGGAGTATGCTGAATCCACCCAAAAAAAAACTTAGAACCCTAGATTTGCTTCCAATGCAAAATCTCAAAACAAGAACAAGCAGCTGCAAATCTGAAGCTTTGATACCATGTTGGAGTTGAGAAGATACAACACCACAGAAGTCCAAAAGATCTTTGCAAGCAAATAACCTATTACAAGGAGAAACAAAGAGAAGCAACAAAAGAAATGCTCAAGAATGTGGAGCAATGTATTCACCTGAAAATGTAAAATGAATAATGATACAAAAGATAGTTTTCAACTACATATAGATGAGAACCCTAAAAAGGAAAACCCTAGGCTTGCACAATAATAATTAATAAAGTAGTTAATTATTATGTACCTAATGTTAGCTTAAGTGAAAAAGAGTTAAAAGGAAACTTTAAGTAATTAAACAAATATTGTTTAATTAATAAAGTAAATGTCCAATTACTCTAACAGCTGCTTCACCTTTTGCACTCGCTTGCTGCATGGTTTTCTTCTGCAATGTTGTGTGTTCATTTTTGTTGTTGCATGGTTTTTTGTTCCCTAAAATGGCTTTGATGGCATGCTCCTGGGCGATCGTTGTTTTCAGTGGTAGCTCGAGGTGATCTGGGGCGTCGATGTTTTCTCATGGCTTTCTTTCTTTGTGGTCATTCAAGCGGTGGACTGGCCAATTTATGCAGCCATTTTTCTCTTTTATAGGTTGTTGTTAAGTTGCTAAAAGCTCCCAAGCACTAGGAAAATCCTTTGTAATAATTGAATTAAAATTGATGACTGCAAACTGTGCCAATCAATTCATCCTTTCTATTTTTCATGCATTTAGTAAGACTGTTAGTTTGTGTTGTTATTCTCCTATAATGTATGAATGCATGTTCTTCAACTTTAATGATCTTTCATAGCTAAATAAATACAGATCATGTTTCTTAGTCCTTTGTGTTGGCTAAAGTTATGTCTGATTATGCTATGAAATTTGAGGGTGTTTGTTATGTTTTAGAGTGCTTTTGAGAAAATTTATTTAATAAAATTTTGGTGGTTCGGGCCTTTGCATCCCGCACTATGCTCTGGTAAATTTGTCTAAGATTTTGGCGCATTTTCTATAGTTTAGATTTCATGTTTTGCTATCTTTCTAACCTTTTACCTCCCCCACTAAATGAAGAGATGACTTTGATAAAACCTCGGAGGTCACTTAGCTAGCGCACTATGTCCCCCAATAGCTAAGTTTCCCATAAGACTAATGCTACCTGCAAAATCTTGCATCAACAGTTCTTTTTCTGGAAAGCCTGGTGGGACTCAAACTAGCACGTTTGCTTGATCTCATAAGTGTGTATGAGTCATCATACTGTAACTAGGTCACTGACTGCAAGATTCCCTGGCCAGCTTGTACTACCCTTATTTTTTGTGCACCCAAGAAGCCGCCGAGGTAGTCCTTCACCTCCTCTGTCTCCTCCTTCTCCGCAGTCGCTTGCTTTTCCTCCACCAATGGCCACTATAAATTACGTAGCTTGGGACACTGGCAATCCTTTAGTAGCACATGTGCCTCCTGCAGTATGGGCACCAATCCATGCTTCCACTCTAAAAGCTATACCTAATTATTCTCGGGATGAGTCAAAGACACTGATGGAACACCTGCAAGATGTGACAGATGTATGTCTTGTAAATGGTGTTTTAAATGAAAATGTAGCACTCAAATTGCTTGCTGCCTCCTTCTAAAGAAAAGAACTGAATTGGTATAGGACTCTTGAGGCTAATACTATTGCTACTTGGGACCAGCTCAGAACCCCATTTTACGAGGATTTTTTGAATGTTGGTGACAAGTCTTCATTGTATCATCAACTAGAAAGCATAAAGCGAGCTCCTCACAAAGCTCTGCCTGATTTCAACACACAGTTCCATTCAACCTGGAAGAGAGTGCCTATTGGTAGTCGGCCACCCCCGGATTTGGCATTCATGTTCTACTTAAAGTCCATCAATCCTGATATTTTCATGATGTTACAGGCTCTTGGTGGAGAGACTCTTCCTAATGCTTATGCATTGGTTGTCGCTGTGGAAACTAATCTGATTTCTACTAGAAAGTTGGCACCGAGACCCATCATGCCATTGTTTCCCGAGTGCAATTCCATGGAAGGTGAAGTTCCTTTGACTAGCGCATCTACAAATCCTCCCCAATATATGTACGTATATCCCAGAATAGCCCCAAGCGTAGCTCGAGTTGTGGCTCTAGTGCCTAATCCCTTGGCTGCTGAGATGAATGAGATGAGAGAACAAATTTGGGCCATGACTAATGAATTGACTACCATGAAGCAGCAGCAATATAGCTATCAGAAGCCAGCATACCAAAATTATCAAGGTGGAAAATCTTTGTACCAACAAAATCAGTGGCAAGATAGATCACGCAGAAATACTCAGGCTTAGCCGAATAACTAGGTTGTTCTGGTGACCCTACCGATGCAGACTGTCCATCCTAGTTCAAATAAAGAGCTAGTTGTTGGACAAAACAACTTAGCCGAAGACGCCAATTCATGGTTTTTTCCTTGTAATGATGCGCACATGCCAAGAAATTTTTCATGGGGAAATTTGCAACAAAATATCCTGGACCAACGTAACCAAGGCGGCGCACCTAATCCCAGCAACCAATCATATGCCTCTCAATAGATGTACAATGTTTTCCTCGCTGCTCAAATGCAAGGGATGTCCATTCAGCAAGAATCAAATATAGTTCTAAATCAAGCACTCTTTTCATGGATGGAAGGAGAGGAGTCAACATTTCCAAATGAATTTCTTGTAATTCAAATGTCACGAGTACAATCTGATTACAACACGCATTCTAAGTGGAGATTCATCAGAGAATTCACATCTCTGCAAACTAATGCTTCATCTCAGCCGATGCCTAGTCTACCGGCAAGCCTATCGTCAATCCCACAATAGACTAATGTGGTTCCTCCTAGTTCTCTGAATCCACCTCCTCCAAAGGCAAAGGCTTCTATGATCATCCCAACTATTACCAAACAACCAGACGTACCTACCGCGAGGCCAACACCAACTGTGAAACCTAAAGAGCAAGCAACCGTGACTCATTAGTCGCGAGTGCAGTTCAATGTGGTGGAACAACTGAAGAAATCTTCTGCCAACGCTTCTTGTGGGATGTCCTAGCTATTCCAGAGCAGAAAGTTCTATTACAAAAGGCATTATTGGGAGAGGAAGATGCGAAGGTGCCTAGTCAGTCCAATGAAGAAAATATATCCAGGTCGGACCTGGATAAAGTACTAACAAATAAACCGAAGGAAAAGAAAGAGGTCGGAAAAAAGAGTAAGCCTAAACCCAAGCCTTTCTTTCTAACACTTATCATTGGTGACAAGCTGTTACATAATTGTATGATTGACTCTAGTGCTAGCACCACTGTCATGCCTTAGCAAGTAGATGATGCCTTGGGTTTAAAATATGAGCCTCTTAATAAGGGAGTCATGTAGCTAGATTGAAATAAAGTTGATACTGTCGAGGTAATCAAGGGATTGCCTATGAAATTGTTTGTCTGCTCCAGTATCACTATAAATCAGGATACCATACTAATTGATATTCTTCCTCTATTTGGGATTTGTTTGTCCTAAGAATTCACAGCAAATGTTAAAGGATATCTAGCACTAGACTGCTCACACGTGATCTTGAGGACCAAACATGGAGCCAAGATGAGACTACTATCGAAAACTCTGCATTCTGAGCATGTTGTTGATGAGGCTTTGCTCAACTTTGAAGCAGCACATACTTCAATTACTCAGGAAGAGAGGTTCAATGTGGAATTTTTGGAAGAAGAAGACGCTACTAGCTCCCGAATGGAGGATGAAGAAAATTTATTGAAGGAGTTTTTTGATAAAGACCCTTTTGGGAATTATCACGAAACTGGACTCGGGACTTATGTCATACATGAGGAAGGGAAATCTATGCCTAGAGTTATAAAGGATTTCAGAGGCGAAGCACCCTTGGAGTTATGTACTTTTCACTTTGATGGAGCAAGATGCAGAGCCGGAGCTGGAGCAGGCATATGTTCGACATATTCGTCTAAGGATAAGACCTTGAGGTCTTACCGCTTCTAGTTTTCATGCTCACAAAATGAAGCAGAGTATGAGGGTTTTGTCCATGGTTTGAACCTTGCAGAAAAAATGGGTGCAAAGCAGATAAGTGTGTTTGGAGATTTAGAGATGGTGGTCAACCAAATCTGAGGAATTTTTTTTGCAAAAAATGTTCGTATGCGATCCTACCGACATATAGTCTGGGATCTTATTGACAACTTTGAGGAATTTAAGATTCAAACTATACAAAGAGAGAAGAACTCTGAAGCCGACCGGATGGTGACTATTGGAGCTCAGTTTGAGCCGGCCTTTGAGTTATTTAAAAATGAGCATGTAGTGAGAGTAATTGTAAGGCTCGCTATTCCAAACAACAATCAAGATTGGAAAGTGTTCGATAGCAATGCCCATATTGCATCATTTCTCTAGTCATCTTGGGAATTCACTGATCAGCTGCAACTAAAGATCGTCAAAGCTTATGGGGATCAAGTTATCCAGTTGAAATCCAACAAGCTTCTGAGAGGCCTAGTCACTCTGGAGAGCCTGCTTGATTTTGATGATGTGACAAGAGACAAAATAAGGCTTGTAGCTGACAAGGGTGACTATACCGATTTTTATATCAGAGAAGAAAGAAAGCTCAAGGTCGGGAAGGAAGTTTCTCAGAAGAATATCTAAGTGTAGTAGCCTGGTCATATGATGATCTTAAGGGATATGATCTCTAGATTATTGAGCATACAATTGAGCTGTCGAAAGGGGCGAAGTTGGTTTGTCAAAGATAGAGGCATGTGAACCCAAAGATAGAATCTCTCATGTCATAGGAATTGAATAAGCATCCCAAATAGTGTTTCTAATCAAACACAACACTTGGGTGTCAAACCCGGTATCAGTTCGAAAAAATAATGGAGACATACGACTATGTGTAGACTTCTAAGACTTGAATAGAGTGTCCTTAAAGGATCATTACCCCCTACCTTCAATGGAGGTAATTCTATAAATCGTGGCTGGTTCCAAAATGTTTTCAATGTTGGATGGCTTTTCGGGCTACAATCAAATTCAGGTAAAAGAAGAAGACCAACACAAAACAGCGTTCACCACAAAATGGGGAACATATGCATATGCCAAAATTTATTTTGGACTCTCAAATGTCAGAGCCACCTTTCAAAGAGCCATGAATATTGCCTTTAAGGATTTAATCCATAAAATTATACTCATCTATCTAGATGATTTGATAGTATTTAAAAAAAAAATCGATGATCACTTTGATCATTTAGAGGTTGTCTTCCAGAAGTGTCAGGAATTCGAGATTTCTTTAAACGCGAATAAATGTGTGTTCGGAGTTCCCCAGGGGAAGCTATTAGGGTATTTTGTCTCAAAGGAGGGCATCGCCATTGATCTTGAAAGAGTTGATGTAATTCAGGAACTTCCATTACCTGTAAACAAGAAGGGAGTGCAATCATTTCTAGGTAAGGTCAACTTCATTAGCCGATTCATTGCAAATTTTGCAGGGATCATTCAACCTATTACCTTGATGCTTAAAAAGGACCAGAATTTTAAATGGATGGTGGAGGCCAAAAAATATTTTGAGCTTATAAAGGAGGATATTTATTCTGCTCCTATATTGGTCAACCTGGACCTATCAAAAGATTTTATTATGTATGTTTTTGGTGGTGGCAATAGTATTGCCACTGTATTTATGCAAAAAGATGATGAAGATAAAAGGGAGTCTCTTGTTTCTTTCTACTCAAGGACCTTAAAAGAGTATGAGGTAAAGTACAATTTTGTAGAAAAGTAGGCCTTTTCCATTGTGAAAGGGCTTAATAAGTTCTGGCACCTGATATCATATAATAAAGTGATTTTTTGTGTACCGCATCCTAGTGTGCGGGAGTATATCATGAAAGGAGAAATCAAAGAGAAAAGAGCTAATTGGATCACCAAGATCCTAGAGTATGATATCGAAGTCAGACCTATCAAGATTGTCAAAGGAAAGGGACTATGAGAGTATCTCACTGAAAACAGTGAACCAATGACAAATTTTGAAGTTCCAGAACCTATGTTAATAAACGAAGAAAGCTGTCAGGGCAACTAATTGGAGGATAGAATGAACTTCATGTAGACAAGAAGGTATTTGATCAATCTCCCTTCTTTTAAGAGGCATTTCTATCACTTACAAAATAGCACTTATGTACTCTTGGAGGGTGTCCTATTCAAAAGAAATTTTAATGGTGTCCTGCTAAGGTGTGTAAATGAAGAACAGGCAAAGAGAATATTGGATCAATACAACAATGGCCTAGTTGGAAGACATTTTTCTACAAGGACTACAATAATTAAAATTATATGTGTGGCTTATTTTTGGCCAACACTTTTCAATGATGCATTTTCATTAATTAAATCTTGCAATGAATGTCAGTTTTATGTCAGAAAGAGAAAGATTACTACTATGCCATTAAGGCCTATAGTAGTAGAGGAACCTTTTGCTCAATGGGGTCTAGAATTCATTGGAATGATTAACCCTTTCTCCTCAACTGGACACGGGTGGATATTGACAGCAACATACTACTTCACCAGATGGGCAGAAGTAGTGCCATTGAAGAATGCAACGGAAGTAGAGATTGTTAACTTCCTAGAGGAGTTGGTAGCTAGATTTGGCCCACCAAAAACAATCATCTCTGAAAATTCCAAAGATTTTCTTAGCTCGAAGATGAGCCAGTTTGCATTAAAGTATGGAGTTTTCCTGAAAACCTCTTCCAACTATTATCCCCAAGGGAATGGCCTCACGGAGTCTAGAAATAAAAACCTCATCAGGTTAATTAAGAGGATAGGCTCAGAACGTCAAAGAGAATAACATAAGAACCTTTGGGCAATGTTATGGGTAGATCGAATCATGCCCAAGCAGATACTAAAGACATCTCCTTATGAGATGGTGTACAGGAAGGAGGCATTACTACCTATCACCATGGAAGTCCCCACCTTGTAGTTGCTTAAATCTCTAGAGATTGAACAAAATAGAGCAATGGAGGTATGGTTTTCCGAGCTACTCGAGGTTCAGGAGAAGAGAGAGCACGCCCTTGAGGGGACAAATAGCTGCAAGCAGGTGGTAAAGAAATGGTTTGATAAAAAGGCATCAGATTAAGAGCTACAACATGGGGACTTGGTGCTCAATTTCAGCAAGTGTGGAGCAAAGCCCGACCAACACGAAAAAATTTGACAGTCTCTAGGAAGGGCCTTACAAAATTGTCCAATGTAAACAGTTCAACTCTTTTGAGTTGGAAGACATGAAAGGTAATGCCTTAAGTATTCTAGTTAATGGAATACATCTTAAGAAATTTAATTAATTTTTCCTATGTGATGGCTTTGTAAATTGTAAATATGTAATTATTTTTCCCTATTTTAAGTTTTGGGTTTTCTCAGTGCTTTATAAAATAACAACAATAGTGCAAGAAATTGAAGAACATTGTAAATGAGCTAAGATTTCTGAAAAAACATAAGTATTATATATTATGGCCACAAAATTTATATTATATAAGATAGGGGCCAGTGGCCTTGTATCGAAATATATACAAATATCCGCTATGTAGTGGAGGCTAGAAAAAGGGAAAAAGTGAAATTGGGGACTATTTTTGTTCTCAGATTATTAGGCATTGGATAGACCAGTAATGGAAGCAAATATCAGCGCAAGATCAGGGAACACCATTCTTTCAAATTCCTCGTACCAATGGAGGTTTCAGAATGGTTTGATGTAATGCACCTGCATGAGGAAAAAGTAGCTGGCACGAACCTTGGCGCGATGCTCCTCATGAATCTCCAGCTCAAAACCGAAGGGGAAGGGCCTAGTTGGCATGGTTCCTCCATGCAGCTACAGCAGATGTAGGTTGTGAACTGAGGGAACCCCATGATCAAATTCGGTAGCACACACTATTTTCTCTAATCCTCTGAGGTAGCACTGTGGGAACACTCACTTCATTAGCTTCAGGACCTTGCATTTGGAGATACTAATATCCAGCAATGAGGCAACGAAGTGAGAACAAATGCTAGTGTTGACCCGATATTGTTCCTCATACTCCATGTAGTCCTTGCCAAGAACCCATTTAATTGCTTTCATGTATAACATGTTTTTCATGCCTCATGCACTTCAAGTGCCTACACCTAATTTTTCCTAGGAAAGCGGCTTGAGTCTTTTTAAAGACTAGTCTTATTGGCATCTCCATACTACTTGTTACTAGTGCTAGAAAATGAAAATTGCTAAAGTAACTAAGGCATGCTAAGCTAAGAATGCTAGGAATAATTGTTATTTTCAATGTTTCTAATGGCCCTATTTATAGACTCGACGCGGTTCACCTGATGAGGCAAGCCATAATTATGATAGAGGCAAAGTGTGTTGCCAAGCATCATTTTTCAATGTTGTGGTGTGTGGAGTGAATTAAATAATTAGGTACAGTTGCAACTTTCTTTATTCAGGTTGTCAAATTCAATAAAGATTGCTTGGGTGTTAGCACAAGGAGCCATCATCCCATCTGAATCAAGGAAAATCTTTTAAGCAGGCTGTTGGGTGATGCACCCAAGTAAAATCATGAAAAATTAGTAAATACAAAAGAGCTTATGAAAGATATGGCAGGGTTGTCTTGGTCCGTTGTCTGAGATAATCAGGTGCCAACTCACGCAAAGTCATGTCTCTTAAATGTGGAGAGAAATATGGCAGGTTGGTGATCTTTTCGTACACATAAAAATCTGGTGACACATATAGCAACTAAGTGTGAAAGGCTGGCATGTACCCTCGCTCAACCGTTTTTCACGAAAATAAAAAAGTAGGTTGAGCATGCAAAGCACATTTTTTGTGAAATTCATCAAAGGATAAAATGGCTACGTCATTCACAAGAGAGAAAGAGTTTTTCAGAAGCTAAATCATCTATGAAATTCTGTGAAAGGTTCTTGTGAATACATAGAAATGAGTGAGATTACAGAAAGTTCAACATAGGCCCTGGCCTCAACGAGTATAGACGAGCAAAGAATAAAGGAGCCCTGCGTACATATCTATGGCCTAGAGTCTTATGCTACCCAAGGCATCCCAAAAAATCCATGTTGGCCCTTCATCAGTCAGGTGGACCAGAGAATATTGAACGAGATTCCTCCTAGAAACTAGGCTTTGGTTTTGGAGGATAGGGATAATGTATTTGATCCTGAGTTATCCTAGAATCCTAAGAGCCTTAGGGAAGCTGCATGCGAGAGAATGAAGAAATTAATGGACCCCTTCTGCAAACATCTATGGGACTGTAGGCTTCCCTAGTATATGGTTCTCCTGGTACATTATTTCCCAGAAATTGTAGCAGCATGCATGACAGGCTTCGACCCAAACATCGGAGTGATAAGTGGTACTAATTTCAGGGTAATCATTAGCCCCAAAACTATTCAGGATATGTTATGCATCCCGCTCCCCTTGACCCAAAATGTTAAAATTTTTGACATAAAAAGTATGCATGATAAGTTGGGAGGGCTCAGATTGGCACCGCGGTTTTACCACACTGAATATGTTCAGCCAACAAATGTCTCAACACCACCCAAATTTCCATTTAATCTAGGTTCTTTAAAAGATGGGTCTTCTTCTATATGTCCTATGTTGGCACTGGTGTGTGGTCTGGATATAGACAAGCAGCTCTTTGAGTTTTAGATGTGTCTTAGCTTTATGTTGAGAAAGAACAACATGGCTCTACTTCTCGACTTTGTGAGGGTTATTAGTGATGGTATTTGACAACAGCTGCAAGACTTCCAGGTCAGTTTTAGGTTTAGGTATCCCTCATTCCTAGCCTACTTAATATTACATCAAAATCCGGACTATTTCATGATATTTATGTCTTTGGTTGTTTCTGATGAAAGAAGCCAAAGGAAGCCAGTTTCAACATGGATTGTTTTCATGTCAAAAACTTTTGATTACTATGCATTTTTAGATTTTTTCTTAGCCCAAACTTTGTGGGCTTTGGATAGAGCTGGGATTAGCATGTTCGCGCGCCTATCGCCAAGACATAAATCCTAGTTGGCAAATCTTGTGCCACCCTGTGATTGGTTGTTTTGCATAGATTTCAGTATGCTCTGCATGTGAGGTTATGACTCGAGAGCCCTTTTGGCTCCCACAATTTCTTTCTGACAAAGTCCTAGCCCTCCAAGCGATGAGGTAGCTATGTAATATTGATAATGATGACTGGGGGGGGCAAGTATTTAACCTCCTATTTGATATTGTCGGTCATGTTTGGTTTCGTGTCATTGATCAAGAAAATGACTTCGAAGATTGACACTTCAAAGATTCTATTTTCAAAGTTGGGTCATCTTGGGTTGGTGGTGATAAATGAAACCTGGCAATACAACCCCAAAAATTATTTATCAGAGGTTGGCATAAGAATCCAACATTAGCCTCGGTTATTTTGGGACCCTCTGGGAAATGTTGAAGAGGGGAATTTAAGGTTATATGTAGGCCTTGAATATTTTCCTACTGAGGACATGCGACCATCGTGGCTGAAATTTTACTACATAGCAAGGAAGGCCAATCCAAATCAAAAGATCAACCAGTCCCTGTACAACCAATTGCATAAGCTCGAATGGTGTCCTGAAAAAATTCAAGACTTCTAGATTTTTTGGCAAGAGATCAAGGCATCCACCAAGCTTTACGAAGAGGTGGATCTTGATGAAAAATTTGATGACATCTGGAAGAACGTGCATCCAGATGCAGAAAGGTCTTTGAGCCCTTCAATGTCAGACCAACAATATAGAAGGGAAGGGATTACCACGGAGCCCAGAGAAAAAGTAACTCAGAATCTCCTTGCCATTGAGGAGGATCCAATGCATGAAGAAGATTTTGGTAAAATAGCTTGCGCAGCAGGAGGATTCAAATGCACAAGCATCAGAGCCATCCATCTCCTCTAAAACAACCAAGAAGTGGCCAAGGACTACCAGTAGTAGAAGGCAAGTCATTGTAGACCTTGAGGATTCTCTAGATGAAAAGTGCAAACGAATAAGAGAATCCAGTAGAGAGGAAGAGCAGCAGCTGGAAGAAGCGGTTGTATCATCTACAGCTCCTCACAAGCCTAAGGTATCATTTCTTCACTCTTCTCTTTCTACTATGTCTCTAGTCTCTTCTTCATTTGCCCCAGCTTTTTCATCTGCACTAGTTTTCTTTGTCGCTGGATATCCTAGGTAGTCGATTCTTTCCCCTCCTAGTTTCCCACTTTCATCCTCTGCTTTTCATCCCTTACCCGGAGCATAATTTGGTGTCGGTGTTGAGCTCATGAGCCAAAAATTCCTATCCCCAAGGCCCAGCCCTTCAGTTGGCACCTCCCCAACCTTTCCTTATACCACATTATCATCCTCTCTGAGCGGCCAATTCATTCCACCATTCTCCCCAGCTATTATTACAATGCCTAGCAAAACCACTGATGCACTAAGTACACAATCTTTCCTGCTAGCAGTCCCTCGAGAGTTTCCTTTTTTTGGTGGATTGGGTATCCCTTCCTAGAAATATTTCCCGTGGGTGGAGGCAAAAAAAAGCACCCAAGCTAGCTGAATGGAAAAGAGGAGACAAAAGGATGCGGGTAGGTAGACAGAGCCTCTCTTGTAAACTGTGTTCAATGAGAGCCAGAATTCATTAATGTTTGCAAAGATCACTCCCAACGTGATTAAACCGGTAGGAGAAATGCTACCAAGTGATTACTCTATCAACACCATTGGGATAGACTTGTAGTAGACTCATCTGCAAGATAAGGTCGAGTTGATGGAAGAGACTCAAAAGATTGTAACTAGCAATTACCTCAAGCTCAATCACCAGGCAAGGAAAATGGAGGAGCAGATATAAGAGCTAAAGGGAAAGATTGATATCTAGGTGAACAAGTATAAAGCCCAATAAAATGAAATAAGTCACCTAGAAAAGGAGAGGGGTGCTTTTGAAGGCCAAATCAAGGAGTTGTAGGTTATGAGCATGGAGATTGTCTCAACTCTCCAGCATGAGGTTGAGAAGAGTTGAGCAAATGAAGAAAAGCTCCGCGTTGAGTCTGTACAATTGATTGAAGGTATGAAGGAGCTTTGGTAGAGCACAGATGATGAAATAAATGAAATGAATGCCACTTTAGAGTTGGAGATTCAAAAGACAAAGTGGGCCAAATTGGCCCTGGAAGAAAAGGAAAAGAAAATTTCCACTCTAAGAGAACAACTGTTCACATTAGACAGAAGCTTATCGGAGCTAAAGGAAAACTTGAGCAATAGAGAAGTAGAATTGAATATCTTGAAGAACCCACCTCTTGCACCACAGATGAGCTCATTGGAGATCGCCAAGGAGTTTTATGTGTCATACTAGGATAAAGTCAAGGTGTTATTCCTTACTCTCTAGCCCACCCTAAAATTTAAGGCACAGGTGGCGAGCCTATGCAGAAAAGTAGGTGAAACAATCCAACAGATACAGGAGGTAACTTCTAATAAGGTTCCCAAGCCCAGGATTTTGTTAGGAAAATTGTATATAGCTTCCGATGAGGCTCTAATTAGTGTGGGTATTGAGGACTAAACAACAGAAGCCATGAGTGTAAGAATCCTCATTTCTATGCATGAGGTTGTCCAACAAGTGGCAGAATGCAGGGCCAGGTTGAACCAGGTTACCAATGATATGTGGGAGAAGTTTTCCCGCTTAACTCAGAGAGGCCTCCCTTTGCCCTTTATTGTAGATCAAGCGGTAGCCGGTGTTGAACACATTGTTGCAAATATCGAGGGGAAGAAGTAAGACCTCTCTATCTTCCAATATTTTGATCAATCTCTGACCACCGAGAAGATTGAAGGGATCATGCATCAGTTGGCGCAGCTCTTCTTCCAGCTAGAATTAGGGATGAAAATATTTGGCGGATTGCCTTTCAAGGCAATTATCGATCTCAAATTGGCACATGAAAATCTGTGAGCTCTCTCTATGCCATCAAACAAAGTTTGGACCGGTCTGCGGGCTACCCTCTCGAGGTTGTGAGAAATTATGGGATGTTGAACTGAGGTTTTTGGAGTTCTTCATTCCGCGAGCGAAATATCCTTATGAGTTGCCAAACTATTTCACAAAAAACCGCCAACCTTCGCAGTTTTTATTTTTATCTTCGCAGTTGTGCCTTACCTTCACATTGCTCACAACCTTTGGCATGTGCCACATGGATTCCTCTCAAAGATTTTTTCTTTTCATATCACTTCGCTTTTTTCGGTCTCCATATGTGCGACGTGTGGCTTTCTCTGGCCACTTTCCAAGTTGGGCCCACCTTGTAGTTTCTATCGCTCGGCGTCATCCACATAGCTCCCTCTCAGAGCTTTTCATCAAGTGACCCTTTGTCTTTTTTCTAGGCCCTATCTGCTCGATGTGTGGAAATTCTTTGTGTGCCAGTTATCTTGGAGTTGTTGTTGCGCCTTTTGTACTCGCTTGTTGTCGTGTGTTTGTTTCTGCTGGTACATGGGTTTTTGTTCCCTACAATGGCTTTGTTGGCGTGCTCTTGGGTAATTGTTATTTTCAATGGCAGTTCGAGGTGATCTGGGGCGTCGATGTTTTATCACAGATTTCTTTCTTTGTGGTCATTCAGGCGATGGACTGGCCAATTTATGTGGCCATTTTTCTCTTTTATAGGTTGTTGTTAAGTTGCTAAAAGCTCCTGAGCACTAGGAAAAACCTTTGTAATAATTTTATTAAACTTGAAGACTACAAAATGTGCCAATCAATTTGACCTTTTTTTTCATGTATTTAGTAAGACTATTAGTCTGTGCTATTATTTTCCTATAATGTATGAATGCCTATTCTTCAGCTTTTATGATCTTTCATAACTAAATAAATATAGATCATGTTTCTCGACTCCTCTGTATTGGCTAAAGTTATGTATGATTATGCTATGCAATTTGAAGGTGTTTGTTATGTTTTAGAGTGCTTCTAAAAAAATTTACTTAATAACAACATTTTGGTGGTTCGGGCCTTTGCATCCTGCACTGTGCTCTGGTAAATTTTTCTATGATTTTCTTGCATCGCCTATAGTTTAGATTTCATGTTTTTCTATCTTTCGAACCTTTTACCTCCCCCACTAAATGAAGATCAGGCTTCTATAAAACCTCAGAGGTCACTTAGCTAGCACACTATGTCCCCCAATAACTAAGTTTCCCATAAGACTGCTGCTACCTGCAAAATCCTACGTCAACAAACAACAAGCCCAACAAGGAGCCCTTGTGGCTCAACAAAAGCAACAAGCCCTACTAGCTCAATAGTATACCCAACAACAACAAATACAACAACAAAAAATCTCCTACTATAATCCTCAATAGAACATCATGAATACAAACACGTTAGGAACATATACATCAACACCTCAATCACCTTCATAGAATCTCACACCACCATACACCCAATACAATAATTTATCATATCATAATCCTGCATGCAACCCATCTATCATCCCTACATATGTTCCTCCACCAAACTTGCAAGACGATCTAGCATCACAACTTAAGGCGTTATCCAAAGAAATGTAGGATCTTTGAATGGGCAAGACAAAGAAACCCCATACATAGAATCTATGTCCATATCCATTCAATTGAAACATCGCAATGGTACCATTCCCTCCTGGCTTTGAAATCCCCAAATTTGATAAATATAAAGGGAGAGGAAGTCATGTGGACCATGTTAAAGAGTTCAACATCATGTGTATGGGGGTGGCCTATAATTATTCCTATTTAATATGCCTCTTCCCCTGAAGTTTAACAAGTCCTGCCATGGATTGTTTTTCTCAAATATCTCCCAGTATCAATTTTTTTCAAGAAATCACTAATAAAATCATTGATCACTTCTCATTTATCCTTGACATGGACATAAGTATAGAATATTTGTACACTTTCATACAAAAAAAGGAGAATATTGCATTGATTTCTTACAATGATGGAGACAAAGAGCTAGTAAGCACAAGTGCCCCTTCCCAATGAACAACAAGTGGGGATCATCATAGAAAATCTAGATCCAGATCTATCCTTCTAGTTAAAAATGTAGTGCATCACCTCTTATGAAAAGCTTGTCCCTAGAGCCCTTAACATTGAGAGAGCTCTAATTTCGTAGGGAAATACTCAAGCCTACAAGGACTATTTCCCATCAACTAATTCAAATGACAAGCCTCATGTATGGGATAAGAACAAGAATGTAATAAATTATGGTGTGGTGGATGCTAAGGTGGTCCTAATTTCTCCTAGGCCAAACAAAAATCAAGTTGCTAACATTCAACCAACTGTATAGTAAACAAAACCCCCTCAGAATAATCAAATCAACAACACTGAAACACAACTGAGATGAACTCCCAATAAGAACAACTATCCTATAAGAAATTACACATAGTTTTCAGAACCTATCAAGACCATCATGAAGAAATTGGTAGATTCAAACCTAATAATGCTTCCCAATTTTAAAAACTACCAAGAACCACAATAAAAACCATCTTGGTACAACGAGAACGATCTTTGTGACTTTCATAAATTCAAAGGACACAAAATGGAAAACCGCATGAGGCTCAAAAATAACATCCAAGACCTTATAGAGAGTTATACCATATATGTTGAGATACCATCCGATAACCATGATCTTAAGATATACAAGAACCCTATGCCAGATCATAGCAAAGGGAACAACAATAGAAAAGCTAAGGATTGCACAAACGTGCAACATACCCATTCCAATGTAGTCGCTTCATGTGATAGCATCATTACTATTGTCACTATCAAAGGGCCTAGTGTGGAGTGTGGAGTCACCACATGACGTGGAAAATTCATCATCCAAGGGGTCCCATCTCAAATCCTAGCACGTACAATCTCTTAGACCAACTTAAAAATACCCCCACATAGATATAAATCTTGTAACTATTAAAGCTATCACCTGCACATAGGGAAATCTTAGAGAATGCTTTATCAGAGTCATCTATCCCTAAGGATATAGATATCAAACAGTTTCAAGCTATGGTAGGTAATATCAACAATCATCTTCTCACCTTATCAGAACAAGACCTACCATCATAACCATCTCATAACCATGCTTTACATATTGAGTTCATCATTCATTAGAACAAGGTCAAAAGAGTCTTAGTAGATGGGGTTGTTGGTCTAAAAATTTATACCCTTTATTTGATCAAAAACTTGGGATATTCATATGATACTATTGAGAAGAAAAAGAGTACTACCATCAGACCATATGATGACCAAGAACGGTTATCACAAAAAAAAAATCACTACCCATCCAAGTGGCCCCCCTCATCACAAAAACTACATGCCATGTGTTAGTTCTAGACCTTCCTTATAAAATCTTGCTTGGTCGACCATGGATCCAATCCCTAAAATTTTTCACCTCGACCTATCATCAATGTGTAAAGTTTCCTTTTGAAGGTAGATAAATTACCATCCATTGATATCTTGAGCCTTTTTACTACTGCAAGAATTTTGAGGCCAAGTTTTATAAGATACCCCAAATAACAAAGAATGATGAAGGGCCTACAGCTTCTATCTCATTTCATGACCCCTCATCCCTTGTATCAACCTCGAAAATTAAAATACCTATTGTGCAAAACATCGCCGACATCAAAGCAGTGATCTAGGGCGATGGTTGTGGAAACTATAAACTGATGAAGAATAACTTTGTCTTAGGAGAGATACCCCTTTCTCCTCAATCCCATGGGAAACCCACATCTAGTAACAAATAGCTTGAAATAATCAAGATGGTGGCTACTACCTTCACCAAGTGGGGAGATTTGAACCAAGAAGATGTCAATCAAGAGGATGTCTCTAAACTGCTCTATTAGGATGAATGACATGTCCTCGCTCTTCCCATGGAAGATGATATTAAAGGCTTGGATCTAATAAAGGAATGGGGTTATAACAAGAATGAGAAGTTAAGATAGAATGATAATAGTTTTCTAAAACCCATCATTCCTAAGAAATGACTAAAGAATCTTGGCCTAGGTTGTAGTAGTAGCAAGGTCGCCCTTATTAGAAAAGGTACCTCATATTAACAAGCTAAGGCTTCGTCTAGTTTACCAACATTGTGTGATATGACCATAGATGACTTCCCCCTTGATGTTGTTGATCTATTTGAGAATAAATCCCTCTTTATGATATATATAACATCCTTTGCTTCAAGTAGTCAACTGACTGCAATACATGTAGTATACTCACAACTCATTAACTTGGACCAACAAGGACCACAAATTCTCAATTTAATTGAAAACGATGAAGCAATCTTAGAATTTATTAGACTTCAAGACAACTTACCATGGCCAGATCACAAAGCAGGTATTGACATAGAGCTAGACATAGGGGCATACTATGGGGAAATGATTGAATCCTTCAATAAAAATAACTAATAAAACTATGGCACTTTGTGATCCTAAAATAGTAAAAATAAAGGACGCATCAAAGGGTGAATATGTCTTTGAGGCGCCCAAGGCTGAGGGATTCAATATCCCCCTTAGTGCAATGCATCCAAAAAAAATAGAATTCTTAGCAGAAAAGGCCACTCCAGTCAATATGGGAATAGAAGAAGCACCCAATATCAGTTTCTATGTTGAATCCCTATTGGATGAAGAACAAAAAAACCTAGCAAGGTTCCTGAAAGAGTGAAGATCTAACTTTGCATGACCATACACATATATGCAAGGAATCAATCTAGAAGTAGTTGTGCATCACTTAGTAGTCTACCCTGAAGTTAAGCCAGTAAAGAAAAATTTAAGGAAGATGCACCCTCAAATAGTACTCTTGGTGAAATTGGAGTTACAAAAGCTTCTTGACGTTGGATTCTCTTGACTGATAGATCATCCTGAGTGGGTTTCAAACCTAGTACTATTCTCAAAACCCACTGGGAGCATCAGAATATGCATGGATTTCATAGACTTAAACAAGGCATTCCCAAAGGATGATTTCCCTCTTACTAACATTGACCTCATCATGGACTTAACAATTGGGAAGGAAATTATATCACTCGTGGATGGTTTTTTAGGCTACAATCAAATCATGATCACCAAGGAAGATCAACACAAAACTACATCCACTTGTCCATAGGAAACATATTGTTGGAGTGTGATGCCATTTGGGTTGAAAAATGTAGGAGCAACCTATTAGAGAGCAATGAATCTCATCTTTCATGACATGATCCAAAAAATAGTCAAAGATGATGTGGATGATATTTTAGCTAAATCAAATAAATTTAAGTGAGCACATACAAGTCTTAGGACCCATATTTGATAGAATTAAAGAGTACAAGGTACAACTAAATCCAAAAAAGTGTCTTTAGGGTTACATTAGGGAAGCTTCTTGGCTATATAGTCTCACAAAGAGGGATGGAAATTGATCTAGTAAAGGTAAAATCCATCCTAGACATGGAATCACCACAAACACTGAAGTAGACGAGAGGATTACAAGGAAGATTGGAGTCCATCAGAAAGTTCATATCACAACTATCAGATAAAATCCACCCTTTCTTGCATCTTCTACATAATAGAATAACTTACAAGGTGGATAAGAAGTGTGACAAATTTTTCCAACAGATCAAGGACTACATGTTAACACCTCTAGTGCTCATGCCACCAATTCAAAACAAACCATTGATCCTATATATCTCAGTGACATCAACAAAACTAGGTGCTCTTTTGGCACAACATGATGAAAATGGAAAGGAAAGAGCTATATACTACATCAGTAGGACCTTGGTGGGATATGAAATGAAATATTCCTCAATTGAGAATGCATGCTTAGTAGTGGTTTTTTCTTCACAAAAATTCAGATGCTACATGTTGGTACATCAAATCAAACTTATTGCAAATATTGACCCACTAAAACACTTATTATCCAATGTAACTCTCATTGGGAAAATGGAAAAATAAGTGATGATCTTGTTTGAATTTAACATAGAGTATGTAGAGTGCAAGGAAATCAAAGGAAAAGAGATCATAGATCAACTAGAGGAGGAACCTATCTATGTAGAGAATCCATTGATATCTAAATTCTCAGATGAATTAGTATTCCTAGTCAATCTAACTAATCACTAGAAATTATATTTGGATGGATCATTCACCCAACATGGATCAAGAGTGGGTATTCTCTTCATCACCCCTCAAGTTGATTGTATTCCAAAGTTATATAGGCTATCATATCCATGCACTAATAATATTTCTAAGTATGAATCCCTAATCACAATTCTAAGGAAAATAGTTCAATGGCAGATACAAGAGATGAAATTCCATGGAGACTCACAATTGGTTATCAACCAAGTCAATGATGACTACCAAACTAAGGATGAAAAGCTTACTCCTTATAAGAAGATGGTGGATATTCTCAAATACCTTTTCATAGATATAACTTTTGAGAAGATTCCTCGCATGAACAACTAAGCGACAGACACTATGGCAACAATCAGATCATTGTTAGGCATGCCAAATAATGTCCTTCAATGTAGGTTCTTAGTAGAAAAACTTCTCATACTAAATTTAGAAATCCTTGAATCTGAATTCACGTGTGTCATCATTGGTCCTCGATCCCGATGGTCACCTACCTTAGAAAAGGAACCCTCCCATCTGATATCACCTTCAACCTTAAAAATACCTTTGTTAAGAAGGCATCATGAACTGTGATCCTAGGTGATACCCTTTACCATCGAAGCATCGAAGGGATATTACTATGATGTCTTAAATAAGAGGAATCCTTGACCACTTTAACAAAATTACACGATGGCATATGTAGTTCCCATTCTAGCAGTATGACTTTAGCTAAGAAATTGTTCGAGATGGGTTACTATTAGTGAATCATGGAAAGAGAATCTCGTAAGTATGTAAAAAAATATGTCCAGTTTCAATAGCATGGAGATCTAATTCATGCTCTAGCTCAAGAGATACAACCAAAGATCACACCTTGGCCTTTCTCGTAGTGGGGGCTTGACCTCATAGGAAAAATTAACCCAACCTCATCTAATGGCCACAAGTTTATCATAATAACCACTGAGTACTTTACTAGTGGGTCAAAGCCATTCCTATGACCTACATAATGAGGAAGAAAATTGTGAAATTTATCTTGAAATACCTCATCTATCATTATGGTGTTCCATGAACCCTTATCTCAGACAACATAACACCTTTCAAGAATCAAGATGTGAAAGAGCTATGTCAAAGATTCAACATCCAACATCGATTCTTTACCCCATATTACTCCTAGGGTAATGGTCAAGCTGAGGCTACAAACAAGAACATTTTGAAAAATCCTAAAGAAAATGGTCAATGAAGTTGGTTGTGACTAGAATTTGTAGTTAAATCCCGATCTTTGGGCCTATCGAACCAATATTTGCATGCCTAACGGTGCAACCCCTTTCTCCCTGTTCTACGAATCAAAATCCATCTTGACTATTGAGGTCAAGCTTCCATCATTGTGAGTGTCACTAATGGGAAAGTTCATTGTTGTCACTTCTTACGTCATTTAATCTTTCAATTATCGAACTAGGTGTATCTTAGAGCTATAAGTGATAAGGATGTCTCCACAGATTGGGGGGTTTTGTTGTGGTTCCTCTTTATCATGAGTGGTTTGGCTTGGTTCCTTGTTTATCAAAAGTGTTTCTATGCTTAATCTCCTAAGTTATTCTTTACTTAGACTTACTGTAATGCCCCACCATGCAAACCCCATAGGACACAACAACTAACAATAAACAAAATAATTTTTTTTTGAAACAACAATAACATTAACCATAATTAACTAATTAAACCACATTAATATAATTCCATATGACAACAACCTAGTCCCATGGGGTAACATGGTGTGTTACTCGAAAATGAACCCAACCAACAACATCATTAAACAAAACCAATTTAAATAAATGATAGAAGCGTGAATTAGAAATGACATCAATATATAACATACATCCATACATAAATAAGATAGATAAATAAATACATGGATATCATATTATTACATTCGTGGAACATATTTCCACAAATACAACACATTAAGAAACCAGTATTACATTACAAAGTTGCTTCCCTTATAATAATGGGAAGTGTACATCATAATCCAGAATAATACAATAATGAAGAATTGAATACATTATAAGGTGCAATCTTCCTTTGTGTGAAGCTTTGAGATCACTGCAACTACTTCCGCATCACAATCATCACTTGGGAACCCAATGGGTGCTTTGCACGTTCCACCTGACCTTGTGAACCCAAAGGTCTACCCCCCATACTAGGAGTCGATAAGAAAGGACCCTCATCCAACAAGGTCAAAAACATAAAGGACTAACACCACTCAACATAAAACCACATAAAAACATAAGAAACAACAATAATAATACTCTAGAGGCAACAAGAACAAGGGAAAACAAATGGGTATAGTGGAAGAGTTTCATCACATGGCCTTACATGGATTCACTAGAATACCTAACACTAGGAGTTATCTCCATCTATGGTTAACCAGACAACCTATTTCAAGGCGTCACCCCATAGGGTGACCCATGCGGAGCCAGTTACCTTTCGTGGAGACAAGGAAGTGACCTTACCAACCAAGTCTTCCCACCCAACCTCAGCCTTTGAGAGCACTAATAGTATGAGTGAGGCACATGTTTAGTCTTGTTATTAGTTTAACTAACCCAAAACACTAGATACATTAATTAGGTTATCACTTATTAAGGGAACTCTTCCATGGGTTATCGCGGTCCAACCTCTTTGTGCACCGGCCCCGATGAAGAGCCACTCTCCCTACGGCTACCCAAAAACAAATTCAAGTAAAGGGTGTACCTCAATACTCAAAAACATAAAGGATATTCTTTAAACAAGACGCACGAGGCATGACCATCTCATGAATACTAAATGTATCAAAAACCATGAAACAAGGAGGTACCACCCATACACACATCCTCAAGGTACAAAGATAGATATAAAAGTACAACAAAAAATGCACAAACACACAACTTCCCCTAGCCTCTAGAAGAAATTAAACAACTACCCAAAGACGGAAATGACACAAGTTTCTTTGAAATCGCAAAAAAAATTAAATCAAAGTTCCAAAATCTACAACAAATAACTCTTCTCAATAAATAAATCAACAACCCATTTTCTCATTTATAAGAAAAACTCTTTTAAATGATACATTATTCCAATTAAAATCATGTTTCCAAACAATATAAAATTGACATAAATAAACATATTGCATAACAAATAACCATTCCATCATTATAAAATCATTTAATGTTGATAAACTACAATATATTAAATTCATTCCAACTCATAAGATACATTACAAAAATTAAGCATTTTAACATAAACTATTTAAATAATTATAAATAATTTGTGGTTATTTTTAGAAACTAATCTTACACAACATTAATTATCTCATCCTATTTATTTTACCAAATCAAAAAATCTAAGTTTACATATTTGTTTTTAAATACGAGTTTCTAAATCTGAGTTTTGCAAAAACTGAATTTATGTTCAATTAAACTAGAAGTAAAAATCGCATTTGCAACACTTAAATATATAACTAATTATACATATACATACATACATATATATATATATATATATATATATATATATATATATATATATATATATATATATATATATATTTGTATATATACCTAATGTTTAAAAAATAATAAATTATATTACTATGCTAGTGAAATTGTAGTATATTTCAAAAAGAAGATTTAAATGAATAACTTTCTCCATGCTTAATCGACATGTATACATATATATTTATAATATATAAAAAAAACTAAAATTAAATATTCATAGCAAATATCTCTAAGTTTAGAAAGAATAGAGAATAAATGTAAATGCAGACCCTCTTATATATATAATATAAAATATAAAACCACAGGTGAACAGTAATAAGGGGCGTGACCCCCATGGATGGTTGCGCACAATAGCTCTAAGCTGGTGTGTCGTCATTCCCTTAGAATGGGGGATAATGCCAATGGAGGGGAGGGTGTGGAAAATAAAATTACATAGGTGTTGCATCAAAACACAACCACTCTAATAAATAAAAGACCCCTAACAAAATTTGAAACGCCATTCACAGGTAAAAGCAACTCATAAATATATAAGATATATATATATATAATAGACTCCCAAGCCAAAAGAGCACGAGTACAATCCAACGCACAAAAATTACACCTGAGAACAAAATAAAAACCAAAATGGTGAATTGCAACCACCAAATTAAATAAGGAAGATCTCAGATGAGAATAAATTATAATATTGCTGGTTGGGAATAACACTAGACAAAACGGATTCAAAGTGGAGACATATATACGAAATCAAATAAATTTCCAAATGCTTGCCAGCCAAATCCAAACATCTAAAATAATAAATGAGACGATGATGGACATGAACAAAGAGGTAGGAAAAATCTATAGGTTGTAGACAACATTTAAACAATAATGATTTCACAATAACAACAATTCAATGCTCACCGGAATGCATTATTCATTACACAAAAATTTTGACAAGCAAGCATAATACAATTTTGAAATTTCATTTTTTCTTTTCAACAGGAAAGTACAAAGATATTTAAGTTTATTGTTCCTACTTGGAGTCCTTCGCTTGATAATTAATCAAAGTCGAAATGCTAGGTTGAGCGCTTCCAGACAGCTACTTTCTTCCACCAATTTCTGAAACCCTCCGCTTACAGAACCAATTTTGAAGAAGCAATATCCAGAGAAAACTAATATTCTGATTTTTTTTAATTATTTTCAAAAGAAATGCAGAGATTACAATTTCCAGAAAACTCAAAAATGCAAATCGCGGAGAAAATTGCTTTCCTTCTCCCTATTTTTTTTAAAAAACCACCAAATTGGATATAAACTCCAAAAAAGGTAAAAATTAGAAAGTTGCTAACAATTCCCGAATTTTACTCCACAGAAAATAGCCACTTGCATTAAATTTCATTTTTTTCCAATTTCAAATAAGCATTTCTCCCAAATTTCCTAAACTAACTATTTCTTCAAAAATTTAAACAATATAATTTCATTGTTAAAATATAATTAACTTTAAGACAATAAATATTATTAAAATAAATAAATAAACAATATAAACCATGCAACATTTAAATTTAAAATTTAATATTAAATTAATTACTCAATGTTAGAATTAATCATAATAATAATAATTTCAAATGTCTTAATTTAAATATCTAATAATTTTTTTTATTAATTTACATATATTTAAATTAAATGATATTCCCAAAATAATTTAAACTATGCAATATTAATAAAGCAATTAATGTCTACTTAAAATAAATAATTATTAATTATATTAACTAGCAATTTTAATTTCTAAAAGAATAAATGGCATTCATGACAATTACAATTTAATCATTTAACTACCCTCGTTAAAGAATATCATTTAATTAAAGCAATTTATTTCTTTTAACAAAAGGTAGGGTATGCCTATATTATATATTAATATATAAAATAGATACTTACATAGAGTTTAAATATCAAAAGCTATTTTTGTCAAAAGCCAAAATTCTTGGCAATTAGACTGACTCTATAGATAACTAACTTGAAACCCATACCCATAACCGAACCCAGACCAGAAACTAGCCCTTACAAAATTCATGTTTGCATCCCTTTGTAACTGTGCTTACTCAGACACAGACTATCCATGCTCTGGAATGTACAGGGCTATTTGAAAAAACCTCTTATAGAGAAGATATACATTGTCAATAGAGGGTAAATAGCCTGATTGAAGACAAAAAATCATGGCATTCATATACAAAAATCCCTTACAAGATGATGAAATTTAGTCTTCTTTCATGCGCGCCACAAAATTATCTCCTTGTCCTTCTTCAAAATTTGCAACCAATTCCTTGCCTTTCCTTTTGCGCCCTGATGCTCAAATTCCATGATCCACCACTGTGCTTGGGAAAAGATGATTACCGCTCTTTTCCTTCGCGGTCTTTCTTTCTTTCGCAGCTTCGCAACTTTTTCGGTTGTTTCCATGTGTCGTCCAATCAGAGCTTCCCTTCGAGACACTTCTCTTTCCTTTTGTCAGGCTCTGGTTTCTTGACATGTAGCCTCACCCTGCTTTCTGTTCAGATGGGGCCCACACCACAATTACCTTTTCCGAGAGCTTTCTTCATGGCGATTGTTCGAGCATCCATTATTTTTGTTCGCCTTTTGTTTTTCATACCGCTTGCAACTTTTTCGATTTTCGCCATGTGGTGTCAAATTGGAGCTTCCCTTCGAGATGCTTCTCTTTCCTTTTGTTGGGCTTCGATTGCTTGACACATCACCTCGGCCTGCTTTCTGTTTCGGATGGGGCCCACATCGTAGTTACCTTTTTCGAGAGCTTCTCGCGTGGTGATTTTTGGGGCATCCATTATTTTTGTTTGCCTTTTGTTTGATACTGCTCACAACTTTCTAGCTGTTGCCACGTGGTGTCCTATCAAAGCTTCCCTTCAAGAAACTTCTCTTTCCTTTTTTCGGGCTCTGGTTTCTTGACACGTCGCCTTGGCCTACTTTATGCATTGATCTTCCTCTTAGTCTAAATTTAAAACATCTTTCCTGATAATTTCCTCTAATTGAGGATAGTTCTTAATACTACTACTACCTTGTGTTAGTAATATTTTGTGCTTGTTGCATCCCATGTTAACTAGACAATTTGCCAACTTATTGCCTTCTCTATAAGTATGAGTGATCTGATAAGATTGAAACCTCTGAAGCAACTCCCAAACTCTGACAAGAACATATTTCAAACACCGATTATGAATACTCTTTACCTTACAAGCATTTACTATTACCAATGAGTCCCCTTCAATATGAAAATGTGTTATTCCAATCCCCAATGCAATTTTCAACCCTATTAAAATAGCCTTTGCCTTTGCCATGTTACTCAATCCTATAGATAAATTAATTTATTTTACCACTACAACCTTGCCCTCTGTATTTCTCAAGCAAATACCCACACCTGATACCCCAGGATTACCTCTTGCAGCCCCATCAAAATTCAATTAAAGCAATTATTTAACGAGAACAACATATCCATATTCAAAACCTTTAATAAACATAACTAAAACCATGGAATTAAATAACTCAAAATAAAACCATACCCACAAGAACGAAGTACGGATAGATAACATGAACAAACAATGAATAAACCACAGACACAGACAGGGGTACTTTCTTATCAACTCCCTAACCACATCAAAACCATTAGGTATATAGGGCGCGCTCAGCCTCGAGAATGTGGGTGGACTCGACACTCGGTACCTGTAGTCCTACATAGCACCAAATGTTGAACAACATATACATATACATATAAACTCATAATAAAAACTCATCGTGAAAGAGAATTGCAGTGAGGCAGGGTGCTCACGAATGAGCAATGCAACACTACCCCTCTCACCCAAATCATAAACAAAATCAAAATCTAAACAACATCATCATCATAAAGCGATCAATAACAACATCATAAGAAAAAGTATCTAGCATATGTGTCCACATATCATAAGAAAAGAAGAAGAACTATCCTCCAACCAAACAACATGACAAAATAGATGTCTATCAAAGTATCAAATATGCATTAGAAAATAAGTGGAAACCAAATAGTATCAAAACACACACAAAGAAATATCATAAAGTATCAGTAACACAAGAGGCACTACACTTATTCTAAAACTTGGAAATGAAAAAAAATATTTCAAAATAGAAAATGTGCAGAGATAAGATGTGCTTCAAGCTGGATCAAATCATTAGGAATGGATTCTAAACTTAATCTATCTGCATAAAAACTAAAATCTATTTTAACTTCGAATTCAAAATCTAGTTAAGCAACAGAATTGAAATCTAACTAACTCATAAGTAAACTATTTCATTCCATATACTTCCTAATCTAGCAAGTAACAATTCTTCCTCTATGCATGATCCATTAAGAATATTAAGAACATACTACTTATCAGTAATGAATGAACTATTCTATCCTCAATCAAACTAGAATTTAACTAAACTAAACAGGAAGAATTTTATTCTATCAACACATTAATGGTTTAAGATTACAATAATTTACTTCCAATCTTAAAACCTATTCTAGCATTCATCTACGAAGGTAATCTGACTGAAAATAAGAATTAAGGTGAACTAAATAAATAACAAGATCACCTTCCTTTGGTAGAGCGGGCCTTGCTGTGCCTTTGGAGGGATCTTGACATAGGATATGCTCAAATTTATTCTTTATTCCATCAAATTGGCCCACGGAAGTGTGAAGTACAAATTATTCAATTGGAAATTGAAAATGACTGAAAAACACAAAAACTTAATGCAATCTAATCCTTCTACTGTCTAACTAATTTCGAGTGTGGATACATATATCCTTCTCTTTATTTGAAAAACAAGAAAAATGCAAGAAATTAAACTAACTCGAGAATAAAATATATTTTTAGAGCAGTTTGAATTAAAATCATGAAGATTTGTGTGGTCATCTTCAATTAACTTCAAAAGGAGCTACAGAGGTGGATTGTGTGAAAGATAGAACTGTTTGACTGACAAGTAAGTTGATCAAGGTTGTTGAGTCATAAATAGTAGACCACAAATTTCATTTTGAATGAAAAAATAATTAGCATCACTTATGATTCATGATTACTTCTCCCAATCATAAGTTAGACATATATCCATGAAACATTCACACATTAATATCACAAAATCATGCATTCAGAGGGAAATAATAATTTATATAAAGTATTCATATTCTATGTACAAATGCCTAATTAAGTCCATAAATGAGGCATATAAAAGATAATACCATAAGTTTTAAAGCCAAAATATAAAGTATTAAGTGTGAAATTCATAAAATATATGAGGCCTCATCATTCTCCCCCTCCTATCCATAACCATGCCCTCATGATTATTCCTTTTTCACATCTGGGATGTCTTTGTTCAGAATCTCATTCCATAAAGAATATTCAAAAACACCTCTTATGTATTTTGTTGTTGATCTCCTTCTGATGGGAAAACCTTGATTCTGCTCTAGCTTGTCATACCATGACTTCAAAACTTTAGTAGGAATCATTTATGGGGCTTTAATCTTTTGAGTTGGCATGATAATTATGGGAAGTTAGAATCTCATACCAATCCACATTTCTTTTTGTTTCTCTATTAAACTAATAACATGTCTAATCCTTGTTAAGATCCACCTGATGTTGTTTGGACTGATTGGTTCCCTCCTTTTCAACATATCATGAATAGAACTAAACCTTTCCTTGCATGCATTATGAGCCAATGGTGGTAGTGTACCTTCCACATCTTGATAACATGCAATAATTTTTAACAGATTAGAAACATAAATGGGATTGATATCATTTAATCTAGCCATAGATCTGAATTTCTTTATATAATCAATTGCATCAGGCGTTTCTCCTCTCATTGGTAACCCATATCTCTTTTGTACTTCCCTATACTCTCCCATTCTTTTTTTCCATTCAACCTGATTATGCAACAAAGATACAAATGACCTTATCTAAAGTTCTCCAACATAAATGTTTAAAAGTGAAACATCTATGTCTCCCGTGAGGAAGGCATGCTAGTAGAACTCACACATCTAGTTCTGAATACTTGGATGAATGTAAAAATATGGTTTGAGAAATTAATTACTAGTTTAGAAATCAATAGGTATTTTTAGCACTAGTTGATTCAATTTCCATTTTAAAAATAATTCTTATAAGAATAAACCATACATTGTTGAATTTTTTCTTGTTGCTACAAGTGAAAATGCTATATCTACTACTCTAGTTAATCTCTTCTTTGTTGCATCCTTATCTTTAGTCATTTCTTCCACCTTATTTGTATGTTAAGTTTCTTGTACTTCATTGTATCAAGAGAAAGATATCTTGGTTTTGTACCCTTTTTCTTTTCCTCGAGTGGAGGCAAATAGTGTAATCTAGTAAATGAAGGCATAGTCCATTCTAGTTCTTCCTTTTCAAGAGTAGCCTACTGCTTCCTTTCCATTTCCTCCTTTAATCTTTGAATCTCACTATCTTTTTGTTCACATTGCAAAGTTACCCTCCCTAAGGTTTCCCTTACTTCCTCCATTTGTGCTAACAACTATTTTGTTTGTTGTTGCATCTGTGATTTCATCTCTTTTACTTGTGTTTCAGATTTAACAACTTCATCCTTCTATTTTAACTTTCTCTCTGGTATTAGGTTCTGCATTCTATACTCTTCTATTTCCTTTTGCAATTTAGACAACCTGAGTGCAAATTGAATCTATTTTTCTTCCTCCTCCCTTGGATTCACATTATCCTCATGCTCTTCATGTTTCTCTAAGGGTTGGGTCCCTTCCCTATGAACAAATACTTATTTTTCTTGTTCTTTTGACTAGTTTAGAGAGTCAAAGGTAATATTAGGAATCTAGGTTTCCTCAAACACATGGAATTCTAGAATTTCAACATTTTGTTCAAAAGGTGGTGACAATGGTTTAGGAATTTCATCTTCAGTAATTCCTTCTTCCTGGTAGGTAGATATTGGAACATAAGTTTCCTTAACAATGGAGAATGAAAATAAATCTAGGGAATCATGTGTGGGAGATTGAGAATATTTTTCCCCTTCTTCAAGTTTTTCACTATCTGATTCCTTAATTTGAATAACAGGAGGAGATTTTTGAATTTTCTTTTTCCTTCCTCTTTTTGATTTCTTCTTCCCCTCAAGTTTCTAAAGTTCCTCAATTTGTCTCCTTTTCTTTAGTTTCCCTCTCTTTTCAACCTTTTTCTTCTTTTTAATGCATTCTTCATTAGAATCTTATTCCTCTGGAATTTCTATTTTTTCACTTTCCTTTTCCTAGAATGTTCAAATTCTTTAGAATATTATTTTCTAGGTCTCCCTAGAGGTTTTTCCCTAATTTGCTTCAAACCCTTTTCCTTTTCTACCTTTATTGTTCTGATTACAAGGGTTTTATACTTTCCAAACCCTTCTCCCTCAGTATGCATTAAGAATTCCCTACATTTTCCCTCACCATTTTATTTTGAATTAAATGATACGTAATAATTAAGTGCATTAAACCATGATGAGTGATTTTACTTTCTTTCTCTTTGCATCTCATAGCCATATCTCTTATATGAGAAAATAGAAATGTGGGTAAATTTACCCTTACCTCTGGTTTTGCTTCACCATAAAAAATGTGAATTAACAGTCAAAGATTTGGCCCTAGGATTGTAGTTTATTGGCCCTCACATGTGAAGTATTTCATCAAACAATGAACAATTGATGCTCAGGGCTCTTGAAGAGTCCCTCAGTCAATGCCTTTTTTTTTCCCCTTGTGAATTTAGAATTTAGGCACTAGTTCTGAGTCTACATGAAACATTTCAAGAAACTCCTTTAATTCATTTTGACCTCTCTTTACAATCTCTCCCCCAGTTGGTATTCCAAAGAGTGCACTGATAACTATTTTGGAAACTTCACCACTATAAAATTGATATGAAAATTTATTTTAAATTCTTGTATCACATCTCCTTCATATCCTTCATATTTGAGGATGAGATTCAACCATCCTTCTCTCGGTAACCACCTTCTTGTCTATCTGTCAATATTGGCTTCTTTGGGTTCAACCATTTTCTTGTAACCCATCTTCACAAACGTAGAATTCGGAAATTTTGAAACAAATTAGGAAATATGCGAAATGGAAATATTGCAAAGACAAAAACAAGTTTTTTTTCTTGAAAAATGGTGTTGAGATGGCTCATGGTTGTTTCTAAACACAAAAATTAAATGCATTAAATCCACCATAATGTTCAATTTTCTTGGAGTGTACTTCACATGCATGAAACCTCCCATCAACCAAGTTTTTGAAATTTGTTGATGATATGTGGTGGTGGTTCATTCATTGATGTTGAAATTTAGGCTGCTTCATTTTTAAAAACCATCACTTCATGATTATTACCTCAAAAATAGAAAGTAATGCCACCTCATTTTCACCACTTAATAAATCACATTTGGCTTTTAAAAATAATGATATGACCCCTTTTTAACAATTATATAAAAATTAATTAATGCATTCTACTTCAAAAATAGACAAATCATATAAATGCCTACCTCATGTGAAATTACATTTGATGTTTGATGGATAGTGCACTTTTGATGGCGGGGATCAGCTGGGATAATATCTGAGATTTCAAATGATGGTCAGGCTCTTTGAGAATTTTCAAGATAGTAAAAATGCTTCCCGCTCAATTCTTTCTCAAAATAATAATGTAGCATTTTGGGCTCAACCCTTGTGGGAGCCCACTTTTCTCCACATGCCACCTTAAACCATGAAAATCTATAATAAATGAACCTATACTTGCACAAGCAACAAACAAGTTAGAGTAGACACTCGAATTTATCCTTGTAATCATTGCATTAGTCATCTATTGATTAAATAGATATTATTATTTACTTAATCAATTCATTCAACACTTTCTTCTATCCATGCATTTCATCAAATCATTAAACTGTCTCATGCTTGTTCATATTTGTTTGCATAAATGATCACATTTGTCTCATGGTCATTCATTAATCGTTTGCATAAATGATCATTCATGTTCATAATCTATTTCATAAGCTTTCATACCCGTTTGCATTATCGTTCATGTCCGTTTCCATAATAAAGCATAATCGTTCATATCCTTTTCATAATAAATCCGTTATCATGGTCATCAACTATTGTTTCATAATAAACTAATTATCATGTAATATTTGCATTTTATTTGCATGAATCATTCAATTCATATTTTAATTTCATTAAGTCATTAGATCATTAAAATATTAAATAATTATCACCTCATTATTATTCATATGTATTTTCATAATAAATCATAATTGTTCATAAATTGCTTTTACAAATTTAAATCATTAAAACCAAATCATAATAATCTATATTTCATTATATCAATATTAAATCATTTTCATTTACATTTAAAATCCATTTAATCATTTTTAATCATCCCATTATTCACAAACTCTTCACCATGAATTTTCCCCTCCTCTTTATCATTTCCACTCACATGCATTTCATTTAATTACATAATGTGGGATATTAAAATTTCCCTCTTGCAAACTTTTAATCCCACATTTCCCTCTCAAAAACCTCTCCATCCCCTGAGATGCTTATTTAAATGAGACCTCCCTCTCATTTTCCCCCTCACAAATTTTGAATGTTCTTTTCATTCATCATAGCCTCTTACTACATTTTTTTCTCACAAAATTTGAGAGAAAATGCATAAATAAGATCTTGGTGATAGGGAGACAATGGAGTTATGTTCTTTTAAGTTATGATTTTGAATTACTTAACTTTATGCAAGTTTTGATTTGATATAGTTGCATGTTTTTTGGTTTGCATTTAAATTATAATGGGTCTATTGATTTGGGCATGGGATGGTGATTCTTGTTCATAGAATCATGCATTTTATGGCTCCCTCAAATCAAATCAGCCTTTTCCTATAAATCAATCCTTTTATAGGCCATTTGAGAGGAATATTCTTCTAGCATCCTCACTTTTCCAAAATTTCTCTCAATCTTCTCATCTATCTATCTATCTATTTTTCCTCTATCATCTCCATCTTATCGTTATGTTGTGAAAATGAGTAATCAACATCAACATATCAAAATAATCAAACCTTCACAATCTTGCATTCTCATGCAGGTGGAGAAGAGAAATGGAGATAAATCAAATCTAGCTTGGAGATTGGTTTGCATTCGCTTTTTATTTTGATTTTCATGCTTGCTTGTACTCTATTGTGCTTGATATCTTTTTGCTTTTGTTTTATATCTGATTCTCTCTAACTACATTGGTGAACTCGATGGTTTTTGCATGAAATGTTTTGTAGCATATAATGAAAGTTTCAGTTTGCATGCACAATCATGAGGGAAGATTCCCATGCTTATATGCTAATATGAAACTTTCATATTTGATCATAAACGATTTATAATGAGCTTAGTTGCTGATATTTTGATATAGCTTCATATAGCTTTATAATGAGCTTCACTTCTGATATTTTGATATAGCTTTATATAGTTTATATAGTGGGAAGTCGACTGATAAACATTTTGGAGTAAAACTATGAGTATATTGTTTTTGACATTTTGGATTTTGAAGTTATTATGTGAAGAATTTCTTCCTCCTGACTTGGTACTGGATTAATGGTTTTCTTGTATTTGATGTTTTCCTTGGAATGCATGTTTTTAATGTTTTCCCTTGAATGATGTTTGATCTTACTTCCAAACATATAAATTTTCCAACATCCTATTAAACAAGTATCTTCCATTGCCATCTACAAATGGCATTCACTTGAAAGTTTCTAACATCCTATCAATAAATTTGTTTTATGCACATCTTGCAAATCATTGCATTTTCTTCTTTGTTTTATTTTATCAAATAGTTTACTTGCATTGTCTACACTTTCATATTTTTCTTGCATCTCTCGAATTTTTGTTGGCTACATTTTTGGAAAACGGTTCACGCCTTGTCTTTGCTCGTTTTACACTTTGGTGTATACCTTGCAATCATTATGTTCCATGAGGCAACATCTTAGGCAACTAGGTGGTTAAAGATAAGTCGAGTCTCCTTTTCTCAGAAATATTTTTAAGATTGTGGTATGAGAAAGTTAAGAAACAATAGACATAGCTTGCCATCTATGTTCATATTTTAGTGTTACATTCACATGCAATTACTTTGATTTCTTTGAGAATGAGACAAATTCTCACTACTAACATTTTGAGTTTTTAATGGTTCCCATCTTTATTTGGATTTATTGCATAGGTGCCTACAAGTCTTATGTTTATGAGCATCCAAGAATAGAATGATTCCCACTCCTTATTCTTTCAAAGTGACCTCGATGCTATTGATATACAGATGAAATTTACCTTTGATGCTAGTATGCTTCTTCACATTTCAAAAACGTGGACATTTTGTGGAAGACTAAAATTCAAAATTACTAATGAAATTTTGTAGGACATTCGTCGAATACTTGACTTTGAAACCGATTATCTTTTAGATTAGAAAAAATTTCAATTGGTGCTTTAAAATGAACAATTGTCTTCTCTCACATAGGCTTAACTAGGGGGTGAATGAACACTATTTTTTATAATTTAGATGGTAGGGATTGTTGATGTTGATGTAGCGGCGAGAGATTCTTTCTCTCTTAAAATCGCAATATATATATATATATATATTAAATATATCGAACAAATAAATAAATCCACGCTACTTTTTTATTTGTAGCCGACCCAAGTGAAGAGGTGCTTCACTTAAATAATAATTTTTATTTTATTTCCAAGGATGACTTAATAATAAAGTCGCATCACTTTGTGTAAAGATGTCTCACTTGAAAGAGGCCGACTTTTTTATGTATTTATACAAGACGTCTTCCTCCTCATTTTTTATTGAAGTTATTATCAAGATAAGTTCACATATTTCTGAGTGGAGATTATTTTTATCAGTAGATCGATATTACTCTAGGAGATCGACTTGTGAAGAATTCATCATTGTTTGTCAAATTGACATCTAGAGAGGTTTTGTTGCAATTACATCATATTGACCTAGAGATTGGCCATATTGTAAAGTGAATTTTTGCTTCTTTATTTAATATATAAGTGATATATTGTTGCTAGGTTTTTCTCCCTCAAGAAGGAGGGTTTTCCCAGGGTATATGTTGTGTTCTTATTGTTCATAATTGCATTTTTTGTTTATTTCATTTTTTATCATAAAAATAATAGGGAGTATGCTCTCATCTTGTGCAAACTTGTTGATCAGAAACCAAACCCATCTATTTGTTTTTGTTTATACCTTAGAGGGGCCTACCTCGAAAGAGGGAATGACTCCTACTAGTTTTTTGCTCAGGCTGATATATAAATGGATGAGACTAAACTATCAATTCCTCATGGTATGTACGCCTTCAAAAATGGGTACCTACCTTTTCTTTTTAAAAATATAAGATCCCCTAGTAGAGTGGTTAAATCCTTAAGTGGCTTGATGTATGCTCGTGAGGTGCCATGTCCTTGAGTATTAACTAGAACCTTCTTTTTTTAGAAATCCAAAAACCATTCTATTCATTCGTGTAGCAATAGTCGTTGCCAAGGCATCCACATTCTTGCAGTTCTTAGTAGAGGTGAAGAGTCTATCATGGGAGATTCATGAGGGCTCCAAGCTTGGTTCACCCAAGAAGTGAGTGTTGTGGAGGGGAGCCAGTGTGTCCAAGCTTCTAAGTCACCCTCTAAGAATAAGTGCAATTGGGGAAACCCACATGGAATCCAGTGAATATAGTCCTTGTCAACCTTAGGATTTTTGCTTATATTGTTAAAATCAAACATTTTTTCTGCTATGTCTTGAGTGTGTGTTCAAAAAATAGACCTCAAACAAACATCACACCTAATACCTTGCAACATTTCAAAATTTGTAAACCTCAAAACATAAAACAACACAGGCATCCAACATGAACCTATCACTTAGATTTCTTGGGGCCATCATCGTTCAGTTCTTATTTTTCAATCCTTGCATTCCACTTAGCCCTTTACATCTCATCTAGTCATTGCATTCCACTTAGCCCTTGCATTCCACCTAGCCCTTGCATTCCACCTATCCCTTACATTCCACCTAGTCTTTGTATTCCACCTAGTCCTTGTGTATCCTTCACCTTTGCACATCCATTATTGCATATCCAAAATTAAACCTTTAGCTTACACTTAGGCTACTCTTCTTAGGTCTTGTAATCAAACCATTGGCTATCTATCACCCACATCACTTAAGGTTCATCATCCTTGAGTTAGGGAACATATCATTATGCTTGAGTAGGGTGATCCTTTTGGAGTCCATCATCTCCTACATACCCTCTCTTGATCATTGGTCCTTGTGTCTATCCATCATAGTACAAGTAAATCCTTTACATCATAACCAACTTTGGACCTAGAGCCACCTTTGAGTGCTTGCATTCTTAGCTTTTCACATCATGCCATACCATTTACATATTCCATCTTAGAATCATATCCTTTTCATTGCATCCTAGTCTTAGGTCTCATACATTACCTTGGGTTGAAAATCAGAACAATCACCTATGACCCTAGAACAAGAGCAAAAATGTTTCAAGAAGAAGGGAACCCTTGGGGAAAAGACTTTGATGAGGAAGATCACATTAGTGTTGCAACTCATGAAATGAGAGAAATTAAGGATGAATAAATAACCCAATCCACTATAAACAAAGCTCTTAATGATAATAGATTCACCAAGCTTCTTACGAAGGTAGTCAAATGTAACCCACAACAATACTTCAAGGCCCTTGTTGATGAAGGAATCAAAATGCCTCCTAATTTTGACATATCATTACTCACAATGAATGGCCAACCTAATTCTAGTGAATCTAAACATCCCAAAACAAGTAATGATGATAGAATCAAAGATCATAGACCCTTTTATCTATAGCTAGGTTACAAGCGATCTTCAAAGACATCAAAACCCACACCTACAAATGATCCTATTTTGAATGATCTTAGAACATTGAGACAAGAATTGGACACCCTTAAGAACCATAAAGCATCATCTCACAAGTTCTTCATTGAAGATATATGTCCTTATCCATTCGATCCGAGCATACCAATGCCACCTTTTCCTAACCACTGGGACATACCAAAACTTGACAAATACAATGGAAAAGGAGATCCTAAAAACCACTTAAGACAATTTTGTGCTACTACCATGGAATTTGCAGTTGATGAAATGTACCTTATGATATTATTTCCTCGTAGTCTAGGAGGAGAAGCTATGGAATGGTTTTCACAATTACCCTTGACCATCAAATATTTTCAAGAATTGGTTGATAAATTTTTCTCCAATTATAGTTTCAATTGTGACTTTAAAGTGACCATGACAAACCTTTTCAACACCAAACAAAAACCAAGCGAACCTTTTGTGTCATTTTTACAAAGATGGAGACATTTAACAAAATGATTACCTTATTTCATTCCTAATCAAGAACTGGATGACCTCTTTTGTTGAAATTTAAACAAAGAAATTGGAAGGAAACTTTTCCTCAAATGCTTGGATTCCTTTGATGAAGCCATAGAGATTGGATTTTGAATTGAAAAAACTCTTATTGATGAAAAAACTATTAAACTTAATAATGACAGAAGGATTATGCATAGTTTTACTTGTGCATAAAAGGATTTGTGACGCAAATTAAAGAAGAGCAGAGCAAAAAAGCAGAATCAGACAAAAGGTCAAGAAATCAACTAATGTGCTTAACCGAAACTGTAATTAGGCATTAGTTGATGCTATTCTTTCAGTTCAATTCTTCAGATGGATTTAATCTGAATATTTTGTAAGGCAGTGATATTTTTTGTTCTTGAGCAGTGAGCTCTAGGTAGTGTGCTTGAATGCAAGTGCATTCCCATTTTTGTAAACACTTATTTCTGAGTATACTCATATTGTGGATTGGCCTTCCACCATGCCTTTTCCCTTGACAGAGTTTCCACATAAAAATCCTTGTGTTATGGTGTTGTGGTTTTTTATCTTATATTCATGCAAATTTATTTTGGTTGAATTTTATAAGTTCTTTAAGGATCAAATTAATAAAGTTAAAAAGTGTAGAACACACATTCACCCCCCTCTCAGTGTTCCTTCATTCCAACAAAAAATCCTTTCTTGATGACTATTATGATATTAATGACTCTCATGTATTGATGAGAGAGTGTCCTCTTGATATGTTGGGGTCAAACCTTGTGGGAGCCCATTTTTCTCCACATATCTAATGAAAATTGATCATGAACATAATGAACTTGTTCCTGCATAGTGAACAAACATTTTAGAAAAAATAGTGTTTATGGTGGTTATGAGTTCATTATCTTTGATGATCTGGCTTTGAATATATGATGTTTGAATTGATCTAATTGGGTTGGTTGTATCTAGTAATGGTTGTAGGCTATATTTTTGTGGATGGGCAGTGTGATTAGGCTTATATCCAAAGATCTAAAAAGACTATTTTCCATTTTTTTCAGGTTCAAATGGCTTTGAAGCATGAGGGGGGGTGATGGAACTCATGAAGAGGGTCAACCCTACAATGAGCCTAAAAGGAAATGATGGATATATTTCTCTTCACACCTTCCTCTCTCTATTTTATTCTTCAATTGTATAGCTTACATTTCATTATTGGACATAATCAATTCAGTTTGAATGAAATCAATTCATTTATTCCCACGGCTTGTGTGGGACACTTAAACACTTTTCTAACTTTTAAACACTAAACAAAAATGGTTTATGCTATGATGTATCTTTTCCACTTCATGAATAATAAAAATAGTATACTATGCAACATTTTATGAATCTTTTGTGTTGTAATTTACTGCATAATAAACTAAATTCACTCAAATGAATTATCAGCATAAAATATGTGTACCTTTCACCTCTAAATGAAACAATCAATCTTAACTCTGCCAAAATGAGCTATAGTGAAAATTTTGATAACAATGAATTTTTCTTGCATTCATTTGTATAATTTTTTGTTTCCAAACTTTGGGTCCCTAGATAGGCAATCTAAGAACATTGTTATCAACCCAAAATTGTCTAATTTTCTAAAACAAAAACTCTAACTAGGACAAAAACGCCCTTGGCAGTGTGTTAGTCCCTTTCTAGATTGATGTCTCAGATCCTTGCTTGAACAATTTACTATTTCAACTTTTGAAAACTCAAAATTTCACCAGTGAGATTAAGAGGCCATTACTGGCGTATTAGTCCATGTTGACTTTGTAGTTTTTAGGGTTTGAAATTGCTTTGCTATGCTTCTATTTGCCGCATTTACTTTCTTGTTTCAATTTTCTAATTTGTTGTTTCATCAGATTTATTGAATCTAGCTTAATTAGTCTTCATTCACTACATTTTCAACATTCAAAATGGCATTTACAACATTTCATTTTCAATCTATTGCATACTGTAGTCATTAAATTACCTTGTTTTAGGTCTAAAAATATGAAAAATGTTTACATTTATGAAAATTTGCATAATATGGATTAAAGTAATTTTCACTTTTGCATGCACAATGTTTACATTTGTAAAAATTTGCATAATTTTGATAAAAGTGTTGTTCATTTTGGATATACATTGTTTGTATTCTTAAATTTTTGCATACATTGGATACATGTGTTTTGCATCTTTGGATATACATTTTTTTCATTATTACAACATTGCATGAGATAGTTAAAAGTGTTTTTCATTCTTGGTCAAACAATGTTAGTACCTTACCTTTCTAAGAACGCTAATAAAAGGTTCATATCCTCTCCCTATGAGATTGTTTTAGTGAAAGAGAATACAACCTTGGACATTCCTAATGATCATATTTATTTTCTCCTAATATGTCTCTTATTGGTGAGGAAGATATTTTGGTGTTAAAAGAACTAATCAATGAGAGTTTTGAGAATCCTAGTTGTTTCTCTCCTCTTACCTCTCTTAGTGGACAATTCATTGATGAAAAACACAACACAACCATAGGTAATAATGATAATAATATTTTTTCTTCTCCTAGTATCTCTCCTCATTGTGAAGAAGATACTTTGACCGATGAAAGTCATAAAAATCCTAGTTATCCCTCTACACCTAGGGAAACCCTTATTGAGAAAGAAAATTCAACCATTGATCATTCCCATAATTGCAATGAACTCCTTTTAGAAGAACCTACCTTTGAATGTCATGAACATTTAGTTGGTGGTTCCCCTAAAAACTCTCCTCCTAGGGAGGATATCATGATGCAAGAAAATGAGAACATTGACAATATTTATTCCTTAGATGAAGATGTTGAAGTGAAATTAGACTCCCCTTCACTAAAAGATCATGAAAATAAGGATGAATATTTTGAGGTTATGCACATTAGATACCCCTTGGAGTACTCTCCTGAGCCTAAACTTATCATTTATCCAACCTCACAAAAACCACAAGTTCAAGAAAAACCCATCCATATCCTTGAACCACCTAAGAACAATGTTTCACATCAATTGAGTTACAATATTGTTTCTCATGCATAAAACACTAGAAAAAATCCACAACCAAGACAAACACCTTCAACATCCATCCCATTTCCTAATCCCATCTTACTAGGTCCCCCTCATTTTCCTTCACAAAATGGAAAGTAGTATGATCTTGTCAAACAACTTAAGAATAATCCTACTAAGATATATTTATGGGACCTTATCCAATCCTCCCCCCACTATCATAACATGATTCAAAGTTCCTTAAAAAAAATTATAATCCCTTCTAATGCTCAATTGAATGGCATAATAGTCCTGATTACAGGAATAAATGTTGACATTGTTTTCCACCAAAGTGATCTTCCTGCTTTGGAAGTTCAAAAACAATAAGATGCTTTCATAATCATAGCTCAATTTAAGATGGTATGGATAAAGAAAAACCTTGTTGACAATGGGTCATCCTTAAATGTGTGTAGTTTGACCCTTTTGGATAAGCTTGGTGTCGATAAATAAAAAATTCAACCCGTCTCTTTCTCTATTAATGGCTTTGATAACGTACAAAAACAACCACTTGGTGTAATCACTTTTCCTATTATAGTTGGAAATTCCACATTAGAAACACTGATCCATGTTATGCCTCACGATCTTTCATATAACCTCTAATAGGCTTTCGTTAGGTCTCATTACTTTAGAAGATGACTTGACTAACTCCATTAGATTTTCTAACTTTTTAGAGCTGCTAAAAATTAATTCTTAACCTAAGGTCATCTAACTCCAACTGAAAAATAGTTTTATCTAATGAAAATTGAAATTATTTAAACTAGAAAACACAAAATGACTAATCTAAAAACATGATAACTAAATGAGAAAGCACGGAAACAACTAAACTGAAAAGCATGTAAACTACAGAAGTAGTAAAACTTGTAAACAAACTATGAAACATCTAATTAATAACAATTCATAACAGTTAGCACACTACAAAAATGACAAACAACAAGTGCTCTGAGACTTCAAACTCTAAAACCATAGTATTAATGATTTCTATAGAATTAACATGGAGAAATGACTACACTCATAATTTCTATTCATGTAATAAAGACAATAGAAAGGAAAGTACTCATTTATTTAATTTATTCTCCCTCGAGTGGCTAGCTTGCGGGTTCCTACGTTCATCCTCAGGTCACATACACAACATATTCGAAATCTCTTTCATTAAAAATAATTTCCACCCATAATTTCAACAACTCAAAGATTGATATACAATAGTCTCTTTATTTATATTTATTCAAAAAACATGTCGATGACATAACGTTACTATTTTGTGTGTTTTTTGCTTCTAGAGATTACATATTTGTAGAAAACTTCTAACTAAGTCCTATATTTCAGATGGCTTGGATTACCATTGAAAAAGTTTGTAACAAATTGTAAACAAACTTTATGTCTTTAAATTCCCATTACATAGATATTAAAGAGGCTCAAGTCGAGCCATGAAGTCTTTAAACTTTTAAAACATAACAAAAATTTAACTAAAATAAATTATGATTTTGGTCCATCATCCTAAAGTTCTGGAGCATGTTTCCAACGCATATCTTCAATCTATTTTGGATCTTGTGTTGGTTGAATTCTTTTAATTATTGTTTGATGACCGATTATTACCCTACAAAATACTTGAAACAACCCATTAAATCTTCATTGGCAAGATACTTCAATAAATCACTAGAAATAAAGTTTGTACTATTTTTCTTAAAAGACAAGCAATTATTATGACTAAAGTTTAATTAATTGGTAGAGAATAATAATTTTACATGTATGAGATAGGGCTTTATTATGTTATCATGATGAGGTTATTTTCGCCTTATCACTTCCTCCCCTTCCTAATTCCCGGTAGGTCCTCCTGCCCTTTGTTGTATCCCTGCCCTCGATCTCTGTTCAATTATTCATTCTTAGCACTTATATCATATAGATCCTTTTTTGTTTTATCAAAATATTCAGGTGCATTGAGGAAGCCTTGATGATAAGTAACTCCTTTTTTCCACATATTGAAAACTCCATCATCTTGATTGTATTAATATGAAAATCAGGGGGTGGAAAGAGTATCAGGGGAGGTCTGTATCTCATCCCTATCCAATCTTTTATGATGTCTTTCAGGATTTTGGCTAAGGCTTCGGCTCTTATGAAAGATCATTTGATGTTAAGAGGGGAGATAACTTCTCTTGTCTTCAGATATGCTAGTAATAGGGTGTATCTCTCTTCACAAGCATGCTAAAATTTACTAGTCAAATTTTACCCTTGTTCTATGAAATTATTATGAAAAAGTTGGAGGCTCTCATCATATCTCTACTTCATAGTTTCATCCACTTTAACAGCTAAAAAGGTAGCTTTAAAATTTGAAGGTTTATTGTTGGGGAATCTTATCTGGAGACCCACATTTTTCTCTGCTTGAGAATATTCCCTGATGCATTCTTGCCAGTGAACCTGATTGGGTATGGTAGATAGAAAAAATCTCAATTGCACTTCTCCAACAAAAAGGTTAATAAAGAAATCAATATGTGTTTCCAATAGTAGATCATGAATAAAGAATTCACATAGCATATCTTGTTGTTTAGGAGTTGATTCTATAAACACTTTAACAAATTCTTTGTCATTAGGGTCACGTGGGTAGTCATGATAAATTCTTAGCAACTTCCATCTTAATAATTGTTCGTTTATAAACATTGAATATAGCCTTGATGGTCTCCTACATGCTAATAGAAATTCTCCTATTTGGCATACATCTTGCTTTGCCCTATAGACCCTATGAAATGACTCTTTCAAGAGTACCAACTCCTTTTTTAACCTGATATTCTCAATCTTGGCATCTTTCAAGAAATAGCACTATTCCATCCACTTCATTAATAATGGGGGAATTCAAACTTGGAACCATTCAGTTACACTTGGGTTGGTCTGAGTTCCTTTTGATTCCATTATTGACTTATTGGTGCTTTCCTGCAAATCTTGTTCTAGTTCCATAATCTTACTGAGAGAAACATTCAGTTCTTCACTCCGTCTTTTCTTTTCCTCTTCAAAATCTTGAAACATGTGCATAAAATTATTTTTCAAACTTTCAATTTGTTTATCCCTATCAAACATATTATCATTATATGTCCTATTCTCTTGATTCCATTTTTTAATTTGTATATGCAATTCATTAATAAATGTATCCTTTTCTTCTATCTATAGTTTCAAATTTTGAATCTCCTAATCTCTTTTTCCTATTACAATAATATGTATTGTTATTTCCTATTGTTGTTTTACAATATATTCTTCATTTTTTTGCAATTGATTTCTTGACTCATCAATTTCCAATTTCATTTTTTCTAATTTTGCATTAGCATTGTCATTTTCAATTGTTTCATCAACTTTATTTACAATAATGGGGGAAAAAAATTCAAAAACATTTTCCTCAACCTCCATAAAAGGTGGAGATTGTTCCCTCTCCTCTTCTTGTATTTCTTCAGCAAGGGTTTCTTCTCCTTGCTCTATATGGGGAGGTATTTCCTCAATAGGGATTTCTTTCTCTGGAGACTGATGAACTTGTTCCCCTATTTCCCTAATTTCTACATCATCAATAGGAGCAATGGTTTCTATTGGATATTTTTGTTTCTTAGACTCCTTTTTCTTTGAAACACTTCTTACATCCTGAACTGGGGTTTTTGTAGACTTGAAGGACAATCTCTTGCTTCTCCTCAAAGGAGGAATGTTTTGAAAAGTGATATTTGTTCTTCTTTTCCTCTTCCTAAGGGGCATGTTGTCTACATCAGGATGAATAATTTCAACATCTCTTGGATGATTTGGGTTTTTCAATTCCTTGGTTAAAGACTTTGGTGCTTCATCACCAGGGGTTGTGGGAATTTGGGCTTTAGGAGCTCTAGAGGCCTTAGGGGAAGTTCCTCCGGAAGTTGAAGCCACTTGTTTGGAGGATTCCCCTTTTTCAAATTTTCTTTTGGGCAAAGACTTTACAAATTTCCAAAGAAATTTTTCCCACTTGCTTTCAAGTTTCTTTCAAAAATGATATTTACAAATTAATTGAATTAACCCATGGTACTTTAATGGACCCGAACTAGTCTTATATCTTTCTATGGAGGAGCTAACAGATTAACTCAAAAAGTCAAGAAAATTAACCCTAAGGGTAGGGTTTTGTTTCCCATGTCGCAAATGTATCAACATACAAAATGTAGGTCCTACCACAGTAGTAAGTTGGCCTTCATAGGTAAAATATTTTATATTCCATGCAACTATTGTTCCCCAGGGTACTAATATGGAATTTCTTTGAAACCCTTTATTTATTTTCTAGTACTGATAACTATCATGGGTTGAGGGTCTCCCTCTCTAAGAAATAATTTTGATAACTTTTGATATGTAACTTGAAAAGTTTCAGATAATTTAATACCAGAATTATCTAAACCTAAGAGGCGAGAAAATACTTTCAAACTCACCTAAAATAAACTTCCCATGTAGTGTCACTTGACCATTGGAGTAATTTTTTGCAAATGCATTCATCAATTTCTCATTGTATCCCTCGAACTTTTTAATAAAATCCAACCATCCCACTTCCTAAAACAAACTGGAAATGTTGCTCAATCCCAGTAATTTTTCCGTTGAAGTCAGCTCTTATTTATTCTTCACACCACCCATTTTTTTGTCTCCAATCTATGATTCTGCTGAAAAATTCAATAGTGTGAGAAGCTTGTGCACAATTGTTGTGAAAATATAATCAAAAAGTGATTATTTATTTTGTCTTTGTTTAGAGCTTACTATGCAATGATGATAATTTGCATGGAGGAGTGCAAAAAGAGTGTCATACTAGCAGTTAATCAATGAGTGGCCCAAGTTACTAAATTAGGAAGGGAGAATTTGTGCCAATTAATTACACCTTATTCAAAAATAACTACTTACTTTAAGAAAAAAATTGTACTTACTTACATTATGTGATCACCTGAAGATTTTGTACCTTTACCAATTTAATAGTATGATGGAATAGTATTGGTTGAAGTGACGACATATTTATTATGGCATGAGTGAGGAAGCTTATGAATGACGAAATCATCAATGAGGATAGGCTATCATAACGGCTTTTATTTATGATGAAAAGATGGAAAAATTGGCATAACTACAGTGAGTGCAGATAAAAAAAGGCATGTGTACATAGGTGCAACAAATCAAAGCATCGGGAAGAATTAAAATTTTATGGAAAAAGGTGGGCATAATGGAAATGGATAAGTTCGGGAGCATGCTTATGAGCATGTGCTCGAAACTAATGACTAAGTTCTGGAGCACACTTTGAGGCATGTAATCAAAATGAAGAATATGAACAAGTTTTGGAGCATCATTGAAAGATGTAGTTGAAGTAGAAACCGAAGGAATATTCTGGAGCATCATCGAAAGATGCAGCCGAAGCAGCAACCGAAGGAAGATTCCAGAGCATCGTCGCAAGATGTAGCCAAAAAGAAGAAAACTGACTATATATAAATGAAATCAAACTTTTGGAGCTTTTCTCTACCAATCACCATTCTGTAGGAACAACTATATGATGTGATGATTTGAGATGCAAGTTTTGGACCATCTAGGCATCAAATCTCATAAGTTCTAGAGCACCATCGAAACCAAGTTCATGCATTCCAGAGCTTCGTCGTGACAGGAGATAAGTTCTAGAGTACTGGGGCATCTGAACTAACAAGTTTCAGAGCATTGTGGAAAGGTTCTCTAGAAGTTGTTTTAGATTTATGAGAAGTCCTACAAAATGAAGACGACATGTAGTTAAGTCTGAAAATAAGAATTAATAAAGAATTATTTGAAACAAATTTATACACATGTCTTTTTACTATACTTTTTCAGAGATTTTTTCTTTGTGCAAGGTTTAAGTGGATTCTGCCTTGGCAGAGTCAATGCATTGGATTTCTCCCTGCATTTTTACCAATTTTATAAATTCTTCCTTGTTGATAGGTTTATGGTAGATACGTGGGCAATGACCATTTACCAAGAGAGTTCGTGTATCACCATCAATGGGTTTCAACTGAAGTGTGCCATTCAAAAAGACCAAAAATTTCATATGGGCCCAGCCAATGAGTTTTGAGCTTTCCTTTGTGATCTTTATATCTAGAATCTAATAGCAAGGCCCAGTCACTATTATGGTACTCTCTTTTCATTGATGTTGAAACGACTCAGTTTGATGGACATCATCTAAATGAAGCTCATCCAACTCACTTAACTATAAAACTCGCTCCACTTGGGCTCATTTCAGATTTAGGCCCAACTCCATAGTTGTTCTTAGAGTTTGGAGTTCAAACTCAATGGGTAAGAGAGGTTTCTTTCCAAAGACAAGGTCATAGTGGCTGAACCCAGTTGTGGATTTCCATGTTGTGTTGTACACCCAAACAACTTCAGGCAATTTCCTAGCCCAATCTCTTCTCCCTAAAGAAACCATTTTTGTCAATATGTTTTCTAACTCCCTATTAGTCACCTCCACTTGGTCATTTTCCTGAGCCTGATAGGAATATGAATTCTTGTGACTCACTTGAAAATGGTTCGTAAATGCCAGAAGAACTTTTGACATAAATTGGGGTCTGTGATCTGTAACGATGGTTCTGGGAGCTCCAAACTTGAGAAAAAAATTATTATAGAGGAAGTCAACAACTTATTCCTCTCTAGCAACTCGTAGGGCCTAAAATTCTACCCATTTAGTCAGGTAATTAGTACAAACTAGAATGTATTATTTCCCTTGGGATGAAGGATCTATGGGACCAATAAAATCCAATCCCCATTTTTTGAATGGTTCAAGGACTACCTGGGGTTGCAAGGGAATTTCAACAATAGAATTTGGTCTTCCTATTCTTTGACATTCATCACAATGATGATTATACTTTTTAACATATTTATGCATTGAAGGCCAATAATACCCAACACCCAAAATTTTATGAGAAGTTATTTTTGTAGATTAATGACCCCCAGAAGGATCATCATGAAAGGCCCTAGGGATATTGTAAGTTTCATCTACCGGGTATGTGTAGGATCATCATGGAAAAAATAGGCCCTTAAGTGGCAATAAAAATACAAAAAATCAGAGTTAGACAACTTGACGTAAATTTTTGAATAAGTTATCTATATTCTTTCAAAAAATGTAAAAATAGAATTTATAGCAAATTGAATGTAGTTTCTAAACTACTAGACCTTTATTTTTATTTTTTAAATCTATTTGGTGAAAATTGGAAATTTCAATGCAGTAGTATTTAAATTTCAAGGTAAAAATAAGAAGTAGGTGTATGTCTGACCACCCTAACCACAATAAAATGATAATATTATTTTATAACCTTTTATTTATAAGTAGAGGACTCGTGTATCGATGTGATGCATATTTTTTTATAATTGTTTTCCAAGTAAATAATTAATTATGAATTTTTTATTACAATTTGTAAAAAATATAAAATCTCGTCTGTCTAACCACCTTAACTTGGTCAAAAATTCATGAAATTCAATTTTTTATTTTTTAATCCTATAGTATGTGAAGCATAGAATGTGATGCATGTTTTGGATTCAAAAAATGTGATACCATTTGAAAGTTATTGATGTTTTTCAATCAACCTATCAATCAAGACTTTATTCGTAATTCTAATAGAAATGAATAATACTTATTTATTAAATTCAAATTAAAGCATAATTTATATTGGTGGAAAGCTGAGAATCTCCTCTAAAAACCCTTTTCGTTTCATCAATTTTGGGTAAAAAAAAAGTCATCAGCCACATGGACCATCATATGGCTTACATATCGCCACTTTTTGGCCCATCATGATCTTGCACATAGCCTGCCCTGACACATCTTCTCAAGAACATATTAGGACCACAACAAAATAAAATCCCATTAATCCATTTAAATGGGGCACTCTCTCTAATAAGTCGCTTCCTTTGTTTTGATGTAAAACCAAGCGATAATTCTGAAGTGGCTAAATAGTTGGCAATTTCAGTGAACCCAGGTGTCTTTGTAGAAATAGCAAACATATTTTCATCTGGAAACTCATCTTGCACCGGTGCACAATCACCATCTTCTTTTTTGATTCGAGAGAGAAATTTTGCCACTAAATTAAATTTCCATGGCTTGTCAAGTATTGTTACATTGAACTCCTGAAGGAGTAGTAACCATCTCATTATTCATCCATTAACTACAGGTTTATTCATCAAATATTTTATAGTTGAATGATCTATATAAACAGTAACTTTCTATCTTGTAATATAATGGCGAATTTTTTTAATGGCATGAACCACGGCCAAGAATTATTTTTCTATTGTCGTGTAGTTTTTATCAGCAGATGTTAGGTTTTTACTAATAAAATATATGGCATATTTACCCCCATTCTCATCTTCTTGCCCCAATACTGCACCAATTGCGTCATCTGAAGCATCAACATAGATATGGAACAAAATATTCCAATATGGCCCACAAAGGACAGGAGCAAAGACAAGCTTCTCCTTTATTATTTCAAATGATAGTTGGCACTCAGGTGTCGAGTTAAACTCTACCCCTTTCTGGAGAAGGAAAAACATAGGGGCAACTATTTTATTGAAGGCTTCTATAAACCTCTGATAGTATCCAGCATGCCCAAGAAAAATTCTAACATCTATTTGCATCTGAGGAGTATTTAGTTGTTGAATGACTTCAATTTTCTTGGGATCAACCTTTATTCCTTCTAAGGAGATATGATGACCTAAGACTATTCCTTGCTCCAGCATTATCAAATAATTTTTGTGGCTAAGGGATAGTCAATGATCCTCACAAACCTTTAAAACCTTATCCAAGTTCTAAAGGTCTTGATCATAGGTTGAACCAAAGACAGTGAAGTCATCCATATATACTTCTACACAGTCATTGACAAGCTCAACAAATATAGCCAAAATGGCTCTCTGAAAAAGTTGTAGGATTGTTACAGAGTCCAAAGGGAAGAACATGATATGTAAATGTGCCCCATGGACAAGTAAAAATTGTGTTATCCTAGTCTTCTAATGCTACCTAAATCTGGTTGTAACCACTAAATCAATCTAAAAAGGAGAAATATTTCCTCCCGGGCAAATTGTCCAGAACCTAGTCTACAAATGGTAAGGGAAAATAAACTCGATGAGTTGCTTCATTAAGTTCCCTATAATCTTCACATATTCTCCAATTCCCATTTTTCTTTGGCACAACAACAATAGGTGACACCCACTTACTATCAGAGATGGGATAAATAAATCTTGCTCGAAGGATTTTCTCAATTTCAATTTTAACAAGATCCTTTAATGCAGGATTGAGTCTCCTATGTGGTTGACGTACTGATCTTACATTAGGATCAATATAAATGTGATGCATACAAAAACTTGGATGCATTCCCCTCATGTATATATAGTTCCAAGCAAAAGCTTTGGACCTCTTTACCAACACATTAAATAACCTATCCTCTTCTGATTCTGTCAACCAACTATTAATGTTCAAGGTTTTTCTCTATAGGAGCATATTTGTTTTTATTCTTGGATGGGCGGAAGTGACAGTATGAATTGGCCGCAACAAGGTGTTGAGAGGACAGCTATGAGGTATCAATTGATGAAATCTAGTAACGTCCTAAAAAAATGGCTAGTTTTGGGAATCATATTGGCCAAAGGACAAGGCATTCCCATAGTAGTATAATTTTGTTCCATCCCATGTACATCGATTGGTTGTCCCAAAATTTCTAGATCATCCACCATTTCCTCATCACTTGAACCTATGGAAAGATGTTCTACATCACTTACTAACTCATCCTCTAATTCCTCTCCATGTTGTTTAATGAATACCATGGCTAACGAGGCCAAACTATCTTAAATATTAAAATATTTTGGTTCATCAACCCAGACTTTGTTATATTTGATGGGTTTAGCAGGAGGGTACAAGAATAAACGTTTACTGTTTGGACCATGTGAAATGGTCATTTCTCCCTCTCTGTAGTCAATTTTAGCTACGACAGTGGCCAACCATGGTCTTTCGAGAATTATTGGATAGCTATCTTTGGGTGTAAGTGACTGGATGACCTGAAAGTCAACTGGATATTCCCATTCATCAATTTTGACAAGAACGTTTTCAATAACACCCTTTGGAATGGCTATGGACTGGTTTTCCATCTGTAAGATTGTAGTTGTGGGATGTAAATTAGTAAGGCCTATTTTTTCCATCACATCCACAGTCATTATGTTAATGGTTGCTCCTAAATCCACTAATACATTAGGTATTGGTACCTCATTGACTGTGACAGTTATAAGTGGACTACTGGGATCATCATATATTGGAGCAACAGTCTTTCCAGGAAAAAAGTTAGCTAAATAGCCATCAATGTGCACAATATTTATTTTCTTGGGTTTCCTCCCTGGGGTTTTAATAAACAATTGTTTGATCAACCGGTTTAACTCTGGAATTTCCTTTATTTCTTGCAGCAAAGGAACCTCTTTTTGTAGTTGTTTGATTTCCTAAATTAGCATAGTTTTAGAGGTCAAAGACATTTCTGGAGTATCTTTCAAAGTGGTCAATTTCAGACACTCTGGAAATGGTGCTTGAGTTTTTTCTTTTGGAGAGGTATCATTTCTAAGATTAGTCAAAGATTGACCTTCCTTCTCCTCTTGAGGTAAGTCAGGAGCTCCTGTTGTTGAAGGAGGAAAAATATTATTTGTGGTAGCATTGTGGTTGGGTGGAGTGACCTTCTCAGGATTTTTAAGAGTAGGTTCATCCACAATTTCTTCAATGTTTGGCGGTTGAAGTGTTCTACCAGAGCGCAACTGTACATTTCCACAATGTATAGTATTAATTTTGGTAACATTATCTTGTTCAGTGGAGTATACTGAAGTATTTTGTTGATTTTTCTTGGGATTGGGAAGTGGTTGTGTTAGGAGTTGAGGTTGATTTATCTATTCACTTTGAGGAGGGTTCTGGGGTGGAGGTAGAATTTTTTTTTGTTGATTCCTACGAGGCCCAATATATAATTTATTATGTCCCTAATTCCATTGAGGATTAGTATGTTGTGGATACCACTGTTGTTGAGTTTGGTTTAGCCACTACTGAGTTCCCCATGATTGGTTCACCCATTCAGGGGGTCCCCAATAGGGAGTTCTCTAATTAGGTTGTTGAGGTGGTGGTTGAGGCCATGATGGGGTCCATTAATTACTAGCTTAGTTGTTTTGGGGTTTCCAAGCGGGATTGGAATTCTATCCATAAGGAAAGTTCCCTCCTTGGCATTGATTTACCACATTGATTTCTTCCTCAACCTATGCAATCCTTTTCTTGGAATTCTTGAGATCAGTAAGAAGCTCACATTGGTTTGTAGGATGATTGTTTTTGCAAAGTTGACAAACATTAACCTTGTCGAGGGGACATTCTCTCAGCAAATGTTTATTTTGACATCTGGGATAGTAGATGGAAAAAATCTCAGGATTGTGTGTCTTAGCTTGTATGCCATCCAGTGTAGTGTTCAATTGAATAAGTATGTCTATTTCAAGGTTCACTACTTCTTCACGGAGCTTGCCTATTTCGTTGGACCCTTTAAAAAAAGTAGTTTTGTGAATTCCTCCACGAGTACGTGAGAAATTTTGACACAACTTACATATTTCATCAAGGCCCATCTAAGACACTTCTTCTTTTCCCATTAGATCGAGGCTTCACCTTGCATCCTCATCAAGTCATTTAAGAAATATAGTCTTGAGAATCTCATCACTAATGGTCTCTTCTCCACATCGTTTAGACAAGAAAAGAAACTTGTCTAGGTAGTCCTCTAGAATCTCATCCTCATTTTGTCTAATTTTAAACAACTCCTCCTTTCAATCACTCGCCCTAAAATAACTCTGGTATTTATGAAGGAAAGCATTCTCCATGTCATCTCAAGATGTAATAGATCTTGTAGCTAATCCCATAAACCAACACATGGTTGTATCCTTCAAGGTAGAAGGAAACAACTTCAATTTTTGGTTATCATTTTTATAGTCGTAAGTTTGACAGAGGACCTTGAATTCAAAAAGAAATTGGTCTGGGTCTTTCGAGGATAAACCATGAAAGGTTGGCAGGAAATCTAGAGAGATATTTTTCATTGTGGAATCATAGTCTACATCTAGAGTAATAGGATAAGTGAATATTCATGGTGGCGGAGGATAATTGTTATTACGGTTGGCATTATTTCAGTTAGGTTCAGCCCTACAATCACCCATGATGTTTAGAGGAATGTGTTCCTCGAGGATGATTTCTTCTATGACAGGTTGTTCTACTAGATGATCTTCAGGAAAATAATGGAAAGCCTTTGGTGGGTTAGGCTTAAGTAATTCATCAACCGAGTGGTCCTCTGAGCCTTGGGGCTCCCTATGTATGATTGGAACATATTTTTGGGGGGTCTTTGGTATAAATCTTCCATGAGGACCTCTTTTCCTGACCATGCAGAAAAGGAAGTTGGAGGGGTATTTTGGCCAAAAAAGAGGTATTCGAGGTGTCTCCTATTAAGACTCAAGCAAGAAATTTGTCGTTAGGTCACATTACTTTAGAAGATAAAAACTTCAATATGTCAACCGAGCAGTGTCCAAGGATGTTTGCAATAGAAGATGACTTGACTAACTCCCTTAGATTTTCTAACTTTTTAGAGTTGTTGACATTAATTCTTGACATAAGGTCGTCTAACTCCAACTGAAAAATAGTTCTATGTAAAGAAAACTAAAAGTATTTAAACTAGAAAACACAAAATGAATAATCTAGAAAACATGATAACTAAATGAGAAAGCACGAAAACAACTAAACTGAAAAGAGTGTAAACTACAGAAGTAGAAAAACTTGTAAACAAACTATGAAACATATAATTAATAACAAAAAATAACGATTCATAACAGTTAGCACACTATAGAAATGACAGACAACAAGTGCTCCAAAACTTCAGACTCTACAACCACAGTATTAATGACTTCTACAAAATTAACATGGAAAAATGACTACACTCATAATTGTTATTCATGTAATAAAGACAACAAAAAGGAAAGTACTCATCTATTTAATCCATTCTCCCTCAAGTGGCCAGCTCACGGTTTCCTATGTTCGTCCTCAGGTCACATACACAACATATTCGAAAGCTCTTTCATTAAAAGTAATTTCCACCCATAATTTCAACAACTCATAGATTGATATGCAATAGTCTCTTTATTTATATATATTCAGAAAACATGTCGACAACATAACATTACTATTTTGCGTGTCTTTTGCTTCTGGAGATTACATATTTATAGAAAACTTCTAACTAAGTCCTATATTCCAGATGGCTTGGATTACCATTGAAAAAGTTTGTAACAGATTGTAAAACAACTTATGTCTTTAAATGCCCATTACATAGATATTAAAGAGGCTCGAGTCGAGCTATGAAGTCTTTAAACTTTTAAAACATAACAAAATTTAACTAAAAGATTATGATTTCGGTCCATCATCCTAAAGTTTTGGAGCATGTTTCTAGTGCATATCTTCAATCTTTTATGGAGCTCATGCTGGTTGAATGCTTTTAACTATTGTTTGGTGACTGATTATTACCCTACAAAATACTTAAAATAACCCATTAAATCTGTATTGACATGATACTTCAATAAATCATAAGAAATAAATCTTGTACTATTTTTCTTAAAAGATAAGCAATTATTATGCCTAAAGTTTAATTAATTGGTAGAGAATAAGACTTTTGCATGTATGAGATAGGGCTTTAGTATGTTATCATGATGAGGTTATTTTTACCTCATCAACCTCCTTTTAGGTAGACCATGGATTCATGCAATGAATGAGGTGCCTTCCACTTTGCATCGTAAAATGAAATACATCTACAAAAACAAAGTGCACACACTTGATGTTGATCATGAGCCTTATAGTGTCTTACAACTTGATAAAAATAAAGAGAAACACATTGAAGAAGTCATGAAGCTATTAGACGATGATTAGGGTTCCTTGGATTTCACACCTAGCTTTGATGGGCAACCGAATATCATAATATAGATGCGTGAAAAATAAAAAGTGGTAATGTCAACACAAAATTTGAAAGACACTTCAAAAGAATCCATCTCAACCACTTTAGAAGAAAAATCAAGTTACACAAAAAAATTTGGAAAAACTGACTATCAACAACCATCAACTCCAAAAGAAATGAAAAAACTTTATGGACAAGGTTATGAAATGATGAAACAACTTGGATGTAGTGGAAAAGGATGTGGTGCTAGAGAACAAGGTATCTGTGTCCCTATCAAACCTAACACACAAGAAACAACTAATGGTCTTGGTTATTGTCCTTTGATAGAAATAAACAAGCCTTCACTTGATATCAACACCATTCCAAAAGATTTTTTGCAAAAAAAAAAGAAACAGATAAATCTTCACTTAATGTCAATGCCATCACACAAAACACTTATGATTTGAATTCAATATATTTTACACCCTCCAATAAAGGAGAGAAAAAAATCTCGTAATCTAAATATTCTTGTGACAGTATGACATCTTGTACTAAGCAAAAGATATCTTTGTCACAAAACAAAGAAACATCTCCTAATTTTGACCAAGAGAGTATCTTGACGAGGCTCCTCCAAGATTGTCTAATTTATCTCCCTCCAAGAACACAAAAGAAATTTTATTACAAAACTTCATTTTGTGCATATCATAGAGTCCATGGTCATGCTACTAATGAATGTAAGGCTTTGCATAACAAAACTCAACATCAAAGTTTGGTGTTCTTTCTTATGTGGGGGCACCTAATTCCTCTAATTGATACTGATTTTCACTCTAGCCCGTTTCTCATCAATCATCTTGGCTCATCCTTGTCCTACAATAAGTGAGGGAAAGGGGTTAGATAGACTTGTCCTCATATGTCGCTTGTCATTATCTCTTTTGGGTAGTTGATCACCTTTCATGTACATATAAGAGTAGGCTTGGAATGTGGGCGACATGCCTTAAGTTGGCTCGCATGTGAAATTTTGGGGGAAACCCCTTGCATCCTATTACATGTCACAACTTATCAAAAAAATATGACTTGGCATAGGGCTTTTCGAGTAAGCTCTCATTTCTTCTTCTACTTTAAAGCGATTTCTCACAGCAATGGTGTTAGCAGCAACTTTAACGTGGGGGCATACATCGACACTCATGCTTCATTGTGTGATTTTATTTCTTCCTGCGATGTGTTTCTTTCTTGGTGGTGGCATTGGGTTTGATTTCCTCCAAGAATGTGATATTTCTTTGAATTTTCCTCTCTTGGAAACATTAAGCACAATGTTCCCTAAGAAGAGACCTCGTACGAACTAATCAAAATCCCTTTGAACGTCTCTCTTTCTTGTTGTGTTGTGTTTTATTTTTGTACCTTATTAAACTCATGGAGGTATGGCTTTGATATGGTCCCTTGGGGATCACCTAGTGAACAACTAGATTGTGTGAGCATGCATTTTTGTCCTTATCATAGTCATGGGGGTATGATGTTGATATGGACTTCCTAGGGCTCATCTAGTGAACAACTAGCTCCCACTAGCCCTTGTGAGTGTGTGTTTTATTTGCATAGTGGACAATGTGTTCCACTTGTGAACCTATTTAGCCTAGACCCAGTCCACCACATTGGATGGCCAGTCGGAGCTTGATCCATGGCATTTTCCTCTTTTTTTGTTTTGTTGTTCCTTTTTTGTCTTTCTTTTTCTATCCTTGATGGTGTATGTTGGCAATCTAGTTATGGCTTCATATATCCTCTGTATGTGTGTTCCTTTTTGCCTATTTTGGTTTGTCATAGGATCTTAACCTTGGGGGCTTAATCATCCATCTTGATCATTTTCATCCTATCTTACTAACATTTGTACATTTGAACCCCTCTTGATTATGTGGTTGGCTACTTTAGTGTGAGTTTGAAGCAAGTCCATCCCCCCACTAAAGTGGGGGCTAAATATAGTGTAGTAAAATGTATACCCTTTCATTTTCACACTTATTTGGGCACACCTTGCTTTATTTATGCTCATTTATGGCTTAATTAGGTCATATTTTGCATCCACAAGCCCTATGAACTATATATTTTTATGGAAAATCTCGACAAACATCAAAAGATAAATTATCATTTAATATTTTTGTCTGTGTGTCCTTGATTTATGGATTAGGACAAACACAACCTAGGGAATATTCATCCTCCATGGGTCTTGGGACCATAATTTGTGGACTAGGACAAACACCACCTAGGGCATCTTCATCCTCCATGGGTCTTGGGACCCTGATTTTGAAACCTCTCAATTAGGTCCCTTTTTTGGATTTTGTGCCCTAAGATTTGAGCCTCAAGACTAAGATGCCACCAAGGGTGTCTTAGTCCTCCTTGACTTATTTTCGAGGTCCAATTTCAAATTCGAATGGGATTTATCCTCCTTTAATTAATGATTTCATATGACGTCTTGTTATGGTGTAATTTCAAGTGATTAAGCATGAATAAGTATAAATACAAGGTCCCTTCACTCATTTCCATCTAAGAAATTTGTGAGAGAATTTACTCTAGGCAAGATCATTCAAGATCAATGCATCAAGTATTTGGAGCTATCATCAAGATTCAAGCATCATGTTAAGGGTTTAGTGCATCCATTCATGTTGTTGAGCCAAGATTGTGGATGTAGCATTGAAGATCTATCTATAACTATTGTTCATATCAAATCCAAGGATCCAAGATCTGCATTATTCATGGCCACTACATGGTAGATTACATATTTGCTTCACAAGGCATCATCCAAGGTGATATCATTTACATATTTCATGTTTCATGCTTCATTTCATTCATTTCATCATTTGGTTTAATTACCTATAAGGGATTTGACCAAGGAAAACCCCCATTTGCTAACAATAAAAAAAAATTCCCTCTCTTGTATGTTTGTATTTGTAAATCTAAGTTGAAGACTTGAAGATCACTTGGAGTGCAAAGTTGCATTGCAAAGTTTTCATCTTCACAAAAACTCACCTATAGGTCAGATATGGTTGTTTTAGAACTTGAGATTCAAAATGGAGCAAGTGCATACCCTGGAGCTCAGGACCGCATTCATAGATTCCAAAAATTCAGAATGGGACTAATATGCCACCTTGAGCATCTTAGTCCTCCACAAGGTATTTTTCAAATATTCTTTAGGATTATGTTCCGACATCCAAAGATTTTGTATTTGCCCTGAAAATAGCATTAGGACTAATACAACATCTTGGGTGTCTTAGTCCTCCAAGGCATATTTTGGCATCTTCTTTTCATTTCCATTCTTGCATCATCTCCAAACTTCCTAGGTACACATACCCTAACTTGGTGTAGCTTAATTTCATCATATGCACTCATTATTTGGCTTACATTACAAGGTGTTGTAAGTTGAATGTTAAAGTGTCTTCCAATCATTTTCTTGGTGCTGAACCCCTTTAAAGTCTAAAAGAACCCCTTCCTAGGTCCTCCTCATTGTGAATTGACTCACCTTGTGAGGTTGTTATTCAATCCAATTAGGGTTCCTATGACATTATTTGAATGATAATAGGAGAAAAGTGGTGTTTTATGGCCTAGGTTATAAAGCACCCATTTTCCTATTGTTCACCAAATTTTGAGAAAAAAAAGATCTTAATTCCTTGGTCTTTTGAAAGACTAGCCTTAGACAATCTCCCACTTTGATACCATTTGATATTTGATTATAGAGATAGCCACCCAAGATGAAGACAACTAAGGAAAGCATAAATAAATCAAAAGACCAAAATGATAGAATAGTTCCATTTTGTTCAAGGATGTAATATGCAAAAGAGATACTAAAAAATGGGCTACACATGGTTATATATAAGATACATAACTAAGATATGTGAATACATAACCTATGTAAGATAATAGAAGATGTAGTATCATGTGCACACAACATCTCCAAAAAACTAGGAAAGTACAAGTCACATGTAGAACCTACCCATGTAAATACCTATTTAAACAAGTATATTCCATCCTAGGCACAAATAATGTAATAAAGTAACTAGCCAAATGTAAAAAATAAAATAAAATATACCAATATTTTTACAACATGAACTCTTACAAACATATATAATTAATTTAATATTAATGTTGTTTATTCCATGCACTTTATTCTTTATACTTTATTATAGATTGATCACCTAGTGGCACAATCTTGCTAAAGTGGGGTAAAATATAGTGTCAAGAATGCATACCCTATGATTCTAACTCTCAAATATTACTCTTTTTAGTGGCATCCTTGTAGTATGATTTAGATATATTTTTACCAATAAACATAGCTTTTCCTCAATATAAGTGTCACCTTTATGATTATTTATGTTTTTTATGTTTCATGTGGAGATTCTTGATGTTATGTTCTATTACGATTAATCTTTATCCTTTTTGATAAATTGTGGGCATACCTAAAAGCATCCTAATTGGAATAAACCATGCAACTTTCCCTAATGGCCAAATTAGAGCCATTTTAGTTTGTAGTATGTTGTAATGACTAATTTTGTGAGTTTACCCTAAATATTGAACTCCTTTTTTTATTTCCTCCCCCAAATTACAATGTTAATGACTAATATTTTAAGATAAAAAGGTTTCCCTTTTTGGATTTGGCATATCCTCTTCTATTACAACATACACCATTACTCCTTGTTGCATACTTCTACATTATATAAGATTCCATACTCTCAATCTCTTTAGATCTTGAATATTCTTTTCAAGCATCTTACAATAATTTTAATAACATAAGCTTGTGATATCTTATTGTTCACTTGCATGAGGTTATTCTCCAAGCTATGGGTATTTTTGTGTGTTGTCCATTTACACATTTCTTGGTTATTAATAATAATAGTTGTAGACTTACTTTCATCATCATATGTGTTATTTGAATAATTGATCTATCTTTCTTTTTTAAAGGGGTATTATTATACTATTTTATTATTTCGAGAGGCGTTCCTACAATGGCATCACATGTTTGCAGATCCGTGCAAACAAAAATAAATGGCAGTTACAAAGTCTAGAAGAATTCAAGCGCATGGTGGAATTCAAGCGCATGGTGGAATTCAAATGCATGTATGGAAGTGGAATAGGCTTCAGTTACAAAACTATCATTGAAGCAAAGCAACAAACTGTCATTCAAGCATTTGGTCTCTAATGAAAGAGGAGATGAGGAGGCTCAAAAGTAACACCAAAGATTACAATTGCTTTGCATGAAAATCATTTCAAACAATTGTGGGTGGAAATGTAGCCCCTGTTATGTAAATGCCATTATATATGGTTTTCCATTTTAGAAGTACATATTGTTGTCTACTTTGGAAGATAAATTTCCATTCATACCCCTCGCCTATAGCTTTCTATGCAGTTTTGGCTTTAGTTTTGTTTGTTTAAATTGGATTTACTTTAAAAATGGTTCAATCATGTTTGAAAATGGTTTTGTTGGTTGCAATAAAAAGAGAACAAAGATCAAGTGATTCAAGCAATCTCTATCAATAATTCTATCAAGCATATCAATCCTATGATATATGCCAATCCCCTTGACTTGAACATGATTCTTGACCTGACCTTTTATTCCAAGTGCACCATCTTCACAAATTTTCTCCAACATTTATAAATGATCTGATTCATTTTTCCAGCATTTCCATTTTTTATTTTCTTTTCTTATTAAAGATTACATGGCATTTACAAATATTGACAACAAACAAAACAACAAGAACCAAAAGAAAATAGTTTTGAATGTACAAAGTCTTGATCACAACTAAAATAATCATTGTTGACTTCTCAAAATATATGTCTATCCTCTGTGATTCCATCATCATCTCACATATCTAAAGCCCTTAAATCTAATCAATCCAATTAATTTTCTATAATATTTCCAATGAAATTCATCTAAGATATACAAATTTTGATTCACAGCATTCGACGAATCCTACAAAATCTCTACATAAAGACGTAGTTTGCATGTTGTAAAATACTCTAGATTGCATTTGGATGCCTCGATAAACACCATGAGGATTTAGTCATATTAACTCTCACTTCATTCCATAATCTAAATAGCTTGAGCAAGGGCCTAAGACTTCTTAGACTAAATAGAGGAAACAAGGGATACTGATGCTTTAGTTAGTACTTTCTACTACCCCTACACCATTTGTATCTTCAAAATATGTCCTTTTTCCCAACTTCAGACCAATATCGCAATCCCCTACTACTCTCTCCCCTTGTGTTTTACCCAAAATGATCTCTTGGGAATCTCTTCTACCCAATTGATTTATCAAGCCTAGAAACCCAACTTTGGTGCTCTTGAAATCCTTGATTTCTATCTTGATTATACAAGGATCTTTTTGAACTTTCACAGAATGATTAAGAGATTGTGTCTTATTTTGAGTCAGGTCCCTCTACAACATCAGATGCTCTAAATCCCAATAGTAAGGTTGCATGTCCCGGTTCATTAATGCTTGCGACAAAGTCCTAAAAAATAGAACTCGAAAGATTGTTTAAAAATTTCTAATGGATGAAAGATTGTTGGGGTACTGGTAATTTATGATACCAAACTACAAGTAATTTGTAATATAACACTTTAAAGATGTGATATCAAACTACATTTCTTTATTCATTGTATTTGTCTTTATAGTGAAAAGTGAAACAAACTTTAAATACATATAACACCAACTTATAGTGCTAAAAAGACAAATGTGACTAATAATTGTACTTTGGGGTTGGGGCCCTAGCTCGATTGGCTAAATCTTTCCTTTATTGATGATGATTACTTGAAAACTACCTAGTTGATCTCTTGACAGGTTCATTTTGTTCTCTTTAAAGCACCTGCTTAGAAGGAATGGGTGGAAGAAGCAAATGAGTTGTTTGAACAAGCTTAAATGTACAGTCAATAAAGGAAGCACGAGATTGCTAGATCCAAGTTATTTTTATGGTTTGGTTATTAGACTAAGATCCATCATTTTGACATCAATATCGCTATTGGATCATATGCTACATAGTTATTAGTTTTTCATCCTTATCTATATTTATTTCCACTTGTTTGGAGTCCTTTATGTTTCTCCTAGTTTTGATGTATTTATTTCTCCACAATTGTATTTATTTATCTAATTTTCTTGGAATGAAAATGTAATTTTTGTTGTGTTTATGATTTCAGTTGTATTGTTTAGATATGTATTCATATAAAAATAAATTTTAAATTAGACATAAAAAGAAGTTTCTAAATTTTAAAAAAATTAATGCAAAAGAAATATTCTAAATTTACTACTTCATATAAAAATAGTTTCTAAAGTAGATATAATAAGAAGTTTCTAAATTTTAGAAAATTAAGTGCAAAAGAAATATTCTAAATTTAAGTAGTTTTTAAATTAGACATAAAAATAAGTTTCTAAATTTTAGAATATTAAATACAAAAAAAATATTATAAATTTATTATTTCATATAAAAGTAGTTTTTAAATTAGACACAAAAATAATAATTTAATTTTAGAAAATTAGGTGCAAAAGAAATATTCTAAATTTACTATTTCATCTAAAAGTAGTTTTTAAATTAGACATAAAAAAAAGTTTCTAAATTTTAGAAAATTAAGTATTAAAGAAATATTCTAAATTTACTATTTCATATAAAAATAGTTTTTCAATTAGGACATAAAAGGAAGTTTCTAAATTTTAAACTTTGTAGGTGAGATACCTGATTTAAAATCTTTATTTATTCCCTATTTCATTAAGGTATGGTATAAATAAATTTTGTATTGATTTAAATACGAGTGTATATTCTATTCTTATTTTGTTATTGTCTCTCCTTTACTAAATAATAATAGTAATATTACAAATTTTAATAATATTGGGTAAATAATTAAATTATTTTTTCTTAGATAAAATAAATTACTTTTGTGTTAAATTATAAATTACTAATATTATAAATGAGTTTATCTTCATCTTATGTTGTTACAAGTGATAAATGATATAAAGGAAAAAAAAAATTTCAAAGTAGTAATTTGATAGATTTGCATGATATACTTTCAAATTAGATTAAACATGGGTAAATTTGAAAAACATTTTAAATAACATAAATTTATAATAATATTAATATTTTAAATGTATATTTGTTACGTTGTGTCCAAAATATCATACCTTTCACATAAGATGGTGTATGCACTTCAAGCTCTTTTTCAAATGCACCCTAATATCCATAGAATGAGTATGCATCTTACATGTTTTAGAATTTAAGGTAGTGTAGTGCACGTTATTGATTATCTCATTCAAAATGCTACCACAAATATTAAATTATGTTCACAATAAATTAACTTCCAATATAATTAAAGTGAAGTATGTAATAACACCATTAAAATAACATCAAGAAAGAAAATAAGAAAAAATGAATAAAAAAGAAATGGATAGAAAGCAATATCCTCTCACCTAGAGTGAAGGAAGCACTTTCATTCAAAGTTAGGGCTATAGTTCAATTAGAGTTAGAGTTAGATTTATGACACAACTACGGTTAGGATTCGATAAGATTCGATTACGATTAATATTTAATTAGGGTTTCGATTAAGATTTGATTAGGATTAATATTTAAATAGGGTTAAGGTTAGAGTTCAATTAGCATTCAACTAGGGTTATGGATTAATTAGACATACGGTTAGGATTAGAGTTTGGTTAGGTTTAAATTAGGGTTTAATTACAATTACAATTTAATTAGGGTTAGGGTTAGGGTTTGATTAAGGTTAGGGTTAAATTTATGGTTATGGTTAAGTTTTAATTATGGTTAGGGTTAAGTTCTAATTGTGGTTAAAGTTTAATTAAGGTTATGCTTAGAGTTCAATTAAGGTTACTATTCACTTAGGGCTAAAATTCAGTTAGTATTCAATTTGGGTTACGATTCAATAAGTTTTTTGTAGGGTTAGGTAAATTATGGTTAGGGTTAAATTAGGGTAAGGGTTATTGTTAGTTTTATGCTTAGGGATAAATTAGAGTTATCTACCTAGTTATGATATAATTAGAGTTAGGGTTCAAATAATGTTAATATTTGATTAGAGTTAGGGTTCAAATAATGTTAATATTTGATTAGGGTTAGGGTTAAATTAAGGTTAAGTAAGGATTAAATTAGGTGTAGGCTTAAATTAGGGTTAGGATTAGGGTTAAGATTTAATTAGGGTTAGGGTTCAATTAAGGTTAAAATTTAATTAGGGTTAAGGTTTAAGTAGCAATCAATTAGGGTTAGGATTAGAGTTCAATTAGTGTTAGAGTTATGATTAGCATAAGAGTTCACTTAAGTTAGGATTAAGCTTTAATTATGATTAGGATTTTATTAATATTAACATTAAGGTTATGTTTCATTTAGGGTTGGTGTTAGGGTCCAATTGACATTATAAGATAAATCTTTGAATGTTTTTATTAAAGGTAAAAATTGGGTTTTGAAGGGGCCCAGAACCCTTTACACCAAAAAGTAGTTGAAATGAAAGATAAAGTCAACTACATCATAACAACCCAACCACAACAAGACCACAACAAAAATTCAGCAACAAAGTAGGATCCCACCCAACAACATTACATATTTTTCAGAATATTTGTAGCCTCCACATCACAGGATGCATTCTTAATGCCCTTATCCCTAGCAGCAAATAGATCATAAGCAAGCTTTGGTCTTGTTACGGGTTCTAACCCCAGGCCCACCCGATTTTACCTCACCAATCAAAACACAACCCTTATCAACACCCTTATCACCAAGCTTCTCCCCTTCCATCAACTTTCCATCAGCATCATCATCATCAACACCCTTACCATTTTTAACGCTATCCATAGGGGAAGTAATACCAACATATTCAACATTAAACCCAATTTTGTTCCCCTCCCTTCCTTTGTCTAGCTTAGCATAAATCCTTTCAATGTGATTTTCCAAGGTGAGGATTCTTCCTTCAAGATTTTGCTTCAACCAAAGTGTTTCCTTCGCCACAATCTTTAGCGAATTCATCAAATAATCAATCTGATCCTGAACAGAGGAATCCTCTGCTTTTCTCAAAACACCCCTCACTTTCACATTAGTCATATTCAGTTCATGGAAGATCCATTTAAAAATCTTATAAAAAATAATGGAACCCTCTTTAGCGGCTCCCAAAACATCAACAATATTTTCTTTACTAATATTAAAAACATCTTTACCCTCTTCATCATCCTCATGCAAGGAGCTAACCTTATCCAAATCAACAACAACCTTCTTACCCTTAACAACAACATTCGACATTGTTGTTGGCATTTTGATTTTCTAGATAGACTCCATGATCTCACCAACAACTGCCATCCTTTTCATCTAACTATTCGGGTCCACCACAAGGGAGTTCACAAAAAATTTCCCAAAATTAGCCACACCCATCTTGTCCTTCTTCTGATCCCGATGCCCACCTGAGGAGACCACAACACCCTGTTCCTTACCCTTCGGAGAACCCACAACATCCTGTTCGCCAACCACTTTAAGAGGAGTATCTAGCTCGAGCATTTTACTAGCAGACCTCACCACCTTTTACTTACTATCACTCACAATAGTCTCCCTATTTATTAGAACAGGGGGAGGTTACGACACTTCCCCATTTGTATCTTTGATGTCCTTTATGCTCCAAATCAACATTTCCTCAATAGGTTCTTCGTTGCATGTGTCATACCCCTTGTTAGGGCACAATTGCTCTTTTTTGTGCTTCCCCAAAGTAGGGGATCTGATATCTTCATCCATAGTAGCCAAGGAGTCCAAAAAAAATCCACATCATCCTCCAACTCTGAATCCTTTTCTAGAATAAGCTTTCATCTTTTCCTATTTTTGCAGGTCACTTCCTCCTTAGAAACAGTCTCATAACCCTTATCCTACCTATTTATCACATCCTTAGGGGTGGAAAGAGGCTTCACCACCTCAAAGGCTTTGGCATAATCCAATATAAGGAGAATCAACCCCACATGAAGAACAAGGTTCTTCAGATTTTTCCTATATTCAATTATCCCAGCATCTAGAGAGACCAAAAGGTAAAAGGGAAAATAAATCCTTTTCTTGTGATAGAAATGATTAAGTAAAAAAAAGTGATAGGCATTTATCGCAGAATAACGGCCTTCAAGAGAAATATACTGCATTATCTCCTCAGCAACGTCTCCCCACAAGGCCTTGATAGATTTCATCTGATATCCCCCATTCTTCGTTGCTTTAAGGTCCTTGGATTCCTCACCTTTGAAGAAGATTTTCATGGTATTATGCGCTTCTTTCTTGTCTCTAAAAAAATTCATACCTTTTGTCGATAAGCCAATAATGTGGGCTATGAGGTCTTCATTAACATCAAACTTCGTCCCTCCAAGTTTCAGAACCTTATTATTCCATTTTTTGGCAAACAGAGCAGTCATCTAAGGGTTATTACGATGCACTTTCTCAAGATACGGCATCAACCCTCCCTTCTCAAGAATTGTCCAAACCTCCAAATTATTCTTAACTGTGTCACAAGAGAAAGGCTTCACATGATTTTTGTCTCCACCCATGGTCGTCGAGCTAACAAAGTAAAAAAAAATCACAACTCTCAAAACAGTGAAGAAACTTCTCGAGAAAGCAACACCTAGAATACCCACAATCTGTGTGAGGAAAGAGATGTGGCAGAGGTGACTTAATAACATAATAATCCACTCCCTATGGAAATCTTCCTTAGTACCATCAGGGAAAGTTGAATCCTAATTACCACTCCTCCATATCATAACCTTCCATGTGATGATAAACATACATGCCCAACACCAAACAAAATCATAATTCCCCTTAGATTTGTGCATCATGATTGATTGTGACAATAGCCTCTATAGGAAGAGGGTCATGTTCAAATCTCATTCCCGAGCCCCTCTAACCCCCAAGTTAGCAAAGATATTAGCTAGACTATTTCCTTCTCCCAAAATATGATAGATATAATAATCATCAAAGAATTAAGGATATCAATGAAATCCTTAATCAAATTTTCTATTGTCCAAGAAGAGGTAGCACATTTTTTTAAATTATTAATGATATTGAGAGAATCCCCCTCAAGCCATACTTTCTTAAATCCTTTCTTTTGAGCTGGTTTGAGTCCATGATAGGCATCAACTCATCAGATAAATCTTCATGTTAGTGTTAAGGTTAGGATTAATTTTTAATTAGGGTTTATAAGGGTTAAAGTTAGGGTTTAATTAAATTTAGGGTTAGGGTTAGGGTTAGGGTTAGTATTAGGGTTCAATTAAGCTTATAGGTAGAATTAGGGTTACCATTAGAATTAGGGTTAGTGTTATAAATATGATTATGATTAGGGTTATGGCTCAAATAGGGTTAGGGCTCTATAATAAAACTTGAGGTCATGATTAGGGTTAATATTCAATTAGGGTCTCTGTTAGGGTTCAATCAAAGTGATAGTTAAAATTATGATTATGATTCAATTAGGGTTAAAGTTAGGGTTAAGGTTCAATTAAGATTAGGTTTAGGATTAGGGTTAGGTTTTTACAATAAAACTTGGGATTAATGTTAAGTTTGCAATACACATAGGATTATGGTTAGGGTTTATTTAAGGTTAGGGTTATGATTTAATTGGGTTAGGGTTACAATTTAATATGAATTATAGTTGTTATAACACTAACACTATTTCTAACCCCAACCATAACTCTAAATTTATCTTTAATCCTAATCCTAATTATAAAGTTAATACTAATTCTAATTCTAACTCTAAACCTAACCCTATTTGTAACCATAATCCTAACCCTAACTCTAATATTAATTAAACTTGAACCTCAACCCTAATAAAAGTCTGAACCTAACCATGTTTGACCCCTAACCATAACTTATATTAAATTTTTATATTAAATATACTAAAATATTATTATTTATCTAATAATATAATAAAATAATATTGTATAATTATATATTAATTCATATTATGTGTTGTGCCGCTACTAGCATATATATCTTAAATTTAATCTATATAAATTATGTCGAGATATATCGAGGCATTTATTTTTTCAATTTAAGATTAAATTTATATAGATTAAATTTAAGATATATATGCTAGTTATTATATTCCATAAACATTGTGAATAGTTGTGTACTTTTGCATATCATAGCTATATTTTTATTGCTATTATTACGTAGTTTTAATTAGCTTATACTTAGACACACATAAGATAAGTACACACTATTCCTATCAATTGTTGATGGAAATTGAAAGGCTTGAATAAGAGTTTAACCAACTTAACAAGCTCCTATGTAGTATTAACCCATTTTATTGTCCTAGTAGCATGTTTTTCTTATGGTGCAATATTTTTAGACATACAACTCCATTTGGTAACCTCACTCCCTTATTTTCCTTTTTCACTTTAGTATTTCTATTTGATTTTGTACATTCCATAAACATTTATTTTTCATTCCTCATATTTTCCTATATTCATGTTGTAGATAACAAATCACTATATAACCTAAGTTGTATTGTTTAAGTATAGGTGGACACCCATACAAAAGAATAGTGTATAGTGCACCCATGGTTTCATCCTTGATCTATGGTGGTCCTTGTTTAGTTTCCAATAGTTTAGCCTCTATCTAGCATCCATAATTCAACCATTTGAAACATGTTTCATCCTTTTGTATTATTTTTAGTTCAATTTCTTTAAAAAATTGCTCAATATTTGTGATTAATCAAAACTAATATTGTTAGTTAGATACATTATAAGAATTTAAAGTAAAGAAACTGAAAAACTCATAATATTATTCTAATTATTTATTCCTTATAATTATTTAACATTTTTATTGTTTTCTAATAAATAGTACTAATTAATCTCTTTTAAATTCAGTAATTAAAATAGTTCACCTATATAATATTTAAAAAATAAACTCTAATTTTACTCACTACAACTATAAATTTTGTAAAATACATAACAAATTCTTATCTTTAAACTCTTTACACATCTCTCCTATTCATATTTGCTAGAATCTTTCAGCTCTTTACATATCTCTCCTATTCAGATTTGCTAGAATCTTTCAAATTATATGCATTTTGATCTCCATAACTGTTTTTTTTTAATTCTAATGCACATAAGGGCATTTAAGGTGTAGTTATAGTGGTGGATGCATCGCTAAGTGGGTTGGCGGTGGAAGCAGGGCCAGAAGAGAACGCAACAGCCGCATTAACATAAAACAAATAACGAATCGGCGGAGCTGAATTTGGAAACTTACTGTAATTACGTAACAACAAAAACAGACAGTGAACTGGATAGACTTGCCAAATTATACTCTTCCAACTCAAGTTAATAAAGCAGGCAATGCTGGATGTAGAAAGATTGATTGCACATATTATGTGCAAAAATACAATTGTCAGGGTATTCGTGTATCTTGTTTTCTTTGAGGTTTTGCGAAAATGCCTGCTTTAAGGATTGCAATTCCTGTGTCACCTGGTGGAACAGAGTTTGAGGCTCGAATAACACCTTATGTGATCATAACATGCATCATGGCGGCAAGCGGAGGCTTGATGTTTGGCTACGACATTGGAATTTCAGGTAAACTTTTGAATTTTTTCTTTCCTTTTCTCTAACTTCCAAAACAAGACTCATTACAGATATTGAGAGATATTACATAACAGGTATTGACATGATAATGCTAATGTGTAGGTGGGGTTACTTCTATGGACGATTTTCTTGAGAAGTTTTTCCCCCTTGTGTATCGCAGAAAGAAAGAGGTTCATCAAGATGCGTACTGCAAATATGACAATCAAGGGCTGCAGCTCTTCACTTCATCTCTGTATTTAGCTGGTTTGATAGCAACATTTTTTGCGTCTTATACTACTAGGAAATTTGGCCGGAAACCTACCATGCTTTTTGCAGGCCTATTTTTTCTGGTGGGAGTGCTGTTGAATACAGCAGCTCAGAATCTTGTAATGCTTATCATGGGTAGAATTCTACTGGGATGTGGAGTGGGATTTGCCAATCAGGTAGCCACTGTATTATAATGAGCAACTTGTAATTATCTCTTGAAATACTTCTTGTTAATTTTATATTTGTTCCTACTATTTCATTTATGGTGCAGATCAGTTCCTTGAAATTAGATTCCCAAGAAAAAAATGCCCTCTTGTGTGTTAACTCATGCATGTAAGCATTCAAATCGCAGAGAACTAAATAGTCATGAAATCAAACCTTAATGATCCATACGAAATACACAATAAATTTTAACTTATTTAATGTTATCTTCATAGACAGAAATTATTACCATAGACCCAGTGATAGAATAAAGATACATTGTCTACATAGTATCCTGCCCTTGGCTGTGCGTTTCTTCTCGTGTCTTCTCTATTCTATCCTCCCAACTAAAACCCTTAAATATTAACTCCATAATTACCTATCCGTCCCAGCCTCTAATGCCAGCACAGTTATTCACTCCTACTTTTATTCCTCAATATAAAATAGAAAGATGTAACAGCTGTTAGCTAAAAGTTTGAGATCATCAAAACTGCTGAACTGAAAATTGAATTTAATAAAAGCAAAGTCCTAAAAAATCTGAACCACACTCAAACTGACAAATTGTGGGAAGGAGAAAGTTAAGGAAAATGCTCTGCATCAATTTATTTTGCTGTTGTGTCTTCATTAATTTTACCGAGTTCTCTTCATTTTCGAATGAAATCCTTTCACATTGTCTATGCAAAAGTAGTTGATTTAATTGTGAATCTAAATTCAATTTAAGTTTATCCAGTTCTCTTCATTTTTGAATGAAAATCGTTTCACATTGTCCATGCATGAATTGTAAAAGTTGCTTTTGTGAATTTAAATTCAATGACAGGCTTCTTGTTTGGAATTGGGTTACAATTTGACACTTACATTTTACATTTTATGTTGCAGGCAGTCCCTCTTTTTCTATCAGAGATAGCACCAACCAGGATTAGAGGTGCACTAAATATTCTCTTCCAACTAAATATTACAATAGGGATTTTGTTTGCCAACCTGATAAATTATGGAACCGAGCATATAAAGCCATGGGGATGGCGTCTTTCACTGGGTCTAGCAGCCATACCTGCCATTCTTCTTATTGGAGGCACTATATTTCTAGTGGAAACACCCAACAGCTTGGTTGAAAGAGGACATCTAGAAGAGGGTAAGGCTGTATTGAGAAAAGTTAGAGGAACCAACAATGTGGAAGCAGAGTTCAATGAATTAGTTGAGGCTAGTAGGATATCAGAGCAAGTTAAGCATCCATTCAAAAACTTGTTGAAGAGGAGAAACAGGCCTCAGCTTATCATAACAATCTGTCTCCAAGTGTTTCAACAGTTTACTGGCATCAATGCCATAATGTTTTATGCACCTGTGCTCTTTCAGACTTTGGGATTCAAAAATGCTGCTTCACTTTACTCTTCAGTTATTACTGGTGCAGTAAATGTTGGAGCTACTGTTATATCAATCTACTCTGTTGATAAAGTTGGACGGAGAATGCTTTTGTTGGTGGCTGGAGTGCAGATGCTTATTTCACAGGTATCCAAATTTTTCTTGATTTGTTATATTTTGGCTATTTATTATATTCACATATAATCATCTATTTAATGTTTTGATTTCATTAATTATAACTAATATGTTTTTGGAATTGCAGACAGTTATTGGAATTCTGTTGGCAAGCTTTTTGAAGCAGGAAGAAGATCTTTCCCATGGTGTAGCAATTGCAATAGTGCTTCTGGTTTGCACATTTGTTTCAGCCTTTGCATGGTCATGGGGGCCTCTTGGATGGTTGATTCCCAGTGAAACATTTCCACTGGAAACTAGATCTGCTGGACAGAGTGTGACAGTGTGTGTCAACCTCATGTTCACTTTTGTCATTGCGCAGGCATTCTTGTCAATGCTTTGCCATCTCAAGTATGCCATATTCTTTTTCTTCGCTGCCTGGGTTTTAATCATGTCCATATTTGTGGTGTTTCTCCTACCAGAGACGAAGAATGTTCCAATTGAAGAAATGATAGAGAAAGTATGGAAACAGCACTGGCTGTGGAAGAATTATGTCAGAGATTCTGATCTCATTGATGAAGAGGGACATGCCTATTCCAAACGAGAAAATGGAAGAGCCAAGGGCAAGGCCTACACCAATTCACAATTATAACTGATAATTGCCAATAATTTGATTCTATAATATAACATCTTGGAATACAAAGACTTGTTGGAGTTCCAATTTACTTTGTAATACGCTTTAATTACCAATAATTTGACTTTATAATATAGCATCTTGGAATATAAAGAGTGTTCTTTGTAATATGCTTCATTCATTTTGAAATTGATAATCAAGCTTGAATATTTTTTATAGAGAAATATTTTCCTTTTGTGTGCCCTTTTTGAACTCAATCCTCCTCAAACACCCTATAAAAGATGAACTAGAAACTATGCCTTGAGACAGGAGAGTTGTTAGCTATATTTTTATATAGAAGTGTGCAGAAAGTTGTTATCAATTTGGTTCATATGAATAGTACCCTTTACATTAACTTGACTATATGAAGTTCATATAACATTCAACCTCGGAAGTACATAATTATTTAGAACTGCTGCTTGAAATATGCCATACATGGAATTATTTATGTTTTGTTAGCTAAGCAGCTTGGGCGTAGGAATTTTCGCTCCTCCCAAATCTAGTCCAAGAGTTGCATTTTCTCTAATCCATTTTGCCTGCAGGCCATGAGATTCAATCCCTTCTAGGTTATTTGTCCTTTGCAATTTTGAATTGATATTGGATGTAGGATTATGACCCTAACTTTCATTGGTCTTTGCCCTTGAGCAACGAGATTTGAATTTGTGAAACTTATTTGGATGAAATTCTCCTCTATAACAGTTACTGTGATTTGTCTTTGTCTTCTCGCAAGCTAACAAGCAACTGACCGTATAGCTCAAGCAAATTCAATAGCAAAAGCCAAGGTGCTCACAGGGCAACGAGAGCATATGGAAGCCAGGGTGGCCCATCTGCTCCATACGCTGCTCCTCCCAGCTGGTTGCTATGTAGGTCAGTATGTGGAGCTATCAATCCCCCTGCTAGACTGGGGTATGAGGGCCTTTTGCTGGTGGCTATGGTGAAACAACTAGCTTTGGGGCTCCAGCTCCACCACCTGGGGCTGGTTATGGTGCGCACCAAATGCATAGCCCTAGCCTAATAACTATGTTTTACCAAATGCTATGAACAGATCTCCAACAAAGTCAGTTTTCTCGGTCATAGAATTAAACCTGTGTCCTTTTTATGTTTTATGTACAAAAGCACATGTTTAAGGCTTTGGGTGTTTTGTGTGTGGTTTTGGCATCATTTGTAGGGAATTAAAGTAAAGAACAGAGTTGGTTAGCTTAAGTTGCTGTTTAGAGTTTGGGAACACTATTATTTAGTTGGGAGGTGTTTATTTTCTTCGAGTTTGTCTTGGGAAGGTATTTTCTGGTTACTTATCTGGATATGCTACTCTATGCAACTATCGGGTAAAGATTGGTGCCAGAATCTGGAGATTAGTATCATTCATGGCTGTTGCGAAGATATAAATGTCAATTAATATCACTTGAATCTTGCCCAAAAATGATTAAAGAGTATTTCACTGTTTATCTGGTCTATCCACCATGAAATGTATTGTAATTTCTGATCTTTGTCCTGTCTCAGGCTAATAAGCAACAAAAGAGTATTCCACTGTTTATCTGGTCTATCCACCATGAAATGTATTGTAATTTCCGATCTTTGTCCTGTCTCACGCTAATAAGCAACAGGCAAAGTAGCTAAATTGGATCCAAGGGCAAGGAATTAGATTATTGTTGCTTTTTCTACTATGTTTAGACATTGTTACTACTATTTCTGATCTATCTTACAATCAATTTTTACTTTAAATGCAGATCTTGTTGGTTTGAAACAAATAATCTAGATTTGCAATCACATGTATGTCAAGTGTAGATGTAGGCAGGCTCATATTTTCAGAAAATGCAACAAACGGTTCTTCAACCTGATAAGTTCACGTATGCTGTGAGGCTGGTGCCAAGATTATAACTTTTCAATAGGATATTAAAATACCTCTAAGAAATGTGGTGTCCTGGGAACCATGAGTGCAGGATATGTTCAAAGGGTATGAACATAAACCAAAGCATACTTAAAAGTGCGGTGTAGGGACATTCCTGAGTTGTGTTTCATGCTTCACACACAGGGAATCTCAAGGCTACCGTCCATGTATGCCAATGCTTCTGCTTTGACGTATTTACACTAGTGTAGGCCTTTGTGCTCCTAGACTTGCCACGCTTCCACTTTTCCAAACGTGTAAATTGCATATTCATTCTTAGAGAATTTAAGAGTGCAACTTTATAATGCCTGAAGGTACAAACAATGATAAGATTAAAAGTTTTAAAACTGACAATGGAGGTGAGTATTGTTCGAAAGAATTTGATCAATACTGTGCAGAGAATGGTATTCAGAGAATCAAGATTGTTCTTCTTACACCACAAGAGAACGGTGCTGCAGAAAGGTTAAATAGAACCATTATGGAACGAACCACGTAAATTTCTTGTTTCTCTCTCTGTTCAATTTTGCATTCTTTAAATCTGTTTTTTTTGTTAATGTAAAATTCTATGTTAGCTGCAAATATAACAATTGGTATCAGAGCAAAATGTTTCTGTGCCCGTGGTGTGAATGAGATTTTGCGTTTAAGAGAGCTATGTCAAGGTTTTCTGTCGTTCTCATTTTATTTATCTGCTGCTGAATGAGAGGCAGCTGTGCATGAGCGATCCAGCCTTTGGCAGATCATTTGATTGTTCACAGATCAAGTTCGTATTTGCACATTGGCGATTTTGTTTCCTGTGCATACGATTTTGGGCTAGTTGCAGAGTTACTAACAGCCATAACAACTCCTTCCCAACTATCAGGCAATGAACACAATAACAAGATGGCCTTTATCTCATCCTCTACTGTAATATTTACTAAAGACAACTGACTAACCAAAGTATTACACTCATTTAAATTTCTTGTTTCTCTCTCTGTTCAATTTTGCATTCTTTAAATCTGTTTTTTTTGTTAATGTAAAATTCTATGTTAGCTGCAAATATAACACAATACTTGTAGTTGAAATCTCAGCTATATAATTCTTATTATTTGGATTCTTGTGAAGTCACCACTACTTTTTTGTTATTGAATAAATATGAAAGTCATCTAACATGGCTGATGAAACATTCAAAGGCATGGGCGTTTTATAGGAGATTCGTTTGTATGGGCTGGTTTGTATTCAGTTGTAATTTCTTTTACTTTTACAGATATAAATTACAATAGTTTTATTTCCAATTTAAATCAAACAGATTGATATCAAATAAAATTAAATAATATTTGAATTTATTTACAGATCTATTAGCTATCTCACCAAATAAAGGAATGTGAAGCAACATTAGAAATATCTAATCATATTGAGCCAAAATTGATTTCCACTTATATAAAATTACAGATCAAATTTGATTTGTAAATTAATATTAAATAGTTAACTTGACATAGCTAATGCAAACAAAAGAGCTATACAAAATGACAAGTCAACCTGACATAGCTAATGCAAACATAGACTATACAAAATGGCATCTCAGATGAAAACAATTCAATCAAACATTTGAATTGCGCTCTCTGCATATAATTTTATGAACTCAACTCAATGACCTAGATATCGTACACAGTACAAATTATTATAGAGCAAACTTATTTTCAGATTATTTCACTAAATATCACCAATAATCTCAAAAACACATTGCTTCTCTTGAAATAATGGAAATATTTAACATCTCTCACAACAAATTCTGTTGCAAGAATCTTAGAAATGCATTTTGTTGTACTGTTCCAATTAGTACATACTAAAAGAATCCTTAATAACTCTAATAACCGTTCCAACTGCCCACTTCTAGATAGATGTTTTGAAAAAAAACAAAAAAACACATAACAAGCAGAATTTTAAGGTTCCAAACTAAAAAATCTCAGCATCACTATAAATACTTCTACTGTCAATATTCATATGTGATATAAAGGCGGCTAAAACCACATCCATACAAAGACCATAGGTTTAACTGGCATCTTATGATAGCCTTATGATGTTCTCAAGACTCCCCCCATTGGCAAGAATAGCCACTATGCAAACACAATGAACAACTCTAGGTCCAATGCAAGATAAGTACTTGTAGAGTACTCTCTCCTTTCGCCTTCAGGCGATTTTTTCTAAAAAGGTATTTTTTGTCCCAATACTCTCGAGCTTTCAACTATTTAGTATTTTGTTAATCCGCTCAGAATAGTTTCTTTGGCACTGTTTTATCTATCAGCATGTGGACATGTGGCACAATCTTGCAGAATGAGGTATTAATTAGTCCAATTAGTTCCCCTTGTTGCGTCATTGGTTCACAAATGTTACATAGCAGAAGGTAACTCCAACTTTTTTTTGTTGAAGCGCAAAAAACAAAGGAGATTAAAGGTAAGGGACTGGTGGTGGGTAGGGAGATGTTCAGTGAGAGGTCCACATGAGCAGCATTCACATTAGCTGGTTTTTTTTTGTCATGTTTCTTAATAGTCTACCTGGCATTCCATAAAAAACTGTTTCGGCAAAATTTGAGCATGTTTAGACCATTTTTCAAAAACCACTAAATTCAAGCCCAAATGTGTCATCGACCGATGGTGGACACATGTTCTTTACTTCATGGTTTCCCACCACACCAGTATTGGATCACTTTTTTGAACACCACAATTGAGAAAAGAAAAAAATTGTAACTTCGTGAAGGCAGGTGAGGTTGTGTTCCAACCTCACAATGGCAAAATCTATTCTTTGCATTTTTTTTTTTCGAAGTTACTTTTCTTTTTTCTGTAAATAGCTTCTCATACAAGTTATGATATGCTTGAATCTTGAAGCTTTTTTGCACCTATATCATGGCCGCCTATGTGTGTGTATATATTTACACACACACACACACGTGCGCACACGCACACACACACACAGACTGTGAATAAATGCCATTTGTAGCAATATTGTGCCTATATTATGGCAGACTGTGTGTACACATATACACATAGTCGGCCATAATATAGGCTGCTCTTTTCATTTCTATATCTCTGCAATTTGTATATGTATACTGACACTATTTTAAGTTATTATACGCTTCATTGTGTGTGTGTTTGTGTGTGTATACATATATATACACACACAGACTACGAATAAATGTCATTTGTAGCAATATTGTGCCTATATTATGGCAAACAGTGTGTATATGTGTATACACAAATATGTATGCATATATATGTATATATACATATTTGTGTATACACGTATACACATAGTCGGCCATAATATAGGCTTCTCTTTTCATTTATGTACCTTTACAATTTGTATATGTATACTGACACTATTTTAAGTTATTATACGCTTCATTGTTAAGGGTTTCTTGCAGGTATATCATGGCCAACTGTATATATATATATATATATATATATATATATATATATATGTGTGTGTGTGTGTGTATATATAGATACAACCAATTAAAAAAATAAGAGTAAATGGTAAATGCATACTTCATTGTCTTTAAATAATGTATGCAACTCTCCTTTTTAAGGGTATCATGCACCTATATTTTGGCCGACTGTGTGTATATATATGCATACCATTAATGGGTTTCATCAGGTGGATTGTTAAGGGTTTCATGCACCTATAGTTTGGTTGACTGTGCCTCCGCTGTCATGAACCCCTCGCCCAACAATACCCACTCCCCCATCGTCCTCTCAACCCTGTCCATAGTAGATTCACCTCTCCTAATATAGCCAAAATTTTCTTAACATTTCACATTCATTTATAGGATTTTCAACGTAAATTTGGTAATCATTTTAGTCAATCTAAATTTTGTAATCATTTTAGTTATCTAAATTTACATAACGTTTTAATTAAATAAATAACTTATTAATATTATATATAGCATATTAATATTATAATAAACATTATAATATTATGTATGTATCGTATACACACATACATAAATACATTTTGTATGTGTGTATAGGATACATACATACATACCTATGGCAGTTCATATGTATGTATATATGTATCGTATACACACATACACAGACACATGCATACATACATATGAATTGCCATATGTATGTATGTGTGTAAAGGATATATACATACATACATATGTCAATTCATATGTATGTGTGTATGTATGGAAAATTATTATGTATGTATGTATGTATGTATTGCATATAATACATACATGCATATGCATGTATGTATTATGTACAATACATACATACATAGAGCCACTTTCACAAGCACATACACACATATTAGGCCACTTTCACATACACATAGATATACTCGGCCAAAAGATATGTGCATGACACCCTCAATTTTGGAGTGTATGATAATGTTCCAATACTGTCAATATAAATATGCAAATTGCAAACTTACATATACATATGGCAGAGATATAGAAATTGATGTTTCATATAGCCTTGTTGATTTACACTTAAATGAATTTGATGTATGCTTTAATTTATAGTCAATTACTTTCACAAGTATGGCAATGTTGTTTCAATTCATATGAAAATGTTGGTTGAAGTTACTCTTATAAGTATCATAATGTTGTACCACAAAGGGCTCCAAATATTAGTATCATTTGGTTGTTTCAAGTTACATATAAATATCATAAAGTTGTATCAAAAAATGCCTCCAAATATTAGTATCATTTTTTCTAATCCATCTTACATGAATGAATTTGTTCTTTCAATTTGCATCATTCTTTTGTTTGTAAGAGTTAGAATTGGGGATATGATAATATAACATGCATTCTTTGTTTCATTGCACACACACCCTTGATCATTTGCAATCAACTCAATTAGATGCATGGTTAGTTTCTTCTTTAATTACACCCACTCTTACATGTATGAATTTGTTATTTCACTTTGTATCATTCATTTAATTTAAGTTATAATTGGGGATATGATAGTATATCATGCATTTTTTGTTTCATTGCACACACACCCTTCATTTGCAATCAAATCAATTAGATTTGCATGGTTAGTTTGTTCTTCAATTGCACTCACTCTTACATGTATGGATTTGTTGTTTTAGTTTGTATCATTCTTTTAATTGTAAGATTTAGAATTGGGGATATGATAGTATATCATGCATTTTTGTTTAATTGCACACACACCCTTGATCATTTGCATTCAATTCAATTAGATGCATGGTTAGTTTGTTCTTCAATTACACCCACTCTTACATGTATGAATTTTTTGTTTCACTTTGTATCATTTATTTAATTTTAAGATTTAGAATTGGGGATATGATAGTGTATCATACATTTTTTGATTCATTGCACACACACCTTTCATCATTTGCAATCAACTCAATTGGATGCATGGTTAGTTTGTTCCTCAATTACACTCATTCTTACATGTATGAATTTGTTGTTTCAGTTTGTATCATTCTTTTAATTGTAAGAGTTTGAATTGGGGATATGATAGTATAACATGCAATTTTTGTTTCATTGCACACACACCCTTGATCATTTGCAATCAACTCGATTAGATGCATGATTATTTTGTTCTTCAATTACACCCACTCTTACATGCATGAATTTGTTCTTTCAGTTTGCATCATTCTTTTATTTGTAAGAGTTAGAATTGGGGATATGATAGTATAACATGATTTTTTTGTTTCATTGTGCACACACCCTTGATCATTTCTGATCAACTCAATTAGATGCATGATTGGTTTGTTCTTCAATTACACCCACTCTTACATGTATGAATTTGTTCTTTCAATTTGCATCATTCTTTTATTTGTAAGAGTTAAAATTGAGGATATGCATTTAGGGGATTTGGTTTTCTAAAGGGCTTTCATGGTAATCTATTTTGCAACTCACAATTGAAAGGGAATTGTGGACAACTACAACATAGATTACCATTAGAAGGGCATTTAAAATATTAATTCTCCCTAAAGAATTGTTTAATAGAGATACAATTAACATTAATTAGACATATGGTTCATTTTTTCTTCAATTACACTCACATGTTCGAATATGTTGTTTCACTTTGTTTGTTATTTGATTGTCAATACATTCATATATATAATTGGTTAACATGATCACCTAAGGGTTATAAGAGTTAGAATTGGGGATATGGTAGTATAACATGCATTGCTTGTTTCATATTGCTTATAAGAGTAAGGGACCCGTGGTGGGTAGGGCGATGTTGAGCGAGGGGTCCACATCAACAACATCCACATTGGTGATTTTCTTTGACACCTCCCTTAACAATCCACCTAGCACACACATCCTTGATTATTTGCAATCAACTCAATTCGATGCATGGTTAGTTTGTTCTTCAATTACACTCACTCTTACATATGTATATGTATATGTATATTCACATGTATATGTATATGTATACATATGTATATGGTAAGTTTGTTTTTGAATTAGTCACTCTTACATGTATGAACTTGTTGTTATAGTTTGTATCATTCTCTTAATTGTAAGAGTTGGAATTGGGGATATGATAGTATAACATACATTTTTTGTTCCATTGCACATATACCCTTGATCTTTTGCAATCAACTCAATTAGATGCATGGTTAGTTTGTTCTTCAATTACACTCACTCTTACATATGCATATGTATATGGATATGTATATACATATGCATATTTATATGTATATGTGTATATGGTTAGTTTGTTCTTCAATTACAGTCACTCTTACATGTATGAACTTGCTATTATAGTTTGTATCATTCTCTTAATTGTAAGAGTTAGAATTGGGGATATGATAGTCTAGACGGAGGAAAAATGGTTTTGAAATCTTATTAGATTGAGATTGAGATTTCCAACATCCCCAATGAAGTTACCTGCAAAACACACACATGCAAAAACAAATATCCAATATAAACACACATGCAAGCTAACAGGGATTTACTCCATTGTTTTCCTACAATCACAATCTTGTGTTGAGAAATATATGCTCTCATCTAAGCACACACAAGAGGTTATGATTGGTGGATATGGGAGATATTCTAATGAAGCTAGAATGAGAGAAATGCAAGATATTAGTGGTAAATGCAAATATACTATGAGAAAATATGTATAAAAAAGAGTGCTAAACAAAAGAGTACTAAAAGCGAATGCAAAGATAACTAAAATGCAAAGGACATGGATGATCAAAGATGAGAGGGGGCTATGCTTAAACAGGTGTCCTCGGGGTGAATCCAAATTTTGAGAGAAATGTAGGATAAATGGTTATGTGGAATTTTATGAATATTTCATAAATGCATGAATGAAATTAGTGAATAGATAAATGATAATGAACTAAATGATTATGTAAATGATTATGCAAATAGAGTTAATGAAAATACAATGGATTTAAATACAATATGCAATGGATAAATGATTATGCAAGTGTATTTAGTGATAATGGATTAATGAAATATGCAAATGTTTTAAATGATTTATGAATATGCAGATGATTAATGAAATGATAAATATTTATGAAATGGATTAATGAAATATGCAAATAGATTATTTAAATGAAATGGATAAATGTTTGATATGCAAATGATTTAGGAGGAAAATATATTAATGAATTAATTAAATAGATAATGGAACCTATTAATTAATAGAAGAAATTAAATTATTTTAAGGACATTTTTATGTGTCTACATTTTGGCCCTCTTTGAGACAATGCAGCTTGTCACATTATTTCAAAGAAAAATTGATCGACTGATACATGCCCCAGAGATATCTCGATGAGGATAATGATGAATATGATATGCCTCCTCATGAGATTAATTGAATGGATTGTAAGAAGATTGATCTCTTGATAGATTATAGGAAAATGATTAGATGATTGATATTGCACAAGTGATTAAGTGGTGATGTACATTTGATGGAAATGCAGAGTTGATGGACGTAACTAAAAAATTGATGGAAATGATCAGTATAGCCAGGTTGATGAGCTCATTAAGCTGATTGAGTTGATTAAGTTGATAAATGATTGATTGATTGATTGATTAAGGGGTTATGAGATTTTGAGCAGCAAGCCTATTGATTTGAGATTTGATTCAAGAGACATACATCGGTTGGATAAATCAATTGATTGATTTCTTTGTGACAAGGAAGATGAACAAAATGATGAAGAGAAAATGAGAGAGAATGAAAATGAAAGAAATGATTGATGAAAGGGAGAATGCAAGGCGATGATAATTCTTGTCCTTTTTAAGTGCTTATATAATCATAGAGTTTATTATGTTGTAAATTAGTATAAGCATCTAGATAACATGAACATCTAGATGACCTAAATATTGTTTGCCTTTTTTATTTAGCAATGAAGTATAAGAATCTAGGTATAAGGACCTTAGATGACCTAAATACGTATTGCATGACAAAAACTCTTAGACAAAGAATGCTCTCAACCACATTAGACTCATAGTTCCTCGATGGTTTCGGATAACCATGTCTTTTAAGATGAGTCATCTTGTGAATAAGAAACATTCCACATAAAAATAACAAGTGAACATGCCCCATCCTTGCCTCTCTAGTCCAAGACATCCTCGAGAAGCTAAAAGACATGCCACCAAAGATAAAATCATAAAATAATCAAAGATCAACAAACAAACATGCATCATGCTTCAATGTAGAACTGATTCTCTTCACAGTTTATGCATTTGGTTGGATTTGTAAAGTGATTGATAGGTATATTATAATGTTTGCTTGATTCTCAATTGTGGCATGTTTTGAAGTTTGAAGTTGTGTGGCGATCTGAAAGTGTCACTGTTTTTGGAATTATTTGATTATTTGGATTTTTCGGCATATTTGATTTTTTTGGATTTTTCTAGGACTTTTTATGATTTTTAGGGATTTTTTCAAGACATTTTATGATTTTTAGGGATTTTTTCAAGACATTTTATGTTTTTTATGAATTTTTTGAGGATACTTTATGATTTTTAGGGATGTTTTCAAGACATTTTATGATTTTTATGGATTTTTTTAGGACATTTTATGATTTTTATGGATTTTTTAAAATTTTAAAGATGGAGTGAGATGAAATGTGATAGATGACTGGTTGAAGGAATAAGATATTCCATAGTAGAGGTAATGTAACCATGGATAAATGATAGATCAAAAGGAAAATATTCACTACAAAACATGTCACACAAGCAACATATCTCTTGTCAAAAGAGGGCAATGGTTGGTTGATTGGATGCCAAGAATGATTGATTCCATAGGGCATGATGATGGTAATTACTTAGGATCATTGATTCCTCTAAGTACAATAATATTGATGATTGATTTGACAAAAGATATGAGGATTGGATAATGTTTTTCAGCTAGGCTCAAGTATGATTTGCACGATAAGATTCAAGGTTGCAAAGGGACATGATGGCCCACCTTGGGGTAGTGTAATCATAGATAAATGATAAGGATGTGAACTATGATGGAATGGTAATGTATAAGGATATGAAAGGAAATCCAAAGTATGCATTTGTAATTTTTCCCCTAATCTCATCAAGAACAAAGGAAGGAAATGGATTTTGATAAGCTAGGAGATATGGAATGGAAGAATGCAAGGATAAGGATAATGAATAGGATGATCAAGATCAACTACATAAGATATGGACACAATGCCTAAGTAATTTTCCCCTATTCCTCATCAAGACCAAGGAAGGGAAGAAAGGATGCATTTATATAAGATGGTGGAATATGGATAAGGTGAAGGATATGGCATGGAAGATATGGATATAAATGAATAGGATAAGATACATGATAGAGGATATGGTATGGAAGGTTTGGATAAAGTGTATAGGATAAGATATATGATGTTTAAGAAAATCCTTAGACTTGTCAAGATCAAAGGTGGAACTGTGAGGAATGAATGTAAAGAGGATGTTGAATATGAATGATAAGATGGACGAAACTTGCCCTTAAGTGTAAAGTGCAAGAGGAATATGGAAGATAGGATATGGATAGGGATAAATGAATATGGAAGATATTATATGAAGGATAGGGAGATGGAGGAAGGACTCAAGCATCAATTTTCATGGCTAATATCCCTCAAATATGTGCTTTAATAAACTATGGAAATGGGAATTAGACTCATAAACGTTGGTAGATTAACGATAATGATGGAAGAAGCTAAGGACTTATGCAAAATTTTGGATTAAAGGAGGATAATGGGGGATGAATGTTGGATAAAAGATAGGAGGTTGGAGGGCTCATTGATGGATAGATGGAAAGGATGGCAAGATCAACATTGGCATACACCTTGAAGGGTAGTGGAGTGATGGAGGAAAAATGGATTTGGAAGGTGATAGGTTTTTAGATGGAAGATCGGAGGAAGCTTTTGGATTAGCAAGTTTGGATGCCAATTTAGATTTTATTGCTTCTATGAGACTTTTAGGAATCCAAATAGCTTTTGACTTTGAATTTTGCTTTGTGGGCTTTTGTGGCCTTTGAGACTTTTCGTTTTGCTTTGTGGGCATCTGTGACCTTTGAAAATTTTCTTTTTTCTTTATGGGCCTTTGTGGCCTTTAAAAATTTTCTTTTTGATTTATGGGCCTTTGTGGACTTTGAATTTTTTTCTTTTGACTTTGGATCAGATTTTATTTTATTTTTGCATGTCTCTTCGAGGAGATATGTTGATCCTTTGATATATGTGGATTTTGATATGAAAGCTTTTGACATTTGGCACACAAATTGATTCCAAGAGAAATGGGATAGGTGGATGGAGATGAATGATATGGAGGTATTATGGATGGGTTAATGTAGGTAGAATTTTGAGAGGGCATCAAGGATGTATGCCTTTTTTTTCTTAATGAATAGGCGATGGAGGGATGTAGGGCCCCAATATGGATGGAAAGGTTGATGGACTAGGGTTTGGATGATAAGGACCAAGGATAGATGGAAGGTTTAATGGACTAGGATACTTAGGTTTATTTTGATGGAATCTAGACTTACGATGGATACCAATGTCTTGAGCATGAGGTGTATAACCAAGGCCATGATAATATGGATTTTATTGGATATAAAGGGGTTCTAGGATACCTCCTTCATGAAGGCCTAATCCTTTTCCTTTATAGTTCATACTTTGACACATTCATTTACCAATGAGATATGTATTATTTATGAAACAAGATGCAAGTCCATCATGAGGTGGATGTGATATGGAAGGTATATAATAAGATTTTGGATTAAACCACTTTGGATAAAAGTGAGGGAAATCATTTGATAGGTAAGGGGCTCATGGATAGCTTGGATAGCAGTGATAGACTCTTGTGGAGGATTGTGATCATGAAGGGAATTAGGATGGGTGATAGGATCTTGACATGGGGACGATGGGGTACTTTGATCTTGACTTGGAAAAGGATCACGAGGTGTAGGAGATGGAGTAGCTTGATCTTTATTAGGTATGGAATCGTCATGAAGTGTTATGAAAGGAATATCTTGATCATGAGAATGATGAAAATCATCATGGAATGAAAGGGTATCCTTGAATGGAGGTATATCTTGATCTTGTTGAGGAAGGGAATCCTGAGATTTTGTGAAAAGCATATCTTGATTAGTATATGGTAGAACATCATTGGATATGATAGAAGAAATATCATGCTCCTAGGATGCAATGGAATCATGAGATGATATGGATTCATTAGATGGGGTAGAAGGAAGACTTGAAAGGATAATTTTCTCTTGAGATGGAAGGGGGTCATCTTGGATGAAACAAAAAGAGATAATGGGATCATCATGAGGTTCTTGAGAGATGGAATCTTGGTCAAAGATTGGAAGGGGTTGTGGAATTTTGGTATCATTGGATGGAGTGGAAAGAATACTTTGATTTTAATGTGTAGGGGAGTCTATGCTAGCATGATTTGGACTAAGAGATTGACATGAATAATTAGATGTAGATGGTATGATGGGAGAGGATGGTTGGATAGATTCGTTAACTTGGGTGAAAGACTCATGAGGTTTATTTTGACTCATGGGAGATGAAGATAGATGCATGAGATGGTAGGATTGCACAATATTATTTGTGTTTGAGGACTTAGATTTGGGTTTCTCATTTAGCCTTTGTAGAAAGTCATGGACATTGAACTTGGATGATGTAGTTTTGGGTGAGGATAAAGGCTTATGAGATGATTACATCACTTCATTCAAATTTTGGGATTCTAATTTTTTTCAAGCTCTTTCAAACAATGGTCAAGATATTCAATCCTTTGGTCTCGTTCATGGGTCACAAATGAATATGAAGGATAGCAGTTAGACATGTTTGGTTGATGGTTTGGGAATGTTTTTAGGTGTTTAGGGATGGTTTTAGATGATTAGAATGATATGTTTATGTGTTGGTGTTTATAGATTAATATGGAAATTTACAAACAAATGATTTCACATGTACACAAATGAATCACACATGCAAGAACAAGTAGATAGAATATTTTTTAGTTTGTTCTTGATTGTGAAATAGTTGAATTTCAAGATGAAAATAATCATGCACAATCCTAGGGTTGGAAAGGACAATATTTGTTGGGTTCCTACTTGAATTTCTCCAATCACACCTATTTAGAGTGGATGACCTAGGAACTTGGTAGCATTGGCTCCCCTCCACAACACTCACTTCTTGGGCATACCAAGTTTTGAATTTCCTAAGACCACAATGATCTCAAGAAATATTTTGTCTCTATAATGAACCATGAAAGTGTGGGACGACTTTAGAGGTCTAGCCTTGTATGCCAACAAATAGAAGGATTTTGGCTTTCCACACAAAGGTTTCTAGTAAGGGCATCTAGTTCAGGGGATACTATGGTAAACTCCCTCAAGAGGTCTCTCAAACCTTAGAACAAGGGATTTTCACATCATAAAGATACTAGGGGAGAGCTATCATGTACCACTCCCTGTTGATCACAATTTTCATCGCAACCACACATTTATATAGCTGTTCAGAAGGACTTGGCTTTAGCCTATTACTGCTTGGGTCATTCCCACCTTTTGAAGTAGGGTGACAAGCCCTTATAAGGGATTAAAAACGTAAAGAGATGGGTTTAGCTTCTGATCACCGAGTTTGCACAAGGTGAGAGCATACACCTACCATCTTACAAGCATGAAAAACATTGGTTTATTAACCCCTAGTTAAATCTATGTGGAAGAAGACAATTATTCTTTTTAAACACCAATTGAAGTGTGATCTACTCTAAAACAAACAAGATTTAGTTGTTTCAGAATAAAGTATTGGACACATGAAAACTTGTAAAACCACCCATTAGTAGTTCCAATCAATATTCTTTGACAAATGAGAGTTTTATTTTTGAGCCTTGGACAAACGAACCTACAAACAAGACAAATTAACAAGATTAGCCTTGAAGTAAAAAAAAAAAACTAAAAAGAATAAAACTAAACATTTATTCTAAAATCTAATCAATCTAGTTGTTAAAAATTTAAGTCTAACTAAATTAGAAATTAAAACTAAACTAATTTAGAAATGTAGAAGTTAAACTAAATTAGAAATTTTAATAATCTAAACTAATTTAGAAATTAAAAAAAAAACTAGACTAAATTAGAAAATCTGAAAAATAAACTAATTTAGAAATGTAGAAGATAAACTAAATTAGAAATTTTAAAAATCTAAACTAATTTAGAAATTATAAAAATAACTAGACTAAATTAGAAAATTTGAAATCTAAACTAATTTATAAATGTAGAAGTTAAACTAAATTAGAAATTTAAAAAATATAAATTAATTTAGAAATTTTAAAAATCTAAATTAATTTAGAAAATTAAAAAAAAACTATGCTAAATTAGAAAATTTGAAAACTAAACTAATTTAGAAATGTAGAAGTTTCTTTTTTAAATAAAGGTGGTTGGGCCATGAATTTATTGAAAATGAAGAGAAAGGAACTACATAGTTCATCAAGGGGTGGCAAGAGGAAATAATTCCATAAAAAATCCCAATATAGCAAATGACAAATATCCAATAGATACAAAATGCTCATATGCTCATAGGAGCAAGACAAATTTTGAAGCAACTAACAACAACTCAAGCCCGAAAAAATAGCTTTCACCATAGGAGCAAAATCCATATGATCAAAAGAAACCCTAGAATACTAGGTTGAGACCAGAGCAAGGCTCTCTAGCTCGAGAAGATCCACAGATAAGAGAAACATAGCTCGGAGATAACAAAAATATGAGCACCAAGAGGAGGACGAAACCACCAGGAAGAGGCCCATAATGAAGAAGACGATAATGGTCGCAAACCTGGAGAACCTACAAAATGTTCTAGAAACCTGGCAGTACTAATGTAGACGAAGACTAGAGACATCATTATTGTAATATTTTCACCAAAAATATGCCAAAATTGGGTCAGTCTGAGAGGAAGAAAGACCAAAAGAAAGAAGGAAAAGAGATTAAGAAGAGCTTCCCTCTGATGAAGCAATGCTAGCTGGTGGAGGAAAATGGGGTTCTTCATGAGGCTAGATCAAAGCATGCTGTATGAGAAGTCACACCCCTTTATAAAGTTGATATATTGGATCACTTACAAAATTACCATATTGTCGATTGAGAATCTTGAGACGAATTTTAAATTTTCTTGGGCAATCATTAAGCAGGCCGTAAGCCATAGCACAAAGAAGCTTTGAAATTCATCCATCAGTGAGGAGGTGTTGCCTGCTAATGACACCCCCAACCAAGTTTGATCCTTGAAGAATATCATAATTTTCTAGAGCTGATTGTAGAGTGGAGAGAGGGTATACATGTGGCAATGAGTAGGTGCTAGCTAAAAACTTCACCATTTCAGTGCAGCCCAAAACATCCATCAAATTTGACACAAATTGAGAAGCCACTTTGTAGGGAAAATCCATGGTGTGCATGTCCAACTAGTCATACCCCAAGACAATCTGAATAGATTTAAAAACTTGCTTGCATTTGAAGGAGAAAGTTCTTCTCATCTTCTCCTCAGAGAATGGAGAGTGCTCACTAATTTCGTATACTCTGGGAGGTACCAGAAATCTGAAAAGATTATCCATTGCCATATAAATCCAAATAGAGAAAACCAAAGAGAGATGCGAAGAAATCACCAACATAGGAGATAATAAATAATACTGTAGCCGCCATTGTGCCTAGAATAAATTCATTTTATGTGTATATCAAAGGATAATAAATGATCAAACATATTTTGTATGAGAGAGATAAGTTGATATTGCCAAGTATTAATCTTGGTAAAGAGTAAAATTGGCAGATTCCACCCAACAAGACAATTATTTGTCAAAGTAGCCCAGTAAAGCTTATTTCCAATGACCAACAATGAGAGAAAGCTCTCGTGTTCAATCACTGAAAATAGCAAGCATGAATATGTCATGGGTACCAAATTTAGCCAAGTAATACGAACCGCCGCTAGGAGATTTGAGGCTAGCATACATGAATTCACTTTCAATAGAAATTCATGGTTGTAGGGAAGCCTCAAAAATGACCAAGGATGATCAATTTAGAGAACATCAATAAAGGCACTTTTTAGTGCGAAAAAACATAATTCACTAGAAGAGCCATGTGCCAATATTAGTAAAAAATAGTGCAGAGGTGAAGCACAACTTTGCTCGAAACTAGGCATTTTATTCCATTTTGCCACCGTGCAAGAGCACCATAACTAAGGAAACTTGAAGATCAAAATTCAACAAGCAACACTTTAATGCCAGCTAGCTCAAGATTGATGTTTATGAGGGGCCATCCACATAGCCATTACTTAGAGCAAGATCAAATTTGAAATGTGGAAGCAAAGCTCTGTTTTCACACTCGAGTCAAAGAAGATCCTTATAACAGGTGATTTCGCTAAACCTGTGACTGGAGCTTAAGAAAATACACAAATAGAGGAAGAGATAAATGTCCATGCTAGTCGACAAGCTTAGAAAAAACTTTCATATTTATTAGAAAGTAATTTCCTTGAACATATAATTGCATTCCTCAACAGTAAAAACATGGGAAGAGATGTTCACATTGATAGCCTTGTTGGCTAATGTGTCTGCAATGGTATTTGATTCCCTAAAACAATGTGAAATGGAGTAACTCAAGAATTTATCTAGTTGGGTTAGAAAAAATGCCAAGATCTAATTCAGGTGCCAAGAGTAAGTGCCTTTATTTTTCAATGTCGAGATAGTTATCATTGAATCACCTTTGATGACAAGTTGAGAAACTGATTTTTTTTTGCAAGTTCTAGACCCAAACTTAAAGATTTAAACTCCGCTACATTGTTAGTACCATCAGGAACTAGCTCGAATGAAGCAACAGTAAAGGCACCATTTGAATCTCTTAAAACTACAACAATACTGGATTTTCTCAGGTTGCCCCTAGAGGCACCATCAAAATTCATCTTTATAAAACCTTGGAGGAGGTGACTATGAATGAATGCTTCTATTAGATGAAGAGGAATTAAATGAAATTGAACCTGCATTGGGGATTTTAAGAAAATGCCAATGTTTCTTTATAAAAGCATCCCAAGCAGTATAATTACTTTTTATGTGTGTTTTCCTCAGGAGGGCTGATGTAGTTACTTATGATATTGAAATTTCAATTTTTTGGAGGACTTGGGGAAGAGTGGAGGAACTTTTCCTAAAGATTCTATTTTTTCTCTCCAACCATATGTTCTAGATCAAAATGGAAGGTTAAATTTCCCAGAGGGGGAGAAATGTGGAAGAGGAATAAAGAGAGGGCCAAGAGAAAAAATGAAGGTAGATAGATTTTTGTAAAGGACTGAACCAACTAAGGTTATTTAGAAGCCAATACCAACATTCTTGGGAAAAATCACAATTTAGTAGAAGGTGATCGGTGGACTCATAGGTTGCCCCACACATTACACAACGAAAGAGATTAGTGATGCCCAATCCGTCCAGTCTCAGACCAGTTAATATTATGTCTTTGATTGCTAACCAGGCGAAGGCCCCAATGTTGGGAAGAATGTGGGGGCCCCAACAAAGATTAATTGGGATGAAGGTTCTATGTTTATGAAAAACAAGAGAATTATAACCATCTTTGATGCTATATTGCCCTAATTTAGATTTTAACTAGATGATTTCATCTCGATTATTGGAAAGATAGACTTCTCTCTTGCCAAGTTCAACCTTTAGTGAGTTTTTTAAGTGAGAAGGAGCTTTCAAGAAATCAAAATCTTTCCAACTACCCAAAGAAGGATTCGACTTATCTATATCCAAATAATCTCTGACTTTATGCCCCCATTTCATTTTTAACTCTTGTTCTATTTGGTTCCAATTCCCTAACTGACAAAGGGGTTTATGGCCATTCTAGGCATCGTCCCAAAAGAGGGCCTTTTCACCATTATTGATCACCCAGGAAAGGTGAGGAAGGAGCATTGGTCTATAGGAAGAGATGAAATTCCAAATTTTAGATCCCTAAGGAATATTTTTTTGAGTAAAGATTCGTTCTTTATCAAAGGAGTCCAAGCATTTATGTCACATCAATTTGCACCATTTACCATCAGGTTTCGAGTAAATTTTCCAAACCAATTTAGCACCCAATACTTTATTTTGAAGGAATGAATTTCGCAATCAAACCCCACTGATGAGCCAAAGTTTTTGGCACATTTAGATCATACTTTTACAAACACTTTTCTGCTTTTCATTATGCTAAAACAAAAATTTAGTGCTGATTATGGGATAAGACATAAACTTTGTATGCTTAATATAATAAGTATATTATGCTAAGTCTTTCCATGATTATTACTTTTAAATGTTTTATTCATTTGATGAATGCCTTATAACTTTGTGTGATGACAAACCTTTCCTGCAACCTCTACTGTTGAACTTCCTGTAGCCATGTTTGGAATAATGTTTGCTTTAGATTAATGCTTAAATGAATGTATAAATGAAGTGATGGATCGTCTTAAAGGTTGAAAGTGTTGAGATAAATTTCTGCCTCAGGAATAGCTATCAAGATATTTTGGAGGTACCACGTTTTGAGGAAGGAATTCAATTTCCACTTGAAGGATAGAGGACCAAATCAAAGAAGATTGGTTCAACAGCAAAAGGATAGGGAGGCAATTTCAACTCATCTGCCATGCAAGAGGAGTGTTCCAGAAATATAGCTCAGGTGTCTTGATGGCGCATGAATCTAGGATGGTGGCACTTTAAGACTGATGAACTGATTTGACTTAGTTCTTGCATTTCCATCCACCTCTTTACTTAGTTAGTTGATTGTAATAAAGACTTTCCATTTTATAAGGGAAGGTTGGTTAGTCGTTTAGAATCAGTTTCAATAAATAGCCCATTCTCCTTTAGAGAGAGCGTCGAAAGTTTGCTGTTGTAACACATTTTAGTTTTTAGAAATATAGTCAAGAGATTGTGTGCTATGTACTTGTCTATCTTAAATCAATAAAGTTTTTATGAAGTTTTCTGCCTAATTTGTTGTTTACTTTTGGCATTACCTAAGGGGGCCCACTTAGGGAACTGTCCATTCTTTCATTCTGCAAGTTAGAATAGCTGCACTTCCTTTCATAGAGGTTAATGTGATTGTTCCTGCAGTTGGTGGAAACATAAAGTTGTCAACTGTTCCTGCAGCCACTAGACACAAAATAGTTTTATCTCTCAGTTTTCATTTCTAAGCAAGTTTATTTAGTAAACATGTTTCCAATTACTCAAATTCTAGTATAAGTATCTTTAGGAAGTCATGCATATCTGGGAAAGGTGATTAGTGCATATATTGTGCTGACCCATTTCAAGTTTACGTCCCTGGGTTGATGATTAAATGAGGTTCTTTAGTAGGTTATAACTGCCAGTTATGATGTTCAAAGTCCTGAGTAGAGGAATTTATGCTCCTAGTTATTAAATTGATTATAGGACACTACATTTCTGGCGCCATTGCCAGGGATGGAGTCAAACTAAAGACCTATTGCAGGCATGCTAGTAGGAAGTTTGAAATTTTATTCCTAGTGTTTAGATAAACATTTACTATTCCAATTTTTTTTTTCCATAGTTTAGACTTACTTTTTACTATATTCTTACAAGAAGAGACCAATTTGGAAGATTCCTTCCTAGAAGTTTAAATATCCAAGAAATTGACCCAAAAATTGTCCTAGAAGAGCCATATTTGGATGTTGGTTAGGACCTAGTCACTTCATCTTCTTCTTCCTCAGAGATAAGTTTGAACCTGTTTGATGAGCCTGACAACCTTGATCCACTCACCGAGCAATTGAATAACCTACACACTTTCAATAACTAGGACCCCCATAATAACCCGCTTGCCCTTGTCGTCTACCAGCCAGGAGCTAACCCAAGACCACCACCAAGGATGGCAAGGCCTACTTTTCCATTCCCACTCCCTGAACTGCATGACAATAATAATCTCAAAAATATCCCTGCCTCATTGCTTCCAAAATTCTATTGCCTTATTACAAAGGACCCTCATACCTTCTTGTTTGAGTTTGACATCCTATGTAGGAGTTATGATTATAATACTGAAGCACATAAGATGAAATTGTTTCCCTCTACTTTAAAGGAGTCGGCCTTAAGATGGTTCATGGGATTAGGAGGCAATGCAACGGCCACTTGGGATGAATTGAAGGAGTTGTTCTTAGGAAAGTATAAAGAATATTGTAGGGGGAATGATATGAGAGGAGATGACATTTTCAAGATGTCACAGAAGGAGGATGAAACCTTGGAAGATTATGTGTCCAGGTTCCTATTCAGTGTGCAGAAAAATACTCAGCACCAGTTAAATGAGGAGTTTAAAAAACTTCTCTTCCTACGAGGTTTCAATGATACTTGCATGGAAGCACTAGACCTCATGGCTGGAGGCGATATCACCCAAAGTAATTGGGATGACATCAAGAATATCTGTCTCAATTACTTTAGGGAAAATGTGAAGAAAGGTAGGGGGTTCAGACCCTCTATTGCAAAAGGAAGTGGCTCAGGCATATCAAAGGGAGAACTCTCTAATCTCTTGTCCAACTTCAAGAAAGATATTATAAATGATGTAGCTACTCAACTGGACACCATGCAAGCTAGGAGGAAGAAAGATGAGGTTGATGCTATGCTAGCTGAATATTGCCCTCACTGTAGACAAAGGAAGAAGGATTGCAGATGCAAGGTGGTGGCTAATTTGGAGGTGCAACATCTACCCACTGAGTTCAAAACAATTGAAGGAGATGAGGAAGTGTTCTTCATTGCTCAATGCAGGCCTTGGGCCCCAAGACAAGGTATGCCTCAAGACCCCTTGCAAAATTTTGGTTCATATAATAATCAGTGTCAGAACTAGTACCCTCCAAATTATGGCCCATATTCTCAACCTCAATGGAATCATCCTTGGCCAAATGCTCAACAAAACCGTTGGCAACCCCCACAAGGGAACTGGCAATCACCACAAAAAAATCAGTGGCAACCTCCACAAGGGAATTGGCAGCGGTCTAACCAATGGAGAGGAGGTCAGCAATGGTCAAATCAACCCATTGGTTTCCAGCAGCAACCCCAACAACAGTCAATCATGCCACCTCCTGGCCCTAATCAGAGCCAAAATCCTAAGCCAACCCAACTACCTGCTCAAGCAACACCCAATCCAAATAATCAGCCTCAGCAACAACAACAACAACAAGTTTATTTTACTGATCCTAATCATCAACTTGCCTATGCTCTCAACCTGAAAAATATCAACTTATGTTCAGGAACAGTGTTACCCACACCATCTCCTCCCATAATCTCAGAATTGCCATCTGAGGAGAATGAGAAAGAAGATATTAATGAGCCCATACAAAGTCCATCACTACCTAAAGTATCCAATAAGCCTCCACCTCCTTTTCCACAAAGGTTGGAAGGTGAAGTTGTTCAAAAGCAAGAAGAGCCTACCTTTGACATTCTTGACTAGCTAAAGCACATATGTGTAAAAATTCCTTTGTTCCAAGCAATTAAGGAAGTACCTATCTATAGCAAAGCTATCAAAGAAGCATGTTTAAAAAAGTCAAATAGGAAGAAGAAAGACCCTCAGACTATTCATGTTTTAGGCCAACTCTCTGATTTGATGCTAGGGAAGCTTACCATCCCAAAATATTCAGACCTTGGCGGCCCTGTTGTTGAAATCAGTAGTAATGGGATTCAAATTAAGAATGCTTTAGTAGATCTTGGAGTAGCTATCAATGTCATGAAAAAAGACCTTGTCCTCAAGCTAAGTATTTCAGACCTAAGACCTATACCTATAGTCTTGCAACTTGTTGATAGTTCAACTGTCAAACCTGATGGAGTAGTGGAAGACTTAGTTGTTACCCTAGATTCATGGGAATATCCTGCTGACTTTATGATTTTGTCTCCAAAAGCATCATTAGGAGGTTATCCTATAATTCTAGGAAGGCCTTGGTTAGCCACTGCAGATGCTTATATAGGATGTAGGACTGGTAACATGACTATTTCAAATGGGTATACCACTAAGAAGCTCACCCTTTATTCTCCAGCCCAACCCCAACTTGAGTCTGGGCAGGCTGTTTGGCTCGATTTGGGAGAAGAAGAGGGAGTGAACTCGGTGGCCAATCTTATGATGATTACTAGAGAGCCTTTCATTGCACAAAAGAAGAGGAAGAGATACTGTCCAATGTCCTATTGAATAATTATGGTATCGAACACCCTCATTGTGAAAGAAATCCATGCACCTTGCAGACCATTCTTCCTCCACCCACATTAGCTCATTATCCTGCAACAACTAATTGTTTACACACCTTATTGCCACACAAGGTAGAAATTCTATTTCTGCCTGAAGTATCTATGGTTGAGTTAACCTCACGGGTGGAGGTAGCAGCAGGAAAAACTTCGAGTATCAACAAAAACCTCACCAGTGAGCAACAAGAATCTCTGGTCAAAATGCTTGCTAAATATAAGTCAACTTTTTCCTAGGATTATAGTGACATGAAAGGAATTGATCCAAAGCTATGTACGCACTGAATTTTCATCAATAGTGAGTTCAAACCTGTTAGGCAGCCCTAGAGGAGAATCAACCCAACCTTGAGAGAAATTGTTAAAGAGGAATTGCAGAAGATGTTGAATGCTGGTTTTATCTACCCAATCTCAAATAGCTAGTGGGTTTCTCCACTGGTTATTGTCCCTAAGAAAGAAGGAAAATGGAGAGTACATGTAGATTACAGAGAGCTCAACTTGGAAAAATGAAAGATTACTTTCCTCTTCCCTTCATTGATCAAGCTCTGGACAATTTATCTGAGAAAAAGTACTTCTCTTTTTTGGATGGCTTTAGTGGATACAATCAAATCAATATTGCTCCAGAGGACCAGGAAAAGACTACTTTTACATGCCCATGGGGAACGTTTGTCTATTCAATTTTTCCTTTCGGTCTCTACAATGCACCTGCAACTTTCCAGAGAGTAGTAATAAGTATTTTCTCAGACATCTCATATGACTATATGGAGATATACATGGATGACTTTACTATTTATGGTGCAACATTTGAGGAAGCTCAAGACAACTTGAACAAGCTACTACAGAGGTGTGAGGATCATAACCTGTCACTAAATAGTTAGAAGTGCTTCATGATGATGCAAGAAGGAATTGTGCTTGGTCACTCTATTTCTACTGTATGAATATAGGTAGATCCCTCTAAAATTGAAGTCATTTCTAGTCTACCCTTCCCTACCAAGAAAAAGGAACTTAGAAGCTTTCTAGGACATGCCGACTATTATAGAAGATTCATTAAGGATTTCAGTCAGACAGCAGGACCCCTATACAACTTACTTGATCTAAAAATTACCCTTACACAAGCACCTATTTTGAAAGGACCTGATTGGTCACTTCCATTCCATATTCATACAGATGCATAGAATTATGCTATTGGTGTTGTCTTAGGACAAAAGGGTGGTTCAACTGAGCATGCACTATATTACATCAACAAGAACTTACAAGGAGTTGAACTCAACTACACTGTTACAGAAAAAAAAAATGTTAGCAATCATTTATGCCCTCAACAAATTCAGGCATTATATCACAGGCTATCACATATTTGTCCACACTGATCATGTAGCAATCATGTATCTTATGAATAAAAGCTCAATAACATGAAGACTAGCAATGTGGTTGTTGCTCATGCAGGAATTTGACATTATAATTATGGACAAGCTAGGTAAAGCCAATGTGGTTGCTGATTTCCTGTCTAGAATTCAAAGGCAAGATAACTCTGCACTTATTGGGTATTACTTTCCTAATGAAAATTTGTTTTCCATCAAAGTTATTCATCCTTGGTATGCAGATATAGCAAATTATCTGGCTGCAGGAAGAACTCCTCGTCAGTTCTCACCTAAGGAAAAGAAATTATTAGTAGAGAAAAGATTTAATTTCTCTTGGATTGCAGATTACATGTTTTATACAGAGCCAGATCAGATTATGAGGAGATGTGTACAAGAGGAAGATACTCATGATATACTGCATGCAAGCCATGATGAACCTTGTGGGGGACTTTTTTTGCAAAAAAGACAACAATGAAAATCTTAAATACTGGCTACTATTGGCCAACATTGCACAAGGATGCAGCCAAATATACTAGGAGATGTGATAGATGCCAAAGGATGGGAAGGCCAACCGGATCAGATGAGATGCCTCTATTTCCACAAGTTATTGTTACACCCTTTGACAAATGGGGACTGAATTTTGTAGGGCCAATTGATCGGCCTTCAAATGGTAAGTCTTACATCCTTGTATGCACAAATTATGTAAAAAAATGGGTAGAAGCTAGACCTATGAAGCATGCTAGGGATAATAAAGTAGCAGAATTCCTCTATGAGGAAATATTCACTAGATTTGGTGTCCCTAGGGAAATAGGGACAGACCAAGGAGCACAATTTACCTCTACACTTATTGCAGCCTTAGTGAATGAATATAACTTAAGGCACATAAAATCAACTCCTTATCATCCACAGGCTAATGGCCAAGTAGAGATCACTAATAGGGACATCGAGGCAATTCTGACTAAGACTATAGATTTTCATAGAAAGGATTGGGCCGCAAGATTACCAGAGGCTATATGGGCCTACCGCACTACATGGAAGACTACTATAGGATATACACCATTTGAAATGGTTTATGGTAAAAGAGTTGTGATGCCAATAGAGTTTGAGCATAAAACCCTTAGAATAGCAATGGAAATGAATATGGACTTAACAATTGCACAAAAAGAAATGAGTCATGCAGCTCAATGCCTTAGATGAGCTCCGAAAGAATGCCCTGTAGCACACTGAGTTGATACAGAACCAGCGAATACAGTGGCATGATAAATATATCAAGGAGAAGAAATTCAAAGTAAGAGATTGGGCTTTGCTTTATGACTCAAGGTATAAGGATAGTCAAGGCAAATTGCAAACCAGATGGTTAGGTCCATATGAGATAGAGGAGGTATTCAACAATGGTGCTATATAATTAAGGACCATTGATGAGGTCAGGTTTAAATTATTAGTCAATGGGCACCACCTAAAGATCTACTTCAAGCCCATTGACATGGAAGAATTTTTGAAATAGTTCGAATTTGTGTAGGAAGCCATTGATCCTGTAGCCAAAGGAATGGAGTCTTGACTCAATTCCCTAGGCCATGCATAAAAGTGCATAAAACTGTTATAATAAAGGGGTCATCCACCCGGATCCCCATTCCATTCAATCAGTCCATCCGGAATCCGTACACTCACACTCTTTCTACTACCTCATCCACCTGTCATTCTCCATATCATCCACGTTTCTATGGATCACATTTTCCAATAAAGAAGTAAATTCACATCAGGTAATCATGGTGATACCATCCAGGTGAGCTCCACTTCACTTTAAGATTGCTTAGTTGTTTCATTTATTACATTTATTTTGGTATTAATTAATGCAAACTACATTCCTATATGGCTGCCGTTTCCTTTTGCTTTTCCGCACAATTGAGCATGTTTTCCTATGTCATACCTATCAACCACATCATTATTTCCGTAGCACAAGATTTGTCACATCAGTTGTCACAAACCTCAGATATTTGAAATCTGCAATTAATGATCAAAACAACATATACTTCCTGCAATAATGAACATACATGTATTTCACTCATCTATGATTACTTTCTCCTTCAATAAGATAGGATGTTCGAATTCCTTTTGCTATTTTTATGCATCTTTTGAAGAGTGGTTCAAAAGTTTTGGTTGAGAGGAGACAAAGTGCTGTAGAATTGGGTTGTAGGAAGTTCATTGGTTGTGTGAGTTTGGAAAAGCTAGGTGATCATCGCCTAAAGCATTAAATTACAAAAAAATAAGGAGATGGGAGGTCAGCTGATTCAACATGAGCCTACAGATCATAACATCCTACTGCAGGATGTGCTGCATGTGCCACCATTCAAACACTATGGGTGGCTTAATTACTTCCTGAAGCTCGAAAAATTTGATGTAGGCATTGCAGAGGAGGTCACAAGGACATTTCAAGAAGGGGAGATGAAAGTTAGAGGTATAAAGGTGAATGCATCAGTTGACAGAATTGCATAGATAATGGGATTACCTCAAGTCGGTGAGCCATTTCCTAGGGGAAGGGATGCATGAAGAGCCAAGGCAAAGTTTACTCGGCCGAATGACCCTCCTTTATGGGTAGACAAGCAAGGTGCATAAAGGATGAGTCTGCTATAGGACTGGGTGTCACGGGCAGGATATATAATCAAATACATAACCTGTGAAGGTCATTTTTCAGTCTTGCATTCTCATCACTTTAAACTTTTATCTCATTTATGCCATGGCTTGTTGATGAATATTCCTGACTTCCTTTACAATTTGCTATCTAATAGTGCTATTGAATTTAAAAAGGGTAGGGCTAACTCTGTTTCCCACCATTTCCTTATTCAATTACTTGTTGAAAAATCCGTTAAGGATGTATCAAGAATGACCTGGGAGGAATTCCTTGTCAATTTTAACCCTAGGATTCAAAATGCTGGACCTAGAGGGAAACCTCTTACCTTCAAGCAATGAATCTCCCAGTCCATAGGTCAGTCCTCTGCTGCCGTGTTCCCTATTTAGGAATCATCTAATTCACAAAAAGACATTCCTCTTTCTGAAAAAGTTTCCAAGCAACCAGTAAAAACCCCTATCATGAACCCTGAGCCTTCTTCCAAGGATAAAAAAGGGAAGTCACCCATTGTGGCAACTCCTAAACCTGTAAAAAGAAAACAAAAGGAAAACCTCTCTATTCCTACAGAAAAACCCTCAAAGAAGCATAAGACAATTCCTACTTCCATAAGAAGGAGCTCTAGACTCCAGAACCAGGCAACCCACCAATCACTTGATGCTACTCCAGCCACACCACCAACCTCAGACCCTTCCAGTCCTGTACTAGAGAAGGAGGAACCTATTGTTGAGGAGACTGTGAATACACCTAAAGGAGCTAACCTGGATGAATTGGCTACCATTGCAGAGAAAATACAGGAAGGGATGGCAGAACAACTACAGGAAGAAGTAGGATGTGTTGAGAAAGAGGAGGTAACAATTGTGATTCCATCAGAAGAAGAGGGTGAAAGCATTGGCATGATTGATGAGATTCCTATTGCTCAGGAAGAATAGGAAGGTTGGCAACAAAATGATAATTTAGGACAGGAAAACTCTGAACAATTAAATAATACAGAGATAATTGAAGAAGAAGAACAAGGAAAAGTTGATGTAACTAAAGAAATACTGGGGTCACCTACAGTAAGTTATAATCATAGGCCTCCGCTCCATGTCATGAACTTTGTTGCAGGAATGACATGTTTTGAAGAACTCCAACATCAATAGACTACTTCTGTGCTTGAAATTGAGAGATTACAAAGGATAATCCATAACAAGAAACTGGAAATTGCTAACCTAATCGACACTCTCAACGAGGTAGTAGAGCTCGTTCCATGGCTGATGCAATGTTGAGCACCTTCACCTATCTATGGAATATACCTCAAGGAGCTGCATTTGAACTTCCAACTAATTAGAATCTTGAAAGGTAAAAACCATTCATTAGATACCCCATAAGAATTTTATGAGGTATATAGAGATTCACCTCTGCACATCAGGAACCTCCTATGTGAATTTTATTTGCATAGTTTAGTTGTACCCTGAGCCTTCTTCCAAGGATAAAAAAGGGAAGTCACCCATTGTGGCAACTCCTAAACTTGTAAAAAGAAAACAAAAGGAAAACCTACCTGTTCCTACGAAAAAACCCTCAAAGAAGCATAAGACAATTCCTACTTCCATAAGAAGGAGCTCTAGACTCCAGAACCAGACAACCCATCAATCACTTGATGCTACTCTAGCTGCACCACCAACCTCAAACCCTTCCAGTCCTGTACTAGAGAAGGAGGAACCTGTTGTTGAGGAGACTGTGAATACACCTAAAGGAGCTGACCTGGATGAATTGGATACCATTGCAGAGCAGATACAGGAAGGGATGGCTGAACAACTACAAGAAGAAGTAGGATGTGTTGAGAAAGAGGAGGTAACAATTGTGATTCCATTAGAAGAAGAGGGTGAAAGCATTGGCATGAATGATGAGATTCCTACTGCTCAGGAAGAATAGGAAGGTTGGCAACAAAATGATAATTTAGGACAGGAAAACTTTGAACAATTAAATAGTACAAAGATAATTGAAGAAGAAGAACAAGGAAAAGTTGATGTAACTAAAGAAATACTAGGGTCACTTGTAGTAAGTTATAATCATAGGCCTCCACTCCATGTCATGAACTTTGCTATAGGAATGACATATTTTGAAGAACTCCAGCATCAATAGACTACTTCTGTGCTTGAAATTGAGAGATTACAAAGGATAATCCATAACAAGAATCTGGAAATTGCTAACCTAACTGACATTCTCAACGAGGTAGTAGAGCTCATTCCACGATTGATGTAATGTCGAGCACCTTCACATGTCTATGGAATATACCTCAAGGAGTTTTATTTGAACTTCCAACTGATTAGAATCTCGAAAGGTAAAAACCATTCATTATATACCCCAGAAGAATTTTATGAGGCATATAGAGATTCACCTCTGCACATCAGGAACCTCCTATGTGAATTTTATTTGCTTAGTTTAGTTGCACCCTAGGATAAAGAATGGAACCCTTTATGCTATGTTGGCGATATTCACATTAGCGCTTTGATCTCTTGGATCACAAATGAGATAAGCAAAGGAGAGCAATTTAATAGCCACAAACATGATGAGGTCAATATGCCATTATCTGTGAGGAATGAATCAAGGAATGGGATGGGTATCTACTTTGATTGGAAGAAACTGTGGAGAGATGAATGAGCCAAGCCAGTGATTGAGCCTTTGAGACAAGAAGTATTTTTTCAGTATTCCCAGATTATAAACAATGATCTGTGTTGCAAACCTGCACATTCAAACAAGATGGGGACATCTTTCATTTCAATTAAAAAGGGCAGAACCACACACTCCCAACACCTTGTATGCAGCAACCAAAAGGGAAGAAAGATACATGAGGAATGCTAGGATAAAAAGGGAGAATTGGTTGCCCTTGGTTATGCAACCGCCTATTCTTCTATGGCCATTACTAGCTATACAGGGGGACAACAACATGTATAATAGGAGTTTTGAGGATAATAGATGGTAGAGGTTGGAGGCAATGGGTGCTCACTTCTGGAGTTTCCAACATGGAGAGTGTGGGCAGCAACATAATGCTGATTTGAGAGAATTCGCCGGAAGAAGAAATGCTAGACTTGCTAAAGGGCCCAACAAGTAGATGGTTGAGGGGAATGATGGGCCAAAGTTTTTGGCACATTTAGATCATACTTTTACAAACACTTTTCTGATTTTCATTATGTTAAAACAAACATTTAGTGTTGATTATGGGATAAGACATAAACTTTTTATGCTTAATATAATAAGTATATTATGCTAAGTCTTTCCATGATTATTACTTTTAAATGTTTTATTAGTTTGATGAATGCCTTATAACTTTGTGTGATGACAAACCTTTCCTACAGCCTCTACTGTTGAACTTCTTGTAGCCATGTTTGGAATAATGTTTGCTTTAGATTAATGCTTAAATGAATGTATAAATGAAGTGATGGATCATAATAAAGGTTGAAACTGTTGAGCTAACTTTCTGCCTCAGGAATAGCTATCAAGATATTTTGCAGGTACCACGTTTTGAGGAAGAAATTCAATTTCCACTTGAAGGATAGAAGACCAAATCAAAGAAGACTGGTTCAACAACAAAAGGATAGGAAGGCAGTTTCAACTCATCCGCCATGCAAAAGGAGTGTTCCAAAAGTCTAGCTCAGGCGTCTTGATGGCACATGAATCTAGGATGGTGGTACTTTAAGATTGATGAACTGATTTGGCTTAGTTCTTACATTTCCATCCACCTCTTTACTTAGTTAGTTGATTGTAATAAAGACTTTCCATTTTATAAGGGAAGGTTGGTTAGTCATTTAGAATCAGTTTCAATAAATAGCCCATTCTCCTTTAGAGAGAGCATTAGAAGTTTGTTGTTGTAACACATTTCAGTTTTCAAAAATACAGTCAAGAGATTGTGTGCTATGTACTTGTCTATCTTGAATCAATAAAGTTTTTATGAAGTTTTCCGCCTAATCTGTTGTTTACTTTTGGCATTACCTAAGGGGGCCCACTTAGGGAACTATCCATTCTTTCATTTTGCAAGTTAGAATAGCTGCTCTTCCTTTCATAGAGGTTAATGTGACTGTTCCTGTAGTTGGCAGAAACACAGAGCTGTCAACTGTTCTTGCAGCCACTAGACACATAATAGTTTTATCTCTCAGTTTTCATTTCTAAGCAAGTTTATTTAGTAAAGATGTTTCCAGTTACTCAAATTATAGTATAAGTATCTTTAGGAAGTCATGCATATCTGGGAAAGGTGATTAGTGCATATATTGTGTTGACCCATTTCAAGTTTACGTCCCTGGGTTGATGATTAAATGAGGTTCTTTAGCAGGTTATAACTGCCAGTTATGATGTCAAAGTCTTGAGTAGAGGAGTTCATGCTCCTAGTTATTAAACTGATTAAAGGACACTACACCCACCATGAGATTTAGGTTCACAAATGGTATCCCATGCAACAAGCGTCAGTTTCTTTTTTGTTGTCTTATTTTCCAACCACAAAAAGTCTTTGAGAATATTTTGTAAAACTTATCCTTTACCTTTTGGGATACTTAAAACATACATCAAATAAATTGGAAGAGAGCACATATCAAATTTAAGCATAATCAATTTTCTCTAGAATGAGATCCATTTTTTATTTCTAAAGAGAAATTATATCTGTTATGAAAGACATAATTTTGTCTCAAAATTCATGTTTCTCTTTACTAGGAAAGAAAGGGATTCCCAGGTATTTGTAGTGTAGAGAGCCACATTGAAATCCCCAAAATTTGATTAATTGTCTTTTGATCAAGGGATCCACATTCAGGAAGAAAATTTTAGATTTAGCAAGGTTGTAGATCTGACCAGAATGCAAATAATAATATGATATAATATTTTTCATTAATTTTGCTTCTAACATGGTAGCTTGACCCAAGAGAAGAGTATCATCAACAAAAAGAGAGTGAGAAATTGGGTCTGGAAATGAATGAATATCAATACCTTTCCATATTTTAGCTTTTCTGGCTGAAATAATCGATTTGCTCAATCCTTCCACCAAGAGGATGAAGAGAAAGGGGGACAAGGGGTCACCTTGTCTCATTCCTTGTGAGGGGGAAAAAAATCCTTAGGGAGAACCATTAATAATTACAAAGATTCTCACCCTCAAGATGCAAGAAAAAATACATTTACACCAAGCTTGTGAGAAGCCAATTTTTTTTAAAACAACCAAAAGAAAGTCCCAATGTACCTTATCATAAGCTTTGAACATGTCTAACTTGAGCACCACTATCAAAGATTTGTCTAGCATAACTGAATGGAGGACTTCATGAGCCAAGATTGCTCCCTCCGGAGTATCCTTTCCAAGTACAAATCCCCCATGTTCTTCTGAGATAATTAGGGGGAGCACCTTGGAAAGTCTAGAAGGAATGGCTTTAGTGAAGATCCTGTAGATCGAGTTGCAAAGAGCAATTGGCCTGAAATCATTGAAAGAAGAAGACACATAATTTTTTCGGGATGAGAGCAAGAAAGGTAGTATTGAAGTCCTTTAGGATGTTTTTGTATCTTCTTGATTTTTCTAAAGCTAGAAGAATATGAAAACCTATAATGTCCCAACATTTTTGAAAGAAAAGAATCGCGAATCCATCCGGTCTTGGAGCCTTTTAAACAAATTCCATGGAAAATACAACTTTTTTGATCTCATCAAGTGAGAGTTTGGACATGAGCATTTTATTTTGATCCTCAATAAGTAATAAAGGAATATTGTTAGTTATCTCATTATAATCAGAAGGATTATAATCTGTGTCAGAGGATAAGAGATTTTTATAGAAGGAAACCGCCTCTTGACCTATGTGCTTATCCGAATTTAAAGTAGTGCCTGAGGAATAATGGATTGAAATTATCTTATTAGATTGATGATGTAATTTTGTTGAGGCATGGAAGAACTTTGTGTTCTTGTCTCCCTCAGCTAACCAGGTCTCTCTTGATTTTTTTTGCCAGTAGCATTCCTCATGGGCTATAACTTCTTCTAGATCAACTTTTAGTCTTTTCTCTTGAGCATGAAGGGAACTATCCATTCCCTTAAGGATAGCCTTTTCATAAATCTCAGAAAGATCCGATTCAATTCGGAGTTTTTTAGAAAAAAAATGTTTTTAAAGTGCTTGATGTTCCAATCTTTTATTTTGTTCTTCAAAAATTGTAGTTTTTTGCTTAATTGGAACATTTTGGTTCCCTCGATAAAGGGGCAATTTGACCACCAATCTCTTATGTGATCAATAAAGGTAGTATCCCTGAATCACATGGCTTCTAGTTTGAAGGGGATTTTGTGGTTCTCTCTGATTTCTGAAAATGAGAGAGAGATGGGATATTGATCAGAGCCAAGAAGAGTGTGAATGATTGAAACAAAATCCCATGGGGCATCAAGCCAATTTTTAGAGAGCAAGAAGCGGTCTAGTTTTTCAGCTATCTAAGAGAAGCCCTTTCGTTTATTAGTCCGAGTGTATGAACCATATTTAATGGGGAAATCATAAAGTTTGTTGGAAGAAATAAAATTGTTGAAATCCTCCATCAATGCTGCAGATGAAAATATTCCACCATTTTTTTTTGAAGTATTTCTAATTGCATTGAAGTCCCTTACAATAATTTTGAAAGCAGTTGAGTTGAGCTCGTAACTTTAAGAAATTTGATTCCAAATTTGTCTTTTTCCAGCTAGAGTACATGGGCCATACACATTGTAGATCATAAATTGAGTATTTTTTTTTAAACACCACACTGAAACTTTGATCCAATTTGCTTTAATCTCAAAATGATCAATTCTAACACAAACTTTATTCCAAATGGTAACCAATCCCCTTGAGGCACCAATGGCCGGTGAGACAACTAAGTCCCAATCATTCCAGGAGCCAAAAATTTCCTTTGCTAATTGACAAGACAATTTTGTTTCTTGAAGCAGAATAACTTCTGAGAGAGTTCCAAGTAGATGATGATTTGTCAAGTGTTTTTTGTTATGGGTGTTTAGGCCCCTAACATTCCATGATAGGACCCTCATTTCCCTCAAGGAGAGAGTCCCTCTCTCCTCTTTCTTTCAATTCTTTCTAAGGATTTGGACCTCATAGAGTAATCACACTACCTACAATGGGAAGGGGTGATCAAAGAACTAGATTTCTTAGTAGCTGAGTGAAGATTCATTTCCAAGGTGGATTGAAGACCCACAACAATCTCCAAGTTAGTCTTTTCCTTATTATATTTTCATCCACATTTGAGCCTTGGGGAAGTAGAAGCCTTAAAATCAGAGTCAAGTTGAGAAACAGGGGGGAAGAAAAGAATTATGGGGCTAACGAGGCAAAAGAGGGAGGCGAAGAAGGGACTGCATCAAAAAAGTTGAGCTTTCTTTTGGAGGTAGATTGGGAGATGGGGGGTAGGAGAATTCAGGATTGGATCTTGTTCCCTTAAGACTTCATTAGCAATTTCCTTGATGAGGTCTTCTGTAACTTTGATCATTGCCTCATTTACAAATTTCAACAAGTCATCCTCTAAGCCATTTAGAATGTTTTCGAAATGTTTGATATCATGTTTGGAGGGGATGGATTCTACCTTGAGATTCATGGAGGAATAGGCCCGATCATAAAGGTTGTCATCTTTTGATGGTGAGGACGAGGAAGAGGGTTTGGAAGCAAAGTTTGTGATAGGAAGAGAGTGGGAAGGTTGCCCACAAATTGAGTCATGCCACAAATCCAAATTGTCTTTGACATGGTTTGAAAGGTTTGCAAAGATGTTTGAAGAGGATGGGGGGAGAAAAAAGAATGATATTTGGGAGGTGGTTGATTGGAGCCTGGAATCTCAGATAAAGTTGAAAGATCCATTTGTTCAACTCAAGAAAAAATGTTTGTATCCACAATTAGATTAGTCTCTTTCCAAATGGCATTTTCCCATTTAACTTATTGAATCCACTCCCCTTTATTAGTGGCAAGAAGAATCTTGAGGGGGGGAGAGGAGGGTTTGTTAATCAGGGCCCAAACCCTAATAATGGGTTTGCCACAAATGATCAAAAATTCATTCTTGAGAAATTCCCCAAAGTGATTAACAATCTGTCTAATAGTGGAGGTCTCAAAAAATTTGATTGGAAGAAAAGGAAGAGAAAAAAAATAGGAAGAAGGCTCATTTTAAGGTTTTCCAAAGACACGTTCTCTTTCTAGTCGAGAATCCCCAGGAAGTTATTACCACACCAATAAGGGCCTTTTTTCATTACTTTACCCTTAATAGAAGGATTCTTAAATAATAAGAAGAAAGACGAGGGAAAAACAACAATTAAATCAAATGTTTCATACCAGTGATCTTTTATCCAGGTTCATAGCTCAAAAAGTGGATGATCCTCACCCCAGATCTACACCAAATAAGCCATTCTATACACAGTTTGAATATTGGCTTTCTAGATAAAGTGGAATAGTTGGAACCAGTTGCCATTCTCGTCCACCATTCACCATATCTTTAGAACTATGAGGGCCATGGGAGTTTTTGTATTGCGGAAAATGATTATTTGTAGAGTGGACATTTAGGGTTTTCCCGATCTTCATGGCTTGAGGGTTCATTTTCCTTATCCTTCTCGGGTCTATTCTGGTATCCCTTATGATTTGAGTGCCAACCCCTGGTGTCATTATTTCCCTGATGCTGGTGACCCACAAATTTTTGATTGAAATTTCATGAAGGCCACCAAGAATTAGCACGAGAGGTTGATGATGACCATTGATTTCTCTATGAACCCCCATGTCTGTTGCGGCTTGGGGTATTCTTATGATGGGCCCCATGTGGGCCATTCGATCTCCAATGCTTAGGGGAGGGGTGACCATTTCACTGAAGCCTTAGCTTACGGGTTTCCAATATGCCTTTATCTCTTGGGTTGATAGGTCAAGAGTTCTGATGATGATTTCTTTTGCTCTGCTCGTGTTGCAGTGGTCTGCAAGATTCAAAATTGTCTGCCTAGCTAAACCTTTTTCCATGTGCCAACAAAGAGTCGCGGCCATGTGAAGGGCCATGTGTAGAGCTCATGGTTCATGTTCTAATCCTAATGGTTTAGTGATAGAGGCATACAAGACTCTCAGAGATTGGGGTCTCTATCCAGTTGATCAAGTGGTCAAAGATCTTTATGTGTAACAAGGAGATAAATTAGGCTTTTTCCTAACGGGTTTGCAAAAAAAAATACTTATTACATAAATAAGTAATTACTAATTATGAAAGCCATTTGCAAAAATAAATGCTCAATCCAGAGCAAAACAAGAGCAAAATGCTTACTACTAATTATGAAAGCCATTTGTAGAAATAAACGCCTATTACAGAAATAACACTTTGGCCAAATTGTTAATTTTTGTTTACAAAAATAGATGCATCTATAGTAAACGTATCAAGAAGAGATAATAACTCCATTTATCAACTAACTTTGCTCAACAGATACTCTGCAAAACCATTTATTAGATGAAACCTTTTTAGCAAACCAGAACATATACCCATGATATGCAAAATAAGAATAGCTAAGAATTTCATGTCAGGTTCACCATTTGTAGATAGAGGAAAAGTGGTTTTGAAATCTTATTAGATTCAGATTCAGATTTTCAACACCCCCAATGAAGTTACTTGCATAACACACACATGCAAAAACAAATATCTAATCTAAACACACATGCAAGCTAACAGACATTTACTCCATTTTTTTCCTACAATCACAATCTTGTGTTGAGAAATATATGATCTTAGAAGCATGCACACGAGGTTATGATTGACGGATATGAGAGATATTCTAATGAATCTAAAATGAGAGAAATGCAAGATACTAGTGGTAAATGAAAAGATACTATGAGAAGATGCTAGTGGTAAAATGAGAAAAAAGAGTGCTAAACAAAAGAGTACTCAAAGCGAATGCAAAGTTAACTAAAATGTAAAGGATGTGGATGATCAAAGATGAGAGTGGGATATGCTTAAATAGGCATCCTCGGGGTGAATCCAGATTTCGGGAGAAATGTAGGATAAATGGTTATGTGGAATTTTATGAATATTTCATAAATGGATGAATGAAATTAGTGAATAGATAAATGATAATTAACTAAATGATTATGCAAAAAGAGTTAATGAAAATACAATGGATTTAAATACAATATGCAATGGATAAATTATTATGCAAGTGTATTTAGTGATAATGGATTAATGAAATATGCAATTTTTAAAATGATTTATGAATATGTAGATGATTAATGAAATGAGATATATTTATGAAATGGATTAATGAAATATGCAAATAGATTATTTAAATGAAATGGATAAATGTTTGATATGCAAATGATTTAGGAGGAAAATATATTAATAATTTAAAATTAAATAGATAATAGAACCTATTTAATTAATAGAAGAAATTAAATTATTTTAAGGACATTTTTATGTGTCTACAAATAGTATAACATGCATTGCTTGTTTCATTGCACATACACCCTTGATTATTTGCAATCAACTCAATTAGATGCATGGTTAGTTTGTTCTTCAATTACACTCACTCTTTTATATGTATATGTACATGTATATACATATGTATATTCATATGTATATATATATATATACATATACATATGTATATGGTTAGTTTGTTCTTCAATTACACTCTCTTACATGTATGAATTTGTTCTTTCAGTTTGTATCATTCATTTAATTTTAAGAGTTAGAATTGGGGATATGATAGTATATCATGCATTTTTTGTTTCATTGCACACACACCTTTCATCATTTGCAATTAACTCAATTAGATGCATGGTTAGTTGGTTCTTCAATTACACTCACTCTTACATGTATGAATTTGTTGTTTCAATTTGTATCATTATTTTAATTGTGAGAGTTAGAATTGGGGATATGATAGTATAACATGCATTTTTTTGTTTTATTGCACACACACCCTTGATCATTTGCAATCAACTCAATTAGATGCATGATTAGTTTGTTCTTCAATTACACCCACTCTTACATATATGAATTTGTTCTTTCAATTTGCATCATTCTTTTATTTCTAAGAGTTAGAATTAGGGATATGATAGTATAACATGCATTTTTTTTTCATTGCACACACACCCTTGATCATTTATGATCAAGTCAATTAGATGCATGATTATTTTGTTCTTCAATTAGACCCACTCTTACATGTATGAATTTGTTCTTTCAATTTGCATCATTCTTTTATTTGTAAGAGTTAGAATTGGGGATATGATAGTATAACATGCATTTTTTATTTCATTTCACACACACCCTTGATCATTTTCAATCAACTCAATTAGATGCATGATTAGTTTGTTCTTCAATTACACCCACTTTTACATGTATGAATTTTTTCTTTCAGTTAGCATCATTCTTTTATTTGTAATAGTTAGAATTGGGGATATGCATTTAGGGGTTTTGGTTTTCCGAAGGGCTTTCATGGTAGTCTATGTTTCAATTCACAATTGAAAGGGAATTGTGGACAACTAAAACATAGATTACCATTAGAAGAGCATTTGAAATATCAATTCTCCCTAAATAATTGTTGAATAGAGATACAATTAACAATAATCAAACATATGGTTTATTTGTTCTTCAATTACACTCACATGTTCAAATATGTTGTTTGACTTCGTTTGTTATTTTATTTTCAATACATTCATATATATAATTGGTTAACATGATCACCTAAGCGTTATAAGAGTTAGAATTGGGGATATAGTATTATAGCATGCATTGCTTGTTTCATATTGCTTATAAGGGTAAGGGACCGGTGGTGGGTAGGGAGATGTTGAGCTAGGGGTCCACATTAGCAACATCCATGTCGATGATTTTTTTGACACCTCCCTTAAAAATCCACCTAGCACACACATCCTTGATCATTTGCAATCAACTCAATTAGATGCATGGTTATTTTTTTCTTCAATTACACTCTCTTTTATATGTATATGTATATGTATATATAGATGTATATTCATATGTATATGTATACATGTACATATACATATTTATATGGTTAGTTTGTTCTGCAATTACACTCTAATCTTACATGTATGAATTTGTTCTTTTAGTTTGCATCATTATTTTATTTGTAAGAGTTAGAATTGGGGATATGATAGTATAACATGCATTGCTTGTTTTATTGCACACATACCCTTGATCATTTTCAATCAACTCTATTAGATGCATGGCTAGTTTCTTCTTCAATTACACTCACTCTTACATATGTATATGTATATGAATATGTATCTATATATATGTGTACATAGTATATGTATATGTATATGTATATGCTATGTATATTCATATGTATATGTACATATGTGTATACATATATATGCATATACATATATATATGAATATAGATATGTATATGTATATGTATATACATATGTACGCATATGTACATATGTATACATATGTATGTACCCAATATCGACCCCTCTCCCTTATAGCTAACTGTGATAATGGATTACTCCTACTTCTATTATAAGCATTTATGAAACAAAATTATGAAATTTATATATAACTTAAAACAACACTATGGTACAAATATTTCCAACACTTCCTAATACAACATTATGAAATGTATATATAACATCAAACAACAATACGGTACAAAAATTTCCAACACGTTCTGATACAACATTATGGAATTTATATAAAACTTCAAATAGTAGTATGGTAGAAATATTTCCAACCCTTTTCTGATACAACATATTGAAATTTGTATATAACTTCAAATAGGTGTATGGTACAAACATTTCCAACCCTTTCTGATACAACATTATGATACATATATGTATATGTATATGCATATGTATTCACAAATATATACTGCAGATATACATAGATACATAAGTTTCCTATAGTCTTCTTCATTCACATCCAACTTAATTAGATGTATTCTTTTTGGGTTCTTCAATTACAAACCTTCAAAACAATCCCAATATCCAACTGTAACATGTAGGAAAATGTTGTTTTGTATTCATATCATATTGATGTTTCATGTTACAAACCTTAAAAATAAGCCCAACAATACTATTAGAAACC